>JALMGA010000001.1:33358800-33788800 GCA_023333525.1 Aspidoscelis tigris stejnegeri
GAATTTTTGCATTGATTGGCAGTGATCTGATAAAAACCTAATCAACATTAAGAAAATGTCAGAAGATTCCCTGACATTTTTTTTTATGGCATGAGGTAAGTAGCTAACCTGTCACACAAAATTCTTATACAGAACTGCCTAATAAAGGTAATATATACAGAAACATAATATGTAAATAAACAGTTTTTACCATTCAGGCTCAAAGATATCAAGAATTCAGAATGGATATAGCTAGATTTATTCTTATTGAACTGCAGCAATCCAAATACATTCACATCATGGACTAATTCCTTTTGAATTAAATGAATTCTATTATAATGGAATGACTGTGAGACTTGAAAGAATTGCTTACAATTGCAGATAGAAGGGGGGGAAAGATAGCTAAGTCTAAATTAAGATGTCGGCTATGAAGTTTCCAATAGGACCTTGACATGACTGTTGACCTACTCATGACATGATCACACCAGTAAGGATTTGGAATTCTATTAGTATTACCAGAGGAAAAAAGTCAAGGAGTCATCAGGAAAACAAATCTATATCTGCTACTCCATCAGCCAATTACTGTTGTTAAAGTGGAATTAGATGGGTATTGACAATGCGAAGGGGATAAGGATTAAACAGATGACTGAGTATACAGCTAGCAATGTTACTATGCTTTTGCTGAAAAAAGTTTCAAAGAAAGTCTGCAGAAGAAAAATATATACATATACAATCTGAAATTATTGCAGATCTGAAAATATCTCAGGAAAGAGACAGTTATTTAGATAAGTCTTTCATACCTATTTCTTTCAAAACGGGTATTGAATAACAGCACTCCACTGGAGTGAACTAACAGAATATTATTATGCTATTAACTTGGCAACACAGTTCAGCTATGATTATCTCAATGCCGTAGGGGGGCTCTGAATAATTTTAAATAATTACCTTTTTAAAAAAAGAGAGAGAAAAAGGAAATATAATCAAGGGATTTCTTTCAATTGAGTTAACAGATGTCTGGGGGACATGAACCTGATAGTAGTGGATGGAGTTTATATTAGAAAGGATGGACTGCAATATTAAGATGCACAGACACTAATGCGGTATGTTTACTGGCTATATTAATGAAGTAAACAAACAAGCTGCTTTATTCCCACTTCAAAAAGTGGCAGAGTGATAAAAAGAGACTGAAGACTCACACTTGTGTGCATCTGAATACTGACAGTAACAGTTGTTCCAGATGACCAAGACAATTCCATTTGAGAAAGACCAACTGATTATTTAATATTTATTTATTTATTATTTACATTTCTATCGTGCCCCATACCCGAAGGTCACTGCAGATTAAGGTAACAGAAGATTAAAATAAAATATACATTAAAAGACATTCAACAAATATAAAACAACATACAATATGTTTAAAATGATAGTGTTTGTACTGGGGGGGGGGGGGACATAAGCAGCTCAGCCAAAGGCCAGGGCAAAGAGGTACATCTTCACTGCCCTCCTAAATTTATATAGGGAAGGGGCATCACGCACCTCGAGGGGGAGGCTATTCCATAGTCTGGGGGCCATCACAGAAAAGGCTCTCTCCCGGGTGCCCACCAACCTCACTGTTGAAGGTGGTGGGACAACCAGGAGGGCCTCACCACCTGATCTTAAGGCACGGGAAGGTCGATATTGGAGAAGGCGTTCCTTTAGATATTTGGGGCCCAAGTCATTTAGGGCCTTATAAGTCAGAGTCAAAACCTTGAATTGGGCTCGATAGCGAATTGGCAGCCAGTACAATTCTTTTAAGACTGGCGTGATGTGCATCCGGCTAGATGTTCCGGTCAGCATTCTAGCCGCTGCATTTTGCACTAGCTGCAACTTCCGAACCGTCTTCAAGGGTAGTCCCATATAGAGTGCATTACAGTAGTCCAATGTAGAGGTTACCAGAGCATGGGTAACTGTGGTCAAGTGATATCTATCCAGAAGAGGCTTCAGTTGATGGACTAGCTGTAGTTGGGAGTAGGCACTCCTGGCCACAGCCTCCATCTGAGCTTCAAGTGTTAGCTTGGAGTCCAGGAGAACCCCCAAGTTACGCACCTGTCCCTTCCAGGGCATTGCAATCCCATCAAGGACAGGGTATCTCCCAACTACACGGACCCGAGACACTGTGACACACAGCACCTCTGTCTTGTCTGGATTCAGTTTCAATTTATTCACCCTCATCCAGCCCATTGCCGCCTCCAGACACCTGTCAAGCACTTCAACCACCTCTCCTGATTCAGATGGTACAGAGAGATAGAGCTGGGTATCATCTGCATATTGATGACACCTTACTCCAAATCTCCTGATTACCTCTCCCAACGGCTTCATATAGATGTTAAATAGCATGGGAGATAAGATCGATCCCTGAGGAACCCCACAGGTGAGTTCCCAGGGAGTCGAAACAGTATCTCCCACAGCCACTATCTGGGATCTATACTGGAGCTAGGAGCAGAACCAGTGCCAAGCATTGCCTCTCACTCCTAAACCAACAGGGTAGCATTCCCCTGTCTCTCTCCCGGAGAAGGTCATCAACCAGGGCGACCAAGGCAGTTTCCATGCCATGACCGGGCCTGAAGCCAGATTGAAATGGATCTAGATAATCAGCTTCTTCCAAGCATGCTTGCAGTTGAACAGTGACAGCCCTCTCCAGAACCTTGCCTAGAAAAGGTATATTGGCCACTGGGCAATAGTTATTTAAATCTTCCGGATCCAGAGAGGCCCTCTTCAGGAGGGGGCGCACCACAGCCTGTTTCAGGGCCAATGGGACCACCCCATCCCTCAGAGAGGCATTCACTACCTCCTGGGTCCACCCAGTCATACCTTGTCGGCTAGTCTTTATCAGCCATGAAGGGCAGGGATCTAGAGAGCATGTCGTTGGCCGCACCCCTGCAAGCAGCTTGTCCACATTCTCAGGCTGCAACAACTGAAACTGATCCAACCAAACAGGACCAGAGAGTTCTCTGGACGCCTCGTCTGGACTCTGTCCAATTGTGACATCCAATCCCCTACGAATCTGGGCGACTTTGTCCTCAAAGTGCTTTGCAAATTTGTCACAGCAGATATTGCTTGGCCCTGGCTCATGCTATTTCATATGAAATAGGAGAAAGAAATTAGTCTATGAATAGTTTTTACCTAACTCAAAGCCAGTCTTTGGAATTTCATTTTCTGCCTTCCAGTCATAAAGTACATTATATAAAGCAAAAAGTGTTTGAAACTCATCTGGCAACAAACTTATACATTTGTTACACAACCCAGTTTTTTTTCTCTCACTATCTTCTTGGCGCACGAACCACCACACACAATTTGGACCAGTACTGCATTAAGCTAATACTAATGACATTTTATCATGTCCTTGGAAACTTTTTCCAGAAAAACAGAGCTGGACAAGAAGCCTAATTAATATTTGGGCTTTTTGGTCAATGCATCACTCTAACTGACTGCATTACCTCTAACACAGTCAATTCAAGAACAGTTAGGCTAAGTGGCAACAAGTGTTTTTAGCTTTCCCTGACTAAATCTGAGGGTGCGATCAAACTCTTTATATAAGAAAATAAGTGACCAGGACTACAAGACAGAGGGGATAATGCACTAGGAATATCTATATGGGCCTTGGGGAACTTGTGCACTATTCCAATGATTACATTTTTTCTTGAAATTAGGGCAAATGGTCTTTCTAAGTAACTTGGCAATCTGTAGTCACACAGCATTCCTCTTTAATCTTCTCTTTTTGATGCCTTTTGCTATGGCTGGAAGATTACAGGATGGCTCTGTGAAGCTTCCAAGCAGTCTTAACCTATTAAGCATACAAAACCCGAATAGAGCACCCTATTCTATAACACCTGGAGATGTAGTTGTCAGTATGTCATCTTTGATTGCATCTGTTGTGCATTTTTACTGACCACTTTTGCTTTGACCACCTTGAGGAAAAAAGTATTTACACTGCAACTTATTAGAGAAGGTGTGAACTTTCCCAGTAAAACAGAAGTTCTTTGATGTGATTTAAGTGAAGAAAATAGTAAACCTTCACAACTCAGGAATGGAAGCACATTAAACAAAGAAGCAGAAGGATACGGTGGCAGCCAGCACCTCTACAACTGAATAAGAGTTGGCTTTTCTACCCTGCTTTTCTCACCCATTTAGGGTACTCAAAGAGGCTGACAAAGTTTTCTATTCTTCTCCCCACAACAGAACACCCTGTGAGGTAGGTGGGGCTAGAGGAGGATGGAATCAAACCTGGTATTCCCAGATAAAAGACCAGCTCCCTAATCACTAGACCAAACTGGCTCACGGACCAAACTGGCTCTCACCCAGGAGAACAATGAGGAGGAGCAGGAAGGTTTGATAACTCTCTCCAGAGAGAAGAGTTTAGCAAGTACTCAGGAACCACTTGAGCAGAAAAATGGGAGGATTGCTGTGAAGAACAGAAGAGTAGTGGTTGTGGAGGATTCCTTACTTAGAGGAACAGAAGCAGCTGTGTGCAGACCTGACAAAAGGTGTGTTGTCTACCTGGGGTGTGAATAAAAGATGTGACTGACAGGCAGTCAAAACTCTTCAGACCTACAGATTGCTACCCATTCATACTATTACATGCAGGGACAAATGACACCACAAGGAGGAACTCTGCTGCTATCCGCAGAGATTTTGAAGACCTAGGCAAGAAAGTGAAGGAACTGGGAGCACAGGTTGTCTTCTCACCTATCGTCCCAGTGAACAGTCACAGAACGAGAAGATGGAACAGAATTGTAGAGGTGAACAACTGGCTATGTTAGTGGTGCTATCAGGAAGGATTTGGATTCCTAGATCATGGTGTGAAGTACCTGCATGATAGACTTCTTACAAGAGGTGGACTGCATCTTACTAAAACAGGAAAGCATATCTTTGGGAGAAGCCTTGCTTCACTCATCAAAAGAGCTTTAAACTAGAGCAAGACTACCTAATGAAGATGAGGATCTGGCTACGAAAAGTAAAGGGAAAGAACAAAGACAAAAAGCAGAGACATCTGCCACAAACTAAAATGCTTCTATACCAATGTATGGAACATGGGAAACAAGGAAGGAGAACTTGAAAGACTAATACAGGAAAAGAAATATGATATCACTGGCATCACTAAAATATGACGGGATGATACACATGACTGGAACACAAAGCTCGATGGCTACAACTTATTTAAAAGAAATAGGCTTAACAAAAGGGGAGGAGGTGTTGCACTGCATGTAAGGAACATATTTACCTTCACAGGAATGTATCTTTCAGATGATAAAAACCTTGTAGAAACTGTTTAGGTAAGAATGTAAGGAGAGGGAATACAAAGGATACGATTGTGGGTGTTTACTATAGGCCCCCTGGACAAACAGAAGATATGAACTCTTTCTACATAAGATGGCCAAGCTCTCAGGAAATCATGATAAAGGGATTATGGGGGATTTTAACTATCCAGACATTTGTTGGAAATCTCTCAGGCAAAAATCACAGGTCCAATAAATTCTTATCCTCTCTCACAGATAACTTCATCTGCCAAAAGAATTAGGAAAATACAAGAACTATCATGGATCTAATTCTTACCAGCAGGGAAGAAATGGTGGAGGAAGTAAGGGCGACTGGGACCTTGGAAGGCAGCGACCATGCTATCATTGAATTTTGGATAACAAAGGGAGAGAAACCTCAGACTTCAAGGTTGGACTTCAAGATTTTGATGGGCTCAGAAGGAGGGTGCAAAGGATAAATTGGCTGGAAGTCCTAAAAGGAAAAAAATATCTAAGAATGATGGGGAATTCCACAAAAGGCAATTTTAGAGTCACAATCCTTAACAATTCCCCCCCCCAAAAAAAAAAAGATAGCGGGAAACAACTGAAGAGACCAAGGTGGATGAACCTAGAACTCAGTAATGTGCTAAAAAGAAAGAAAGAAATTTTTAAGAAATGGAAAGAGGGCATATCTAAAGAAGACTATAATGGAATCTTCCAAAGCTGCAGGATAAATATCAGAAAGGCTAAAGCTCAAAACGAACGGAGGATTGCAAGAAAGCCCAAACACAATAAAAAAGTATTTGGGGGGTACAGCAGGAGCAAAAGAAAAGTCAAAGAATCTATAGGCCCTTTACAGGATGAAAATGGCAAGCTGGACAAAAGTGACATAGAGAAGGCAGAAATGAAATGAAAGGAAATGAAAAACTAGCTGGCCCTCATTGTGCTATTGAAGGAACAAGAGAATCAAGACTCAATGTGGACAAAGAAAAGGTGAGGGAACACAGCTAATGTCTCCAGGCCCAGATGAATTATATCCTAGAGTACTGAAGGAATCAGCAGATGTAACTTCTGAACTGTTCTCTGTGATCTTTGAAAATTCCTGGAGAACAGGGGAAGTTCCAGAAGATTGGAAAAGGGCAAATGTTGTCCCCATCTTCAAAAAAGAGAAGAAAGTTGACTCAGGTAACTACAGGCCTGTTTGCCTGACCTCAATACCAGGCAAGATCCTCAAACAAATTATTAAACAACATGTGTGCCAGCACTTAGATGGGAATGCAGTAATTAACCAGAGCCAACACGGATTTGTAACAAACAGGTCATGCCAGACTAATCTAATATCCTTTTATGACAAAATCATTGGATGAGTTTATCAGGGAAATGCTGTAGACATGTCTTTTGACTTCAGCAAACCATTTGACAAAACGTGTCTCATACCATACTTATTGAAAAATTGATCAAATATGGGATAGACAGGACAATTGTTAGGTGGATTCGTAACTGGCTTAGTGATTGCACTCAAAGAGTGGCAATAAATGGCTTCACATCCAACTGGAGGAATATTTCAAGTGGAGTGCTAGAGGGGTCTGTCCTGGGTCCAGTTGCTAACACTAGGGAGGAGGAGAGGAATCAAAAAGATCTAGATAAGCTTGAACAGTGGGCTGAAGCTAACAGGATGGTATTCAATAGGGACAAATGCAAAGTCCTACATCTTGGTAAAAGAAATGGTAAAAATGAATACAGAATGGGAGGAATTAGGCTGAGTAGTAGCACAAGTGAAAACAATCCAGGTGTACTGGTTGATCACAGGATGAACAAGAGTCAACACTGTGATGCAGCTGCAAAAAAGGCAAACGCCACCCAAGGATGCATCAAGAGGAGTACTGAGTCTAGATCATAAGAAGTAATGATTCCTCTTTACTCAACCTTGGTTGGGCTTCATCTTGAGTACTGGGCACCCCAATTTAAAAAAGACATTGACAAACTAGAGAAAAAAGTCCAAAGGAGGGTTAGTGGTCCGGAAAGCATGTCCTATGAGGAACGGTTGAAGAATCTAGGAATGTTTATCCTGCGGAAGAGAAGACTGAGAGGAGACATGATCAGGGTCTTCAAATATCTGAAGGGCTGTCATAGTGCAGAGGGATTGTCCCTATTTTCACTTGCACAATGGGAGGTCTAGAAACAATGGTATGAAACTTCAAGGGAGTCAATACGGATTAGATATTAGGAATAACTTCTTGCAGGCAATCAGTCAATGGAATAGGTTGCCACGGGAGGTAGTGAGCTCTCCTTCACTGGAGGCCTTCAAGCAGAGGCTGGACCTACCTCTGTCTGTGATGGTTTAGGAAATCCTGTATTGAGCAGGGGATTTATTTATTTATTTATTTATTTATTTATTTATTTATATCCCGCCCCATACCCTAGGGTCTCTGGGCGGCTCACAACATTTAAAATACACATATATCAAAACTTTATAAAACAATGTTAAAATCAATACAAAATTTAAAAAACCAGCATAATATTTGGGGGAGAGAAAAAAAAAACAGTTTAAAAGACAGTGGAGTGTGCAATGGGGGGAAGTGGAGGGAGCATTTAGCCAAAAGCCTGGGTGAAGAGGTACGTCTTCACCGCCTTCCTGAATGTAGACAGAGAAGGGGCCTGACGTACCTCCAAGGGGAGACCATTCCACAATCTGGGGGCCACCACCGAGAAGGCCCTCTCCTGGGTGCCCACCCGCCTAGCTACTGAACGCGGAGGGACAACCAGAAGGGCCTCCCCTCCAGATCTTAGAACACGGGCAGGTCGATATGGGAGAAGGCGCTCCTTTAGATATCTGGGGCCCACAAGTGAGTTCCCAGGGTGTCGACTCCGTCTCTCCCATCACCACTATCTGAGATCGGCTCTGGAGATAGGAGCGGAACCAATGCCAGGCACTGCCTCCAACTCCTAAACTCTGTAGCCTCTCCAGAAGGATACCATGGTCAATGGTATCAAAAGCCGCTGAGAGGTCCAGGAGAACCAGCAGGGTAGCATTCCCCCTGTCTTTCTCCCGGAGGAGATCATCAACCAGGATGTGATGACCCCAGAGGTCCCTTCCAACTCTATGATTCCATGACTACTTGACAAAAATGATGTATCTCCACTGGTTGTGTGTCCTATGAAAGAAACACAAATAGCGGGCAGGCCTAGTGGCACTGAGTATTGGTTTTGTTAGTCAGCTCCACTGGGAAGGGGGGATTCCTTGATCTTTAGTATTTGGAAGACAGAATCAATTTCCCCACACATCCAATGAACCACACAATGATTTAACAGCTTAGCAATTCCTGAGTACACTACTCAGATTCAGTCCCAGTTTAAGGTAATTGTTAGTCAACAGAAAGAGTTGGACCAATTCATGGAGGAAAGATGTAACAATGACTACAAGAATGGATACCTAGATAGGCTGCAAATACAGCAGGTGACTCTAGAGGCCATTTGCAGGTAAACAAGAGCAAATGTGGGTTTCAACCTCTTCTTCTGCTTGAGAATACCCATAAGCAAAATGGTGACCAGTTTGTGAGACAGTATGCTGGACTAGATGGGCTGTGGCTTGATCCAGCAGGGCTTCTTAAGTTCTTACATACAAAACTACACTTTCATATTATGAGTATATATGGCTCTTTTACTTGTTTTACAGTATTTATATCCCAATCTACATCAAAACATCTCAGAACAGTTCACACTATTCAATTTAACATCAAAAAACTATTAAAATGATAGAAATCAAGAACACTTCATAATTAAAGTACTAAATATCTTCTCCACTTCATAGAACAAAACATTGAAGACTTGGATGAAAATAAGCATTCTAACTAAATGTCTAAAATGATATAACACTGGCACGCAGCGTAACTAGGCTTCAAAGTTATTAAACCAGAACATAAGTGCCAAGGATTGAGTATATGGGATTAATCTATAACTCCAGCATCACTGTTAACATCTGGTCATCACTGCATTAAAAGCCATGAAAAAATATTCTCTTTTCAAGTTGCACAGGTATACAATATCTACCAGAATAAGGAAACAAGACAACAATATAATTAAATTACAGATATCCGAGCAAAGCAGATGCTAGGTTTATGTTCTATATAAGAACTGGCAATCAAGCCAGTTCTCTGTATGTTCTCTGTAACTACTGGTCAGCCTGGTGACAGACAACTGGAGCTGTAGTTCACAACATTTGGAGAACACCACACTGGCTAATCTGCGTTTCTATTATGGTATGTTAATTGTAGACAACTAGATAGTTTTGGCCCATTGCTAATTTGAATCACTTTCAAGGACTTAGGGATCTCTGAGATGCCTTCAAAGAATACAGTTATTTAATTATTTATTCCACCCTATATCCAAATGTCTTAAGTTATAGCAATAAAAACAGAATACAAAATGGACATACTAAAAACAAGAACAGTGTCTGAAAGTCGGGAGGGGAAGGCCAAAGTCAAGTAAATAGTGTTTCTTCACTGATCTTCTGACTATGTAACAAGAAGGTGCCTGATGCAAGACTCAGGGGAGACTCTGGGGGCTAATAGTAAGAAGGCCCGATCCCAAGTCTGCTTTGTATAGTTGCAGAAACATTTTATTTGTTCCGATATCGACACCACCATCTTTATTATTTTGGTATCATCCTCCTCAACAGCGTCAACAGATACATAAAAGAAAAAAAATTACAAGTTTAAATTTATTCTATGAAGCTAGATAAAGCTAGTAATGCCTTTCTAGGTAACACTTTCATTGAGAAACAGAGAACAGGATGTTGGGAAGAGAATAATCAAATTCTAAAGTGATGAGAGAATTCTACAAATGTTATGTTTCTTCTGGCAATGCTTTCTAGAAACAAATTATTTTTATAATGAAAGGTGTAGAGTCCTCACGTCTCAATTCTTGCCAGCATAGTAGGACTTATTCTAGAGTCTATCATAAGCCTATGTGTCTGTCTCATGCTATTCAAAATACAAAGTGAAACTTGGTTAACACATTTTCTTATTCTTCATCCACAATATTTTCTCATGTTGCTTTTATATATTGAATTACTGCAAGGTATAAGACAAACTTATGTTCTTGTTATTTATAATAATCTACTTTTATTACTATTATCTAAGGTGATCTGGAGCCTATTTTTCATCTTGAGAGTCTAGGCAAATTTCATATTTACTTTATATATTAATGGACATATACTAGTCTCACTTGGCTAATCAAGAGTGCTGTCTTGTGTCTTTTAAGGATGAGAGAACAGCAACAATCTCTGCTTTATATTACACATACTCTTGATTACCCAAGAGAAACTGCAGGCAACTACAATTTAGACAGTTGATGCAACTGGTATTTTGTAATTGATTCTTATAACAACATACAGGTTTGCAAGGACTACCAACTAAAAGTGTCAAGAATATTTTAGTGAAACATCCAATTCTTTTTAAAATGAAAGATCTAATATTGCATGCAAAGTGTAACTTGATATCAGTAGACAATTTAATAACTATATTATAGGTGAATGCAGTTATAACATTTACTGAATTCAATGTGCAGCAGTTTTAGATAAGCTGGAGAGATAGGCATGATGCCTCTAAAGGCCATTTGCTGGGAAATGAGAGTAGGTGAAGCTTTTGCCTTTGTCTTCTACTTGAAAATACCAGGGACAATTGTGGATCACTCTGAGAGAGGATACTGGACCAGATGTGTTGTGGCCAGGCAGGGTTCCAGTTATGTTCTTACGTAGGTCTTACACTATGCCCACATCTTTCTGCACTTACCTTATATCTGGATCTATCAGCATTGTATTCCTCTTTGGGGCCTCTTTCATCTGCATGTTAGTGCAGATTAGAGAGGTCCAGTCTCCTCTGGTTTGCTTCATCTGCATGAGATAAAGCAAATTCTGGAGCAGGGAGCCCCAAATGACCTAATGACATGGTTTTGGTCATACTATGTTGGGCCACTGAACTGGGTCCTCCTGGGGCTCAAAAGCTTACCCAAGCTTTGAGTCTAGTGAGAGGCTGGTCCAGAACAGATCCTCTGCCCGATTTTAAATGCAGAAAGGCCTTATGTTCATTCAGGTTTCAGTACTGCTTTTCTACACCAAATTTCATTATCAGCCACATGACATCATCCACATAAAATTACCAACAAAATATTCTTTCATTCAATCTTATTAGAAGATACTGTGTTAACATATCCGTTAACTCTACCTTATGAGGAAATGATATTGCCCTGTTTACATATAACTGAAAGCCATGGCTCTTTGGTATTATGCTTTGTATTCAATCCCAGTGGGTTCTTGGCTGTCTGATTACATTCACTCACTGGGTTGGAAAAGGCAAAAGATGGGAGCACCTCAAAAATTAATCCAGATTTTGGCTTGTTCATAAGAAATAAACCAAGTACCGTATATTCCGGCATATAAGACGACTGGGCGTATAAGACGACCCCCCCAACTTTTCCAGTTAAAATATAGTTTGGGATATACTTGCCATATAAGAAGACGACACCAGGCGTAGAAGACGACCCCTACTTTTGAGAAGATTTTCCTGGGTTAAAAAGTAGTCTTATACGCCAGAATATACAGTAAATTATAGATTAGCATTAAAAAAAACAATGTTATCAGTTCCAAAATGGCTTCCACCAGAATCAGCAGCATTAAACATAACTGTGACAAATTAAAAACTCAAGTAGCTGCATCATTAAGTACTTATATTTAAATGAGATGTATGAATTTTTTTTCAAATTTAACTTCCGAAATCCTTTTTTCTGAAAACAGGAACCGTACACCACTTCTATACTTCCAAGAGTGAGAGTAAGAACTGCATGTATTGAGAAATTGACTGACTAACATCTGTCTTTTATAAAGGCAGATACTCAAACTGTCACAATACATGAGGAATAATCTAATGAAAATGTTATGTTAACTTGACTTTAAAAACTCACATTGACTAATAAGACCAAATTTTTAAAGATGCCTAAAAATGTCACAAAAAAGAAACAGCTATTAACCCACAACTGAACAATATATAAGAACCTAAAACGTATTTGTAAATGATATAGAGTTTTTATGAAATCTATAGTACATTGATCCATGCTGTGGTAACTTCCAGAGTAGACTAGTATAACGTGCTCTATATTAGGCTACCCTTGAAAATGGTGTGAAAGCTGAACTAATGCAGAATCCAGCAGCTTGACTGCTGATGGCAGTCTTTGGCAGGACGCAGATCACACCAGTCATGAAAAATCTGCACTGTTGTTGATGCTAACACATGAAGCCCTAAACAACTTGGACCCTAGTTATAGGACAGCACCTTCTCCCATGCAGAGACCAACCCATGTATTTACTGAGAATTCAAGGAGTGCACCTTCTTGTAGTTGCTCCCTTTTCAGAGATGCAAGGGACATGGACATACAAGAGGGTGTTTTCTGTGGAGGCCTCCAACTCTAGAACAGCCTCCTTGTGGAGGTCTATCAGGTACCTACATTATATGGTTTTTTGGGACCTAGTTAAAACTTACTCTTTTGATGGTTAGCATCCTCAGGGTATTGCCCAGCCTGAGAGGGAGGGTGAATTATATTTTAAATATTTGATACTTATGTATTTTATTTTTTAAATAAAAGACAACACCTTTAGTCTAGCACCTCTTTGTATTACAGCTATTTGTACATGGAAACCCATAAGCCCAATAATTTGCTTTGCTTAGTATCTCGGCAGCTTGTCTTTTAAGGGCATATTCTCACTTACACTAGAGGCAATTAGCCTTGGTGATTTTGTGGCTCAGAAATCATCTTTAAGCCAGTAAACAACAACATCAGCCTTGAATTCTATCATATCCCTTTTTTAGAAATGTCAACCCAACTGTTCTCAATTCGTATGGGTCAAATTAAAATGATTAAGTAATGATCAGTAAACTGTCTGGCTTCAAACAGATTTAGACAATTCAAGGAGTGCAGGATTATCAATTACTTTTTGATAAGTGGCATGCAAGTCAGAGGTCTGGTGCAAATGAAACTATTACAGACAAAGCTGAGGGAAAAGCGATCCTTCCTCTTGGACAGACTAACTGCCTCTGGGAAGCATCTCCTTTTATTAGAGTTCACAATCACAAAAAAGTTCACTACCTTGATCTAGAAACCACCAATAATCACTCACTCTGTAGCTGCATTCAGCCGCACCACACCCATACAGCCACTGCTTTCAGCTGTACCAATATCTCACACTCTAGTAGTTACTACTGGGTCTTGATAGTAAAGTGTTACATGAAATGTTTTTGTTAAATCAGATATCAGCCAAAATGGCTACAGGATAGTGCAACACTGATATCCATGTTCTACCTCTGATATTAAAAATGGTATGCCTCAGAAGACGAACATGAAGCAAGATATAGGCCTCCCATTGACATCTGGTTACCATGCTATGAGAAGCTGCTGGAGTAGATAAGCTTTAGTCAAATCCAGCGAGACATCTCATTCTTTTTTAAGCAGTTGAAACTCTATATCTTAAACTATAATATCTTAGTGATCAAGGTTGTTAAGACTGACTTTCTTCATGAATTCCACAACACTGTTTCATTCATGGAAATGGCATAATCCCTTGTCCCAACCAAGTTATGGAAATCTATGCACATTGTCAGTCTCAGATAGTAGTCAGCTGTTTAGATATGCTATTGCTTAAGCTATCACCAGCATCTTAAATTGGCCCTAAAATCAAATAGGAAGCCACTACAGTTGATATATGTGACATCTTGACTGAAACAAGTGTTATGAACAGTTTTGATAACTAGTCCTACATTTGAATATCTCCAATATGATTTACTTTATTCATGTCTAATCCTGGGCAGATGTGTCATCTCAAGAAAAGAGTATTCTCTAGACCACCCAGTTTTATCACGTCTACTGAAAGCTAACCACAACAAAAATAAGATGGAATTGTGTGAGTGTATGCACACACCTGTGCAAACATGCACTGAAAAGAATGAATCACACACACACAAATTACATAGCTTCTTTTTGACTCACAGGAACTGTTAAATAATTATGTTATTGAAGTTATTTTGCAGCACGGCACACAGTATTCTATCAGTATACAATTTCTTAAATGATTCAAAAGTATTTAACACATTAGCTTTCTTATAGCATAGACTGCCTTTTAAAATTAGGGCGATCCAAAGCTTGTTAATCTTCTTATGTTGCTTTTTGTGTTTTCTCCTATTAAACATAACCTTCAAGGCTACATACCTTGTGACGACCTGGTCTATATTTGATGAAAGTTTATGCCATAATAAATTTGTTGGTCTTATTAGAGTGCTATAAGACTTCTTGTTGTTTTCACCTTTAGAAGGTTATCCTTGTTACTTTACTGTAATGTTGGTTTTCCTAGCAAAAACTGTGCCACATGGATGTGCAAACACAAGCCAATTAATGCTTTAGGGAAGTCACTTATATCCTCTGAACACAATATACTGTCACTTGGAATATAACCTCAAACTTACTGCAGTCAATAGAAACACTTGTTCCAAATGTCTGGGGCTTGGTTTTTGCTCACAGCAAAGCTGCAGTGGTACCCATAGTGTGTTTCTCTCAAAATGAATTACACTTTGTATATCACTGACAAAACAAAATGAATACAGAATACATATTTTCTGTATTTTTTAAAAGGCATTTCCTGAAGAAAAAGAGAAAGCACAGTGAAAAAAATATTTTGGTTAAACAAATTCTGGATTATAGAAAAATGCAGGGTCTTCCCTTTAATTGAAGAACAATTCTAAATTCATTTCAATAACGTACCCTCACACGGACTATAATTTTGTCTAATTCAGGACAACTGTTGGACATAGTAACTTCCCCCTATTTCCCGAATGAAGTTATAATCACTTATACTGCCTAGTGTTCACAGGTGGCTACTAACAAAGAAACACTGTAATGACAAATATTAAAACAGATTTCACGTAGGTAAAGATCCTCTAGTACTGACTATGATTAGAGAGCAAAGAAGTGAAATTGTGTAATACAGAGAGACTAGGCACAAAATAAAAATTTGAAGCAATATACTCAGTGTAACCTGCCTCACCACATCTTTTTAACTTATTGGAAAAGTCACTCAATTTAAAATTGACACAAAGATATATAAATCAATACATTCAGAATGAGTGATATATTTTAATTTAAAAATGCTCGAACTATAGCAGTAAATCTATGAACTTAGCACATACAAATCATCCAAAATACATAGTTTGGGATTTAAATTCAAGATATCACAAAATGCATACCTCACACTGCAAATTTAAAATGTTGTGATTTGTTCACTCCCTTGAGAACAGTTATAACCAATTGGTATTGTGCAGTCCTTGTAAAGATGAAAATTGTACGCTGACGGGAAGGTTGTTAAAAAAGCAACCAGAATTTAAATTTAACAAATTGTGATCAATATGAACTGACAAACCTAGCTTATAGGTATTCTGTAACTTGTTTTGTACTTGTTAGTTATGCTCAAAACACCTTTTCTAACTAGCATTATAAGTACAATCAGTAAAATTAGAGAGATTACACAAAGGAAAGAACATCATATGGATAAAACTGAACCCAATCTCTTATAAGATTATATTTTAAAGATGCAGAACATCAATCACTAGTTTTTTGAAACTTTTGTAATACACAAAACTGCAGGAAAAATAAAAGAACAAAGCAGGGAACGGCTTTATAAGGCATAGTTAGCAGTTTAGATATTCCTTGGAGGGTTCCTGGTAAACAGCACCAGAGTCTGAGGAACCTGAAGCTATTCTTGTCCTTGAGGGGGCAAACTAAATTCCCAAGTAGTTCTGCTCTTTTCGTTTATAATTTCATATTAATTGCATTCTATCATTGACCACTGCCAGATTCAAGACAGATGTCAGTAAACAACAACAACAAAAAGCAAAGCAAAACTTTTTTGAAAAAAACTATGTATTATAGGAAGACCTGAGACTAGTATTCTGACCTGAAACTGAAAAAAAATTGTCTTTGTCTGGTTAAAGGGTGTTGATAGAAAATAACCAAGCCACATCTGCATTTGTAATTAAGGGAGATGTTACAATAATCTCATGCAAGGTACTTTGGTCTTCTATAAATTCATTTTCAAACTGACCACAGCAAATTATTAGGTAGAGCAGAAACTATTCTATCAGATGAAATGGAAGATTGTTCAGCACCAGAGATTACCTAATGTTTTAAATACACACTGAGGAGGGGATTGTAGGAAAATAAACCTGTATGGAAGATTCCAAGATGGAGGTCATCTATTATATTGCCATTATTCCAGAAACAAACCATATCCCTATGTCAAATGCTAAATTATATCCCTTCTGTGATCTGCATACCTGTCCATATGAAGGGAGTGTCACGATGCCCAGCGATCCTGTAAGTGCCTGCCCTCTCTGAGGAGTAGCTTGGCCCTGTTAGGATGCTGGGTTCGTGCAACGGCCAAGTGAATACTACAGTGTGGACACAAAACACTGGTAGCAAGCGTTTCAACAGTAAACTAAAACAAGTTTATTATTATACACAAGCAATACTAAAAGGATAATAAGGTTCAGGTAGTTGTTAGTTTAAATTTGCAAGTCTCTTAAGGCTAGGAGCTACCCCTTTCCTCTACAGGAAAATAGTTCACCTTTTAAAAGACAAGCCTCCACACGTTCCTCCTCCCTCCTGACTAACTCGGCCACAGCCCAAGCCCAGCCAGGGTACTAGAACGTGGCTCTAGATGATCACAAGGCCCGGCCCATCCTTGCTTGACCGATCATCTAGCCTGGTCAGTTGCTAGTGAAGTCTCCCTCAGAGCCACAATCCACCCAATTGCCTCCTTCAGAAATCACTCAGCCCAAAAGACCACTGGTCAGGTACTGGTTCCAGCTCCCTCAGGATTCAGCTCTTTTCCTTTCAGCTCTTGTCCCAGCATGAAGACATAGTCTGCTGTGTTCTCAGTTCCTTTATACACACATCCTTGACCATGATTGGCTGTAACCGCAATAAAATGCTGCTGGAGATTCCTAACAAAGGTTGCTGTCCCTCCAGCCTGATTGGTGGGAACTCCTCTCTAGCCCCTCCAGCACTCAGATCCCCGGACAGCTTTTCCCTCCAAAACCTTACTCCAGCCAATCACTGCAACAGGGCCCACACAGGATTTTCCGCTCTTTTTGCAGCCCAAATCCCAGGGTTTGCAACAAACTGTTTGCAACAAGGCTGGCTATTGCAGCTTGCAAGAAGCCTGCAAGGCCAGAAAGCAAAGCAGTTTGCAGCCTGTACCCTGAAACCGTCACAGGGAGATACAGAGCAAAATTGTAAACTGCTTGGTTTTATCAGCTGATGTTTATAGCTAATCATTATGTATAAATGTTTAAACAGTACATGTATAAATATTCACACAAAACTCAAGAGCACTGTATAGAATTCTCATCCCTCTTCATAACTGAAACAAAAAAATATTCCCTTAAAAGTAGCTACTTTGTACACCTCTGTGCAGAGTGGGTGGCATAAAAAGCTTTGAAGCATCAGCTCCAAGTGAACTTGTGCCAGGCATTTTGCCAGGAGACAAACTATTAAAAATTGCAATGATCTCTTTCTCAGAGATGGACCTGCCAAGGCAAATATTCTAGGGAGGTTAAGTGAGGTCATAAAGTCCTATGTCTCTAAAGCAATGGTTACTTAGCAGCTTGAACATTTTGCAAGGAAAGAAATGACTATTTTAGAAGTTTATCTTCAATTAGATGGTTCAACTAGTTTCTTGGAGTGGGTGCTCTGCTTGGGCTTTTTATCTTACTTGAATAACTAAATGAAACAGTGAAGTCATTCTGCTCCTCCAGTGTAGTCATCTGCTTTCTTCAAGTTATCTGACATCTTTCAGTATTATTCAACTCGATCGACTTGGTCATTTCAAATTCCCCCAGAAATACAAAAACGAAATAAAGTTATTATCTTAAAACACCTGTGGAGAAATATGCTCTGCCTAGTTTTTTGATTTTTTTTTCTACCCAAACATTTATGTGGTCTCAGTTTTCACAAATCACTTCAAACCAACTTTACTAAATTAAGAAAGATCAAGCAAAATGTTTAGGCATTAAGTTTTTTATGTTCAAATACCAGAGTCCAAAATATAGACACAAACTTAAACATCCTTTGCCTTTATTATCGTTAAGCAACTACTTCTATCTAACAGTATTTGACAAGACTACTACCTTTACTATACACTGCAGCTAGTTTTCCAGGACACAACAGATCAAAAAAACCACACCTTGCTGCAACCATATTCAACTCTTACTTAGGAATACACAGCGAATGAGTGTATTACAAATCACATATTTTTGTTTGGTTTTCCACTTAAAAATGTAGTAGGATTGCAAACAGTACTCTGATAGTAAAATGGAATAATTCAAGTTAAACACTTTCGGTTTTATTGTGAAACAGTTGTGAAGAACAGAATACTTTCTGTGTTTCAAGCTGCATGTAATTTTGGCATACACAAAAATCAATAATTTTCTTTAAGATGACAATTTCATATCTCAAAAACCTTTTGTGAAAACTATTATCAGATACTTTTGGGGGAACACACTGAATTATGCATTTGTAAAATGTTTCATTAACGAGATGTTCCTAACTCCATAATCACTTAAGACTTCCTATGAAAATCCACAAACTAAAGAGCAAAAACAGAACATATTGACACTATTTTTAGATGAACAGGTAAGACCTGTAATTAATGTCTGCTCTTTAGTGAAGAAACAGATGTTTTCTTCACTATGTAATTAGTGAAATTAATGAATTTTAATGCTCCCAAGCAAATGATTTCTTTACCTTCGAAATCAATCATTTCAACACTCAAGATGTTATTAGCAGAACAGATTCACCAGTAGGTCACAACTTCAACTTGATCTACTGTATTATATAATTTCTCTTCTTCCCAGTTGTCTTTAAAGTGTTTTCTAACATCCTCTGGTTTGTCAACAATCTGCTTTTTATCGTGTCAACAAAACTGATTAGAAACTGTGGCATTTGAACAACAGGTAGTATTTTCACATGTCCCAATCTCCAAGTCTTATCACAGCTGTCTTACAACATGGCTGTAATAGGGACAACAGTCTTTACCTACATTTACGGTTTAAGATTTTTCTTTTTTTTCTTAAAAACAGTCTACCATAATCACATTTAACGTCTGTTTCCTCAGGGAGTGCACACTGCATTTCAGATAAGTCTACGGAACAACAAAAATATACTTCTGCAACAGCAAACTGAGATGCACAGAAAGAACAGAAATAATTTTCTTTCTCCACCTATTACTTTTTGTTTGTAGGAAATCCTCTATCTTTAGTCTGAGGCAGTTTAGCTGTTCTAACACCCAGTTTTCCAAAACCTAAAGACTTGTTAGAAGGCTATGGACAAGTCACTGCCTTCCAGCTTTAATCTTTTAGCTAAATAATAATACCACAATTACTAACAGTACTTTGCACAAACAACTGTCAAATTGAAACAATAGTCTATTTCCATATCCAGTACTTATTACGATGAACAAATATGGACAAAGAATCTAGTACTGCCCTAAGTGGTTTCCTATTCATTTCCATTGAAGAAATATACCTGCATCTGTATTCTCTGTGTGAACATATCAGTGCCACAGAATTGTTACACGTTCTGGAGATAAGGACACTGTTTTAAATAAGAAAATTTTGCAGAAGTAGAAAGGGTATTCTGATCTAAAATGAAATTTGCTTTCTTTTAATTTATTATTCTGGCATTATTGAAAATTAAACTTGTGAAAAATGACAGTTTTATCTCTCTCTGATTACAAGCAGTGTAGGTACACATGAAGCACTACTGTCAGTTTTGAGATTTTTGAGATAGTTATATAATCTCTGAAAACATACAATATACATACAAAGCACTATTATTTCTTGCATACAAACAACCCATTTCACTTCATGGCTCAATACACTGCAATGTTCCAAAGCCATTAATCATAATTTCATAATTTGAACAAAGCAGTGAACTAGCCAGCCTTTGCAATGTGAGGAGCAAACAGTATATTCATGACCAAAAGGTCTGTTTGTAGAACAATTGATTAAACTAGGATATGATCACCCAAACAATAACATACAGTATCCAGTAATAAAACAATACTTATTTCACTACTTAGATAGAATGCGATGAAACATTTTTCTCTGTAATTAATTAACTACAGTATACACATTTGTTCATTGAATATCATGATTTGATTTGTCTTATGTAATCAGATCTGTGTTGGAATTCTCCCAATAATCTCAGAACTAGTTGTTTTACTGCTTGGCATTTTTTTCAGTAAGTTGCCCATCTTCTAATCACCTTATGTTCAAAATTTACTGGACTGCATCAAAGTTCAAGGGTAGTAAAATATATAAAGGTCACAAAAAGGAAAATTGCTGGGTTATAGATTTTAACTTCTTAACTAGGAAATTGACTCAAAATAGATTTACTAATTTACAATGAATCAAAAGAAAAAAAACATTAGACCATAGCCAAAGAGGCTCAAATGTATCAAGCAGCAAATGAATAAACATTTGAGAAGATTTATTATTAGAAATTGCAATAAATTTTCAAAAGATGGATTGATTTTAGTTAAAAGGTATAACTGACAATTTATTGGGCGGGAAGATGCATTATTTTCCAATTGTTATCCACCTACAGTAAAACTGATTTGTGTCCTATTGTATTTTATGGAAAAGGAGAGAGCAACTTTCAGTGATTTAGATTAAATGTATTAATCATAACCAGGCACTGTGAACTATATATCTACTATTAAAGAAGATTTTTGACATTTAATTCTGTAGCAATATTTTGACTGTGTACCTCTCTTCCTAAATCTAATTCCTGCTGCAGTTGGCCGATTCCTTCCTCTAAATTTTATGAGACTTAAAGTAGCATTTTAACCATCCATGCGGTAAATAATGCAGGATTAGAAATATTTAGTGTTTTGTTTCCCTTTGAAGAGTACAAATCCATCAAATCCAAAAGGGGTTGCTTTAAAAAGAAAGAAAGGGATTGTACAGTTTCAACAAAAGCAGTGTCAGGTATCTAAAAACCTATACATAAGAATTAGCAGGTCAAAGATATAGTTCCAAAATTAAACTAACACCTATGGACAGAAACCCAGAAATCCAACTTCATAATATAGGGTACAGTTCTGTCTAGTTAAAAACTGTAGGACATGCAACCGCGTAACACAAATAAGATGGATTCCTGAATGAGAAATAGTTACCAATATTTTATCAGGATCTTACTAGACGTCTACATGTTACAAAATATGTGTGAGAGGAGGCTGAAGAATCCCACAAAACTACAAATCGGTTCAATGGACTAAATTCATGAACAGTTGGTGCTGGTATCATTATTAACTTATTCTGAAGTCTTAAACTATGTTTGCTCTCAGCAACTGTCTGAAGTAGCCACAACTAAATGAGCATCTTCTATTCAACAAGTAAACCTGTGCATCTTTAGGTTTAACATTACATGTTGCATACATGGATATAAAGATCACTGTATCAAAAATCTATTGTTGGGACCTTTGTGTATTTATTATTTTTATATCTTGCTCTATCTCCTGAAGGGGCTTAGAACATAAAAACTAATCTTATTTTTTAAAGAAATGACTACTTTCTGCTAGAATATTTTACGTACTACCCCACCTGCATTATCCACCATGTAATAACCAACCTTTTCTTACTCAAAGACTCTTATGGCTTCTTTTCTCTGCTAATGTGGACACTTACTATCAACTACACACAGATAGAAAAATTAGTTTGGTGGCTTTGCACTTATCTCAATCATATTTCAGAAGACACCTATTTACTTTAGAGACCTGGAATTCCTGACTATATTTCTGAGGAACAGATTATCATCTGTTAGAAAATCACACCAGGAAGTCAAACCTATTTCCCTAAGACCCAAGTTATTCAGTGAATTTATTCAGACTAAAGTGGCTATGCTTATAATGTGGAAAAAGAAGAAGAGTTGGCTTTTCTACCCCACTTTTCTCACCCATTTAAGGGGACTCAAAGTTGCTGACAAACCTTCTGTTCTTCTCCCTACAACAGTCACCCTGTGAAGTAGGTGGGGCTGTGAGAGCTCAGAAGAGAGTTGTGACTAGTCCAAGGTCAGGTAAAAGGGTCCTGATGACTAAGCTTATTGTTAAAAGACTGTTTACCTATAAAGAAGTTTGCAACAATAAAGCAATTCATGTTGGTTGTCTTCAAGAGCAAGCTTTACTGTCGTTTGTCTGGATAGGCAATATTAGTAAGTCTTCATAAAGAGGTACTTTAAGAGTGAAACAAAGAGCACAGCGAGGACAGCAGCTGGCGGACGCATGAAGCTTTTCCATCAATATAGTTAAAAGAAACAGAAAATGGGGATATTGTGGGGGATGCCTGCCGACATGGAGCCACAGTCCAGATTAAACATGGATCTGGGGTTTAAAACTTTTTGGCAGCAAGTTGTTGGGCTAGGTGTCACAAAAGCCTCTTGATGATGCCACCTCCTTCAGCAATTAAGGGGGTGGGGCAAATGGGAAGGAATTCTTAGGGTGTGTTTCCACTAGCACTAAAGTACCCATTGAAGCAGCCATTAAGGACCCATTTGGCTGAGAGCCGGATTATCCCATTTCCACAACAGACCCCATTAGGGACACATCTGTTTCCACTACAGCTAGGGAAATCCGGATCATATGGGTCCTTCAGGACCTATAATCCGGATTTCCTGTAGACTCCACAATGGGGTCTTCAGCCTTAAAATCCGGATTATAGGGAGCCTGTTTCCACTACAATTTGGCAATGGGGTCTAGAGGAGGCTCGGGGGGGGGGCACCCATGAGGGGGGTGCCCCAAACTCAAGACTTCGTAGTCCCTCCAAAGCCAGCTCTGAAATCCCTCTGAAACTGCCTTCAGAGATTAGCAAAGGATCCGCAGAGAAACCCCTTGTGAGAGCAATGCTGCTGTCAAGTGCTCTGGAGGATCTTTGAAGTTAGTGGCAGACTGCTCCGGAGATTGTACAGGGTTTCTCTGTGGAGCCTTTGCTAATCTCTGAAGGCAACTTTGGAGATTGCACCCCCTGTCCCCCAAAACACCTGGGGTGACAGGGGGTAGATCCAGATTTGCAAATGGGTGCTCTGGTGTTTCCACAGCAGGCAGGCTAGCACCCATTGCTATTGGGTGCTAGACCACCCATGGAAACACATTGGGTACTTCCCTTAATCGGGATCTACCAGATCCGGATTAAGGGAAGTACCTTAGATCTAGATCTTCTTAGATCCAGATTGAAGGAGCTCAGTGGAACAACACCCTTAGTAATAATTCCCAAGTTATGGAATAGCTTCTTTTCTGAGCCACATCACACACACACACACACACATATACACCATATTTTCCGGTGTATAAGACGACCGGGTGTATAAAACGACCCCCAACTTTCCAGTTAAAATATAGAGTTTGGGATATACTTGGCGTATAAGAAGACGACCCCTGGCGTATAAGACGACCCCTGACTTTTGGGAAGATTTTCCTGGGTTAAAAAGTAGTCTTATATGCCAGAAAATACAGTATGTTTACATTTGTATCCCGCCCTATACCCTAAGGTCTCAGGGCGGGTAACATCATTTAAAAACAGACATGTTAAAATAACAGTATAAAACAATGTCTGTGGTGGGGGAAACTATTCCACATTTAGCCAAGGGCCAGAACAAAGAGGTGTGTCTTCTCTACCTTCCTGAACGTATACTGTATAGTGAAGGAGCCTGACACACCTCGAGGGGGAGACTATTCCACAACCTGGGGGCCATCACTGAGAAGGTCCTCTCTCAACTGCCCACCCGTCTTACTAGTGGTGGGACAATGAGGAGGGCCTCCGTTCCACAGGCAGGTCTGCATAGCTGCACTACTTCTTGACTAGCATCTAGTTTTTCCTGCCATCCATGCTGCGCATTTCAGAGTTTCTCATTCAAGAAGTTCAAACAAAGATTTAAGCAGACATTTTCAGGACTGTCCTCTACTCACATACTCTGGAATAAGCTACTGAATTCAACAAATTTCTAAGTAAATATGCAGATGATTAATGTTTTAAGCTTTAAGCTTGATGTAAATTACCATGCTTTTTATTGTTTTACTTACATTGTTTAAATTATATTTATAGACATGAGAAAAACAGAGTATACCCTCTTTGAATTCTATGGTTTTAAGTATCAGGACATAATGAAAGACATCTGGTCCTTAGAAGGTCTTAAAATTAGATAAATACAACCTCAGAGGAACAACACATGACAAATTATACTGTGTCATAATCAATTTAACAAAAACTAGGCAAAAATGCAGAAGCGGTGTGTGAAAATTAAGTATACCCTTACTGCTTCCATAGGAAATCAGAGGGTAAGAAGCAGCCAGGTGTTGCTAAGCAAATGCCCTTCATTAATTGTGCATCAGCAGTTGGGACCACCTCTATAAAAGCAGAAGTTCTGGCAGTTTTGTGGTCAGTATTCCAGCAGGTGTTAACACAATGTCAAGGAGGAAAGACATCAACAATGATCTTAGAATAGCAAATGCTGTTGCCCATCGATCTGGGAAGTGTTATAAGGCCATTTCCAAGAATTTGAAGTCTATCACCCATCTGTGAGAAAGATTATCCACAACTGGAAAGCATTCAAAACAGTTGACAATCTTCCCAGGAGTAGGCATCCTCACAAATTCACCCCAAGGTCTGATCATGCAATGCTCAGATAAATTGTAACACACCCAAGACCTATAGCTAAGGCTCTACAGGTCACATTTATCATGTTAAATATTTAAAGTTCGTGACAATAAAATTTTAAAAAAGACTGAACAAGTATGGCTTGTTTGGAAGGGTTGCCAGGAGAAAGCCTCTCCTTTCTAAAAAGAATATGGCACCACAGCTTAAGTTTGCAAAGTTGCACCTGAACAAAACACAAGACTTCTGGAACAATGTCCTTTCGACAGATGAGACCAAAGAGATGTTTGGCCATAATGCACAGCACCATGCTTGGCAAAAACCAAACACAGAATATCAGCACAAACACCTCATACCAACTGTCAAGCACAACAGTGAAAGGTGATGATTTGGGTTTGTCTTGCAGCCACAGGACCAGGGCACCTTGCAGTCACTGAGTTGACTATCAACTCCTCTGTATAGCAAAGTATTATAGTCAAAAGCGAAGGTATTTACTGAACAGCTAAAGCTTAGCCAAAGGTGAGTCTGGCAACAGAACAATGATCCCAAGCACACCAGCAGATCTACAACAGAATGTCTGAAAAAGAAAAGAATCAAAGTGCTGCAATGGCTTAGTCAAAGTCAAGACCTCAACCCTTTTGAAATATTGTGGCAGGACAATAAGAGAGCTGGGCATAAATGGATAACCATAAACCTCAATGAACTGAAGCATTGACGTAAAGAAGAGTGGGCCAAAATTCCTCCACAACAATGTGAGAGACTGAAAAAACAATGACTTCCTGCTACTGCTGCTAAAGGTGGTTCTACAAGCTACCGATTCAATGGGTGTACTTGGTTTTTAACACATGGTTTTTCCATTTTGGCTTCATTTTTGTTGTGAAAGTAATGAAACAGAGGAATCTACTGTATGTTGCTATTCATCTGAGGTTGTATTTACCTAATTTTAAGGTGTTCTATGGACCAGCTGTTTTTAAAATTATGTTCTGATATGTAGGACCAAAGAATTCAGTGAGAGTGTACTTTGGTTTTTACATGTCTGTATCAGTCTGAAAGACGTCCTGTGTTCCTTTGTAAAATTAAAATAAGTTTTAAACTGTCAATTAATGGCAGATTTTAAAAACCTGTGAATTCTTAAAAGTTATACCATAGCTTCCTGTAGTTTGAAGACTGTGTATAGCCTGTGCTTTTTATAAGGTTTTTTTTCCTATAAGATTTTATTAAGCAGTACAAAGATCATACACACTTTAGTATTGCAAGATAGGAGCAATTTATAACTTGGCACTCCCCTCTGAGAATACCTCATCAGAGAATCTATCCTTTCCCCCCTTTCTTTTCATAGATATTGAGTCACTGTTTCTGTGCAGACATCACAAACTCATCTATGTTAAAAGTGAAAGAATTAGGTCATCATCCCAATTCCGTTCAATAAGTTGCATTTGCAATATACTCTTTTACTCAAGAAATTAATCTTTCTAAAAGCACCTTTGCTTTCAAGTGTAACAAGCCAACAGCAGTAATTACTTCTTGTTCTGCATTACCACATGCCATTGTATTACATTTTCCCCTTCTTCCTTTTTGTCATTGGATTTTAACATTTTAAAAATCATCTTTGAAATTTCCTCACTGACAATTAACAAGCATATGTGTCTATCTTGACTATCCAAGGCAAACGTACTTGTGTGACCATGGGGAAAATGAAATGGTTTGCTACTCTGCAGGTGAAGTGGAATTACACACAGTAGCCAAAAACATAGGGTATTACTGTCTAGTAATGTAGACCTATATAATAGCATCTACATCAATAAACAATATCCTCATATAATTTAACATGCAAACACACTCACTCTCTCTGGGACCAACAAAGAGGATGCTGTTTGATGATTTATTTTTTCCTGTAACTATACATTTCTAATGAAGAAATTTTATTAAGGGATTTTTTTCCTAGAGAACCAATAGAGAAAAATCAGAAATGCATGCAAAAAAGTATGCTCTTTTACTGAATTACTTTGCATTTGGACACAATGACTACTGTTTTCCGTAAATTTTGCACAACACTAGTATCTTCAGCATTTAAAAAAATTACTTAACACTTTTGACTCTTGTTACATGTATATACACACATACAGTGTATTTCCATCAATTGAAACTTTAATCACCTTTTTACAATTGAGAGAGGGAAGGCAGTTTTTAGCGTGCTTAAGTCATGTATCATCAATACCATGAAGTTAACCTATCAGTTGTAATAGCTTCTATAAAATACCAGAGTGAGATTGCAATAAGCCTAGAAAATGGGCTACAAATCCCAGATATGCTCAAGCAAGCAGTGAACCAAAAACAAAAATTGGGAGATCTGAAACCAGCAAGTAGGTACCATTCATCTGATACATTACCTCTAAAAGCTAAGTTCACAGGTCAAGGTTTTTAAAGTAGATTATCTTGCTGAGAACTATTTCTGAACAAAGAATTTGAAATTTCTTAGTTATCTGAAATGGTTTTCAAACAATCTCTTTAAAGAATTATCCTAAAGTTTCAAATGATGGCAGGTTTGGGTTGTATTTTTCTGCTTGCATTATGCTTTGTTTGGAATTAGAAGAAACCTCAATTTACAATGAACCAGAAGTATTTTATTAATAATAAAAGGAAATCACTTTTCTCAGCTTATGGATTTACTAACACAAATACAGAAATAAAATACGGTATATAAATAGCTATTCAAGTAATGGGTGTTTATTATAACATGGGAGGTGTGTGAATTTTCAGAACTAAAAGATACATAAAACATTTCAATATAGTATGTAAAGCTTTTCTATATCTAACATGCTCAATTTAAGCTTCAGGAACAGAATTTGTGGTAAAAGTTTAAGGAATGGCTACATTTCTGAATAAGGAAACAGTTATGGCAACCAGCCTACCATTGTTGTTGTGTTTCCTGCAGCTTTTTTGATACTTCTTGCTGGCATTCCATGAAGATGACTAAATCTTGTCTGAAAATCTACAAAACAGAATTACAATTGTTAATTCTTAAACTGAAGATTATATAATGCACATAGTTATTAGTCTGTGAATATTCTTTCTTCTTTTCTGAAATAGTTATATATTTCTTTGTAAATATCATCTGCAGTTTACACATGAAATAAAAGTGAGACCAACACCTCAGAAGGCAAATGTGCCCAATATTATTTGGTTGCAAAGCTCACAAGTCTCAAATATATACCTTGCAGCACAATTTCAACTCACTCTATACCACAACTATTTTTTTTATTCTGCTTTATACCCAAAGGTCTCAGGGCATGTTACATCAGTAAAAATAAATTAAAAAGACCCCTCTGAAAACAATACAGTACCAGAAAGTGACAAGTGTTATACACAGTGAGATATGAGTAGGAGGCACAACTGTGATGGTGGTAGAACCAGGATGTTCCAGGGACATATTTTGTGTGATTATGGATCCAAGAGATCATGAACACACCGTTCTCATGCTCCCAAAAGAAGCCCTCTGTTGTAGCCGCCCTAGGGCACCATGGTAAATGTCCTTACCTGGCTAGGGATACCCTGGCCACTGTTGTCCATGTCTTGGCAACCTCATGTTTAAGCTACAGTAATGCACTTTTGTGGGGCTACCTCTGTATCTACTTTGGAACCTGAAGCTAGTGCAAAATGTGGTGACCAAGTTGGCAAGTGGGTGCCTGCTTGTGCATACACAATACATCAAGTGCTTAGGCACTTGTACTGTTTGACTGGCCAAAATCAATGTTTTATGCTTGGCATATAAGGACTCAAACAACTTGAGGCCATAGTACCTTCAGGAACGCCTCCCTTGTTACAACCCTGAAAAAGCCCAGAGATTTTCTAGAGAAGTCTTACTGTAGATCCTTCATAATACAGAATGCCATCATATGATGGTTTGCAGCTGGGCCCTCTAAGTGGTAGTGCCTTTCTTTTGGAATGCCTTCTTTTCCGCTGCTTGTGAGACACAGTATTTAGGCATTTCTTAGTAGGCATTCCCTCTGTGAAAATCTGCTTCTTCCTTGGCCCACCTGGCTTTTATTTGTTGTTTTTACACTCTGTATTTTTATCCTTGCTTTTAATTTCCTATAACTGCTTTCAGATTTTCTTAAAATGAGAAGTGGTGTCTAAATACCTTAAATAAAATGCTAGCATTGGTTTCTTTAAAGCAGAAGGAATTAGGAATTAGTTCAACCAAGGAATTACCACACAACGCCATGATGGCTCTATTCTTGAACTAAACAACACAGCTACACCACAGACAAATAAATCTGAGTGACACAAGAGTAATAGTTTCTGAACTGCAGGGTACAGTAATACCTCAAATGTTCAATCTTTGAACATTTAACACTGCGTCTCTTCACTTTTTAAAAAATATGTTTTAAGTTTTTGTAAGCTACCTTGAACCATCACAAATAAATTATACTAATAATGGCGTATAAATTTTTCTTTCTTAAAAATTAGATGAACTTACATTCCCATTTAATCCAACTGAAGCATAAACCAACAAAATCAAACTGAGAACAATGCAACAGGAGAGGGAGAGAAAGCTGAACAAGTACTATTCTAATAGAGTAACACTGTGAGATGTGGATGTTGATTTCTGGGCTATTTTTCTTTCTTATTACATCAAAATATTTTACAGCATCATTTAAAAGTTGCTGACCTCGCTTTCCTGAGTGTGACATAAGGGGGAAACTGCCCGTTAAGATACTTTCAAAGACTGGATCGGCCAGCTCTTTTTCTGGTTCTGTGACACCTTCTTTTTCCCACCAAGGAATGATCCCAGTGATTCCACAGGCTCCTCCGGGTTCATTTTCATGGAACCAGTCACTTTGTTCATCATCACCTGTGGTAGTAGACATTTGACATTAAGATAATTAGTCCCAGTCATCAGAATAATCACATATAATCTCAATTCTTTCCACAATAGCTCTTATATTGCACCTCTACTTTGCATGCAGTGCTTCTAGCACGATTAGGTATTGCCATCAATAAAAGGACATAAACTGCAATGTTTTACAACCATTTTAGAAATGTGAAAAACAAATCCTTTGGTGATAATAGCAAGAAATTCTATTTAAGTTACTGCAGTTCCAACACTAAGAAAAACAGATCTTAAATCTCCTGCTGGGAATTAAAGTGAATAAAACTGTGAAACCAGTTCTTTGCTGTTGATAGTGGTATATAATTAGCTTAATTTCATGATTTGTATGGTACATAAAAGAGGGAAACAATCATGAACAGATGTGACCAGAAAAATTAATCTGATTAAATTCATTAAGAAACAAGTTTTGAAAAAGTTGTTTTTAAATGAAAGATGACAGTACCATAGGAAAAAAAGAGAATCTGAAATTTTTATTTTTAGATCCCATGCAAAATTGTGACCATCAGTAAAGCAACTGAAAGTTTTATGTGCTAAAGTTATTTTCCTGACCAAGACCTATGCTTCATGTTTTGCACAGAATGAGAGATCAGGTGGTACCAGATGACATCAAAGAACAGCAGCCCATTGTGGTAAAAAAAATCTGCCTGACTCTACACAAAAGAGTCCCAAAATAAGCCAATAACTCAGAATAAACTGCCCTGCTTTTTACAGTTTTAACACACCAGAGAAAGGGATTGACAAAAGAGTTAGCAGATTGTTCATTCTAGATATCTGTAACACATGATGTTAAAAACAACCAATAGCATGAAAGTAGAGGTCCATATTAAAAAACTATTATTTTGTCTTTTAATTACTAGTTTTCAGTGGCAATCAGAAGAATGAAGACTTAATTCAAAGAATAATTTTTAGGTGGGCAAATAATGATATTTTAAAAATTTAACAAGTATTTTATTGTTGGGAAGAAGAGTAAACAATACTAGCAACAGTAACCCAATTTGCATTACAGTACAGTCCTAAGCAAAGATCAATGTTAAACTGTACAGTTTCTTAGTCTAGCTTTTAATATTATTTACAGTAACTCTAGGAGCAATACAACATTGTTAAAAATAGTTCTGAGCTACGCTGCCCGTGACTGTGGCAAATTACCAGCACCATTTACACAGAAAAGTTTATCAGCAGATGCTGAACATCTCTGCAGTTCAAATCTCCACTCAGCCTTGAAAGTACTCATTTTTTTCTCAGCTTAATCTACGGCACTAGGGTTACTGTTGAGAATGTCATGGGCAGAACTGCTGCATCTATATTTTTGGTTGTTTGGAATAATAGAAATAAACGTAATTAAATCTAAGAACACCCCCCCCCTCCCAGGTAAAGAAAAATACACCATAAAGGATAGGAAAAATAGTCCTTTAAGAACTAAGTTTGCATAATGGATTAAAATGCTGGCTGCTACCTAAATAAATGTCCACAGAAAACAAAAATACTCCACTTAACTTTAAGACTCCACATGTTTTCACAGTATTTGCCTAAAAAATACTGGGTAACGGCTGTTGACTTGCAAGTATGCTTGGAAAAACTGATTATCTAGACTCATTTCCATCTGGCTTCAAGCTAGGTTATGGCTGTGAAACCACCTTGGTTGCCCCGGTTAATGACCTTCTCCAGGAGAAATTCAGGAGAAGTGTCACTCGGCTGATTCTTCTGGATCTCTTGGCAACTTCTGATATCATTTCCACATTGCAAGGCTGATGCCAGACAACAGCTGTGGGAGATTTCTGATTGAGAACTCTTCAACATTTATATGAAGCTACTGAGACAGACAACCAGTGGTTTTGAAGTGAGATGTTATCAATATGCAGGCAACACTCAACTCTATCACTCCATGCCATATGAATCAAGAGAGGTGGTTAAAATGACAGACAGGTGACTGGAGGCAGTAATGGGGTAGATGGGGGATTATAAGTTGAAGCTGAATCCAGTAAAGTCAGAGGTGCTGTGTGTTTAGGTCTTTAGACATTAAGGTATTAAGACTACTATAATTCATGTTGAGAGCAAGGGGCACACAGGAGAGTATTCAGACAACTGGTGAAGATGCTCCTCTTTATGATGGCTTTTGGCCGAGGAAACAACATTTCCTACCCACATAAGCACAGTTTTAGCTAATTTATTTTATCTGTTTCATAGTGATTTTATGGTGACCTGCCCTGAGACAGTTGGATATAGGGCAGGATAGAAATATAAATAATAAAATATTCTGATCATCATGGAACAGCATGAAATAATAGAAAGAAGTCTTTTTAGATGGCTTAATTTCAAATCCCACTTAATTCTTTATTGATAGGGACATGGGTGTGAATTTCTTGTAGCACAACTCTTCTGGCATCCTTCAATTGTGAACAGATGTGATTTGACACATGGTGTTTCAGACACACATGTTAAGTTCAGTAGAAATCTCTTAGTCTTTGTCTTGAAGGTTCAGTTTTGCTTTTGTTGAAGTGACTGAAAAGACTGAAAAATAATCTCCAGAAGCCACGAGGACTGGTCACTTCACAAAAAACTGTTTAAATTCTGTAAATCATGTGAAAAGTAACACATCTTTGTTTTTTCCAAAAACAAAGAAATCTATTCATGATTCTTAGCTTTGCCTTAAAAAGTAGTTTACATAAGAAATGTTAAAGCAATGATCAGTATTTATAATATATATAATTAAAAAAGGATCTCTCCTTGGTTTGTGATGGTTCTCAAGAAATCAGAGGACATCTGTCATCTCTTTTACTCAAATGCCAATACAAGGCAACAGACCACGACTGGCTATGATTCTCAGCTGATTCTCAGTATACAACAGTCTAGACAAGAAAGCAGAGATGCAGCTCTAACAAATAATATTCCAGAGCAGAAATATAATCCTCTGGGTTTACTGTCATTGCTTCTGATGAAAAATGGAAACAAGAAACTGGAATAACAGAAAACCATATAGTAGGAGAAAGTGAAGTTTAAATATACTTGTTCTTTCTCACATTGTTTAATTGGCCTAAATTTTATGGACAAAATGCAGATATCCAAGTTTTCCTATCAGCAAAAAAATAACAAAGAAACAGAAGAATGTGTGGCTGATGATGAGTTGTTCCCTCCAGCATAATTATATTGCAAATCAGAACAAGAATTACTGGCTTCTCAAAGAACAAACACAGTGTCTGCATAAAGAGAAAGAACAAACACAGTCTGGGAACAGCATGAGCTGTCCTCTGGGACTGCCTACACATGCTTTCCCATACATGATAGCATAGCTAAGAACTAGTATGGAATACCTTTAACTTCTACTACTGGAAACTTAATATATTTTGAAATATATATCGGGCAGAAAACCTTTGAACAGGTTTAGAGACAGACCTAGACCATCTTAGTTTTACTGGGGCAATGGCTTCATATAACCTCAGGTCACCCTCTGAAAAACAGCAGTGCAGTAGCACCGATTTCATAAGCTGAAATGGTGATAGGTTCAGACTTAAGCCCCAATACAGAAAGCAATAAAAAGAAACCTTATTTTTTACCACCGATGCTGCAGTAATAAGGTTTATAAAACAAGCAATTAGCAGATTTCTTAACCACAGTATATAATTTTTACATCAACTCAAAAAATAATCTCTCCATAATATTTCAGACTTAATATCAAAGTTTACCCCTAAATATATCCCTTGCTCTCAGTGCAGAAATTAGATGGACTTTATTATTACTGTGGGTCTCAAACAGGGAATTCATTTTCCCCTCAAATAACCCCAAGGCCCAAACTTTCTAAGTAGGAGTATAAAAAGCTGTGCTTTAAATCTATTTGTTCATAATTTGCAGCATTTATGGAATGATGTAATTTTTTTAAAAAATGAACTGTTTTAGTACCTTGTCTTCCCTCATCATTGGTAAACAAACCAGCATCGCTACTGCTCAGGCTGCTGGATTCACTGTAATAATGGAGAGAAAGAGACAGATCAAAAGTGCAATTGATATCTCAGTCATAAAATTTTAAAGAGACAAGATTGCACTCAGATGAAACTTAAGCCTTTGCAAAATCTAAAAGAAAATAAGATTTTTTTTGCTGAACAGAAAAAAGAAGAAATCAAACTGCAAATATCCCAATTCCATTAACCAAAGAACATTATTTTTGGCACATAAAACCACAGGAATCTAATGGGACTCTGACAGTAAGCCAGATGTGACTGCAATGAGGTGCTGACACAACTGATGCATTTTATTATCTGTTTCCATCAAATGCTCTTTGCTCCTTTCTTATGCAGTGCAATTGTAGTTGATCCCAAACATTGCTGCTCAGTTAAAAATAAAAAAAGGGGATTTGAATCCAAACCTTTTTGAGGAAACCAGAAATGTCTAGGGGAAAAAAATAGCTTTTTTGCAATCGGTGAATATTTCAGAAAGCTCACTGCATTAAAGCATTAAAAAAATGTTTAGAGAAAAACAACTTAATAGTAAAGGCCATATAAAGAACTGATAATTATACCAGCAGAGAGACAGGTTACAATTTGATCCTATCCATGATGCTTCACATACTATATTTTCATATGGATTGTTCAAACATTTTTGCTATACAAATTAAATATCTAATGTATGTTTACAAACGCAGATTTATAATTAGGAACATCATGGATATAAATAAATTAATGACTGCTGCAATAATTATGAAAATAGTACCCAAATATTTATGTTGGAAACAAACTGTATAATCAGAGTGTTTTTGGAGACAAATTATATTTTGAGAGGACATGTGATTATTCCTTTTCTGCAGTGATGCTGGTAAGATGTTCCTGCACTAAATAGTCTTAAAAATACACTGTCAGTTTCTTCTCATTTTTAACCTTGTATAAGATACATATGAGGCAGAGAGAGCTGTGTATCATCATTCCATGTTTAAAATTACTTTCCCACACTATACTGTGAAACAAAATAATTAATTTTTATTCCTTTAAGGGGGAGAATGCTATTTACAGAAGCTATAGAAAGATGTGTGCCTTTTCTTTAATGTGCACCTGAGAATTAACACACAGTTTTGGGAAATATCTGTCCCTGAAGATACTGGAGACTCCTTATTGGTCACTAGTTGTGCTCACTACAAAGATCAAGAATGGATTCAAGTGGGAAAAGGACAACTCCTGAGAAGTGGCAGCTATTACTAGATCCAATTATCATTAGCATTTAGAAACTATTAATGCATTCTTGTTTCTTATTTTATTTATTTCAAATATTTATATTCTCCCCTTCACCTTAAGTTTCCAGGGCAGGTCACAACTTTACAAGTCTCTCAGACTGAGAGCTGTACTGTTATCAACTGAGATTACTCTTGAAGAGCCTTAGAAAACTTTACTGTACACATCACAATAATTTATGATGGTGAGATCATGTGGCTTATACTGCAATACAGGAAGTGCCTTTCTAAGCTTAATTCAAATTACTTGAGGTGTGGCCCTTCAAACGCTATTGAACTACAACTCTAATCACTGCCCATCCTTGCTGGGTCAGACAAAAATTCTAGCAAGTTAGTCCAGCTTCACTTGCTAAGAAATAAATGTTCCCTGTTTAGAACGTAAGAACATAAGAGAAGCCTTGCTGGATCAGGCCACGGCCCATCTAGTCCAGCATCCTGTCACACACAGTGGCCCACCAAATGCTCATAGGCATCTCAAACAGAGACAAGGACAAACCTTCTTCTGCTCTCGAGTCCCAGCAGATGGCCTTAGAAGCGCCCCAGTTCCCCCCCCCCCCAGCCTGAAGGATGCACCTAGGCATTCGTTCTAGTATTTCAGTTTCACCTCCTGCTTGTAAAGAAAGTCATTTTCTAAGAACACTGATTTCATAACCAAATATTTGGCAGATTTTGAAGTACCATTTACATGAAGCAACTCTCTTCGCTATACTGTCTTCAAAACTGTTTCTGGAATTCTTCCTGAAATCCTGTTAACATAGTAGGAGAAAGGGCCTTCTCTGTGCCACATCCTGATTGTGGAGTTCCTATCCTTTGGATCACTTGCCTTCCTTGCTAATTGTTTTTAGATGTCAAGTCAAGACAAATGTTTGATTTTGGGATATAAATTTGATACACTTCAACTAGTTTTTTTATACCTGTTGTGTTATATTTATTTTCAGATACAGCATTCACAGTAATTTAATAAGTGTATACAATCTCAGCTGAAAGAGCTGTACTGAAATCTATGTAATACACTCTGAGGAATAAACATCATTATTAGGGAGTTCAGACATTATAAGAGGCCTCCAGGATTTTTTGATACGGAATGCTAAGGAAAGCCTATTTCTGACTTATCTTAATAATTAATGTAATTTACTATGCTCATTATTGCATTTAACAATTACTGACAAAGGATACTAATTTGAAGCTTCTTGCTAAGGGCTTTTTTGCACTTGCTGGAGTTCCTTCTGCACATGCAGAATCCAGGAGGTCCTGCCCACAGCTAGTATGGTCCATCCTTACAGAACAGAGCATGATCCAAAACAGGGAGCTCTTGATTTGGAATGCTGTTTGACTTGATTTATCAGGTCAGTCAGTGTAAAGTGGTCTAATCTGGACTATGGAGGCATACAGAAAGTTTATATTCTGAGGTTCTGCTTTGGCAGTGGGAAATGAGAATGAGAAAGACCTGTTCGGTAGAAAGAGCTGTTTTGTGTACCAAGGTGTAGGAATAGAATGTAAAGAAACTGGAATAGAGTATATGAAAATTCCTCCTGAATCATTTAGGACCATTGGGTCAACCACATGCCTGCTTTCACAGACATACTACTAAAAGCTGGTCATGATACCCTTAACAGGAGAAAATCTTGGTGTGCAAATTTACTTATGGAGGCGGAAATACGTAAACACCATTCCCTTACTTTGCACAGAACCTTTGGCCAGTCCTAAGCCATTCTTTGAGATGACAGACCACTTTGTCTTAACAAAAATAACTGCTACAAATCTGTATATTATGTTATTCTCTCTCTGCTTCAGACAAGAAAGTGAAAGTGTTGCTATGCATGTTTTGTACTAAAAATTACAAACACAGAAAATAGAATAGAGGAAAATAATTAAATAATTATCACCCATCTGCAATATTTCTCTTAACTTGCTCTTTCTTGAAATTTAATCTTACATTCATTTTAATTACTCAGAACATAACATTTTTTAAAAATTACAACTGAATATACTGTTTGACATGCACCAAAAAACATAATGACTGAAGCTCTATGCACACTTTTTTACAGTTCCAAACTTTGTGGATCTTAAACACAAAGAATTGTTTTCTAAATGAACTGCAGACCACTTACAACTTTCTAGCAAACTGTGTGCTCTGTACTTGTCAATATAAAAATACCTCCAGGTCAATGCTAACCTTTAGTAACACATTTATCCCAAAAATAATACAGTAATTTAAAAAACAAACTGCACTAGTCATGTAGTTGATACAAGTACCACTACAGTTTCAGTGGATTCCTGGCCTTTCCTACATTCACCCTATCAAATTCCATTCCCAGGGCTTTACTGGTGGAAGAAACTACCTATCTGTAGAAGGAGGTACAGTTTTTCAGCCCCTGCATGTGGGACAGGTAAAGACTCCCCCCCCAAAAAAAAATTCCTATGTAATATCTGCACAAACATTCCTCTACACTCACAGCAGGCAGATTTGAAACTCTGAATTGAATTTGACTGCACCTAACAAAAACTGTATTGTTAAAGACCACAGAATTATTACAATTTTGATACCATGCAAAAATGATATCATGCAATATGCCATTATCTACAAATGACATATGAAGTTGCTAACCAATTTTGATTTTGAAGAACAAATTTCAACATAAAAGGAAAAAAAACAAATTAAATGAATTATTGAAAATAACCTGTCACTCATATTTTCATCTGAGCCCTTTTGCTCTTCATATTCCATTTTGTCCTTGCTTGATTGGTTAATTTCATCATTCTCTATAACTACTCCTTCATCCAGAATTTCAGGTCCCAGTCTGCTTGTAGCTATTTTCCTTTTTTTAACTTTGCTCTTTATTAGTTCTTGGTACTGACAAGATCTGTTGTCATTGTCCATTTCCTGATCCTTAATGTTATCCTGATGTTGGGGTAACGTCAGTGTATTTGTTACATCTGATGGTAGATCAATTGCCATTCGTTTCACCTTTCGCCTTCTACGCAAAGTCCTGTTTCCTAAATTATCTACTGCTAGATCAGGTTCATGCCACAAAGGCCTTTTGCCTCTGAGGTTATTTAAATTTGAACTTGGCCTGCGTTTTGCAACCAACAACTGGTCATCAGAATCACTGTGATCTTTCTTATTACTTGTATGGTTCTCTCTGTAATCCTTGTTAGCTTCCTCAAGGCTGGAATCAGAGCCTTCACTTAAACAATGACCAGTCTCCCAGGGATGGTGAGTGTTAAATGAACGCCTTTTTCTTCCTCTTCGCTTTCGGGCCTGACGTTTTAGAAGGCAAGACACACTGCGAGAATGATCTCCTGTATCTGCAAAACCTCCTCTTGCTTGTTCCGAACTTTCTTCCAATGCTGAGACCAAGTCATGAACTAATTCTTCCATAGTCTTACTGAAATGCCTGTAATAACAAAACACAACAATTCCAGTTACAAATAAAAATAAGTACAAACTGATGACATTCAATCATTAAGCATTCAAATCCCTTCTAACTTCCGCTAAAAAAAAAAGAAAATACTTCTAATTTTTTTTCTTCTGTTTGGAAGATTAAAGAACTGAACATATAATTTATTACCAACAACATACCACAAATCTCCATATTTTGTCACTAGTAGCAGATTCATTATTAGTCCACTTTCCAAATCTCTATGAATTGAAAGTAATAGGGTAGGAGGTAATTTCTTGGTATTTCTCTTCAGGGGGACTAAGGCACCACTGATAGTCAAGAGCCAATGGCTTACAAGAAAGAGAAGTCAATCTTGTGGGTCAAATAAGGCACTATAAGAAAACTTTTTCACACTTCATAATTTCCAAGTAAACTAAGAAAAACTGTACTGAAACAAAGCCACTTTGATTTTACTTGTAGCAGTTTTTGGGCTGTTATGCCACATTCCAGGTTCCTTCTGTGATCTGAAGAAACCAGAAACATGGCATAACAGTCCAAAAATTGCTACAAATAAGATTGAAATTGCCTGCGAAAGCCTATGTATGAGCCACTTTGATGTAGTAGCATTTTTAAGGCTTATTTTAAAAATTACTTAAAAGACATAGCTATTCATTCAGATGCTTAGATTTTACCTCTCTTACAGAAAAAGAATGTAACACATAGATGGGGAAATAGTGTCTCAGCGAGCCTGTCTGAAAATGTTGCCCAGAACTCCACAACTGCATACTGAAGGCACAGTTTCAGTGTTTCAATCCTGCCTTTAGCTGGTGACACTTTCTGTGGGTATGATTCCATGAAAAAAAGTCTCCTTGCATGAGCCCCTCTAAACATATGGAACTTTTACATTTTAGCATTCTTCATGCTGTGGCTTGCTGAGTCTGATACAGAAATGTTCCAATACTTTATTGGAATCTGAGAGAAAACAAAATCAAAAACAAAGAAACCCTTGACCATAGGCCTCAACACACAAAAAATCTAAAGTTCTGAAACAGCATACAAACTTTATAGAGATAACTGTTATCATTTTAAAAAGCTTGAAAATACAAGCAATGTATTGATGTTTGTCAGGCTGGCAAAGAGAGACCACAAGACTCTTTCTTTAAAAAAGATGAACACTTGGAACAGAAAGCCCAGCATATTTATATGTTTCATAACTGGGTGAGGTTTGGCCTTCAACCAATGAACAATAACTATTTTTCAAAACCCAGTTTAAACTTGGAGCCAAAATGTATCACTTGACCCCAGCGGGGGGGGGGGGGGGGTCAACTGTCACTTCCAAAACAACAGGCAGCTACTATATACATATATACAGAATCACATAGGTGGCAGAGATCTTACATTCAGATATTATGACAGGCAGCTAGCCCTGCCTGACAATGTTCTTTTTTCAGAAAAAAAAGGTTTCATTTTCAAGATATTTTAAGTCAAGACTATCATATATTAATTATGAATCTTTTATGAGTATTTACAGTTTGATTACCTGCATAAAGAAACAAATCAGGACACCTGAATCAAGGTTGTTGTTTTCTGTCATCTGAGCAAGAAACTAGGTTATTGTTTTCTAACAAGCCAGAGGTTAAGGCTGAGTACCAATACTGTTTCCTATATATTAAAAGAGCAGGAGTCTTGGTTTGGACGTCCTTCTGGTTTATTTCACTCACTTTCACTAGAGAAGAATGAAGAGAATGCAGGCACTAGCACAATGTCTAAGCACAATCACATACACCTATCATGACATATGCATTCAGGCAAATGAGGAAAGTAGAACTTTACCATAATTTATCTATTGCAAAAAGGATATGGAGGGGAGGGGGAGCACACAGAAATGGAATCATTCTGCTACTTTGGTTATCCTTTTGAGGTGATTGGGGGACTGAAAATAGCAGATACCAAGATTTAAACTAAGCAAAAGGCTAATGTTCTTAAGAGTTTTAAAGACAGAATGGAAGTTATGGTAGACCTACAGATGATATCCAGAGTGTAAACTTCCACAACTTTTTAGGCTACTAAGTCTGTTCTGGAGGATTTCTACCATGTGATATATTGGCATGTGATAAAACACTGATACTGAAATGTAAGTTTATTTTTAAATCCAAATCTCTATTCCAGCACACTTACATTTAATTACAGTATTAATTTTTTTTTAAAAAAAAATGTGTTTATGGAACACAGTAGGAAACAAATCATCTCTCTCTTTTCCCCCAATCTCTTAGTAAGTACAATCTTTACTTCAGGCAAGCAATTTATAGTTAGACAAAAAACAACAGCTTGAGGTATAACAAAGTCAGAAAGCTACATGTTGGCTTTAAGGATAAAGCATCATGAATCTATATGCTAAGAAGGCTTTAACCATGTGGCACATCATAAATATGCAATCTTTAGACATTAGGAAGAGCTGATGAAAGTCAGTGTAAGAACTTAGATAGCCATTTTGTCATACTGGTTAAGGGTGACTCATTATCCTTGAGTTTAAGTTTCTGGAACAGGAACGTAATTTTAAAAATCTGCAAGCCTCCCTTTTCACTTCACTTGGGTTATGATAAGACAAAGGACAGGTCCATACAATGGATTCTGGATACAGGAAAACATCATTTCATGTTATTATCTTCCTTTTATAGAGAGGAACCACACACTATTAAATTCTTACTTATTCTAAATATTTTAATACCTTACCTTCTTATCAAGAGCACAAAGTCTAGATCATGAGAAGTAATTATTCTTTCCTCTACCTTGGTCAGACCTCATATAGAGTACTGTGTCCAGTTCTGGGCACCCCAATTTAAAAAAGATATTGACAAAATAGAGCAAGTTCAAAGAAGGGCTACCAAAATGTTTAGTGGTCTGGAAACCATGCCCTATGGGGAATGGTTGAAGGATCTAGGAATGTTTAGCCTCCAGAAGAGAAGACCGAAAGGAGACATGATAGTGGTCTTCAAGTATCTGAAGGGCTGTCACAGTGCAGAGAGATTGTTCCTGTTCTCAGTTACACAAGATTGGAGGACTAGAAATAACCATTTGAAACTTCAAGGGTGTCAATACGATATTAGAAAAAAAAATCCTGACACAAAGGGCAATCAGTAAATGGAATAGGTTGCCATGGGAGATTTGAGCTCTCCTTCGCCGGAGATCTTCAAGCAGAGGCTGGACAGATATCTGTCTGGGATGGTTTAGGAAATCCTGCATTGAGTAGGGAGTTGGACTCAGACCCTAGAGGTCCCAAATCTATAATTCTGTGATTCTTCATACTGAAAGACAGGTAACTCCATCTTCCCCACTCTCACTATCATCTTCCATGTTGCACTAGTGAACTCTTCTTCTGCTTTGAATTCTACTGGAATTTCTTAAGTAAGGCTGATTATTTCCATATTAAGGCCCTCTATGGGATATCCAGAGAGTTTTTGCAATCTGTTGCTTCATTATATTTATTTTGAAGCACTCCACCAACATCTATTGTTATGTTACGGACTACATAGAACAGGGACCTCAAACTGTAAGCCTCCAATCTGCCCCTGCAGCCATTCTGGCTAGCATCAAGGAATGATGGGAATTACAGTCTAGCAACACCTTGAAACCTGCACTTAGAACACTGTTAAAGACCTTCATTTGAATACCATGACTATGAACTCTAGCTCCTATCATTCCTTTCCACTGACCAGACTGGCTATAGGGGATGATGGCAGCTGCAGTCCAGAAATGTCTCGAGGGTCACAGTTTGAGACTTCTGAATTTTTTCTCTATTCAAATAAAACAACTTATAGTTTGCTAACAGTAGAAAAATGTAACAATTCAGGAGACTTTCAAGCACAGGTAGCTGAAGAAATGGTGACAAAAATGTTATGTAGAGCCTGCTTTGAAGACATGCAGCAGTGACCTATTGAGTTTTCAGTTAATTTTTCCTTGCAGTAACTCATATCAACCCAAGCCAATTCAAATACAACCTGCACTCTTCTCTCATTAGAAGTCAATTGCTTACAGTGTTTCAGATATTTTAATACTGCACTTTCAATGGAAAATGAGCTTGCACAAACAGTATGCAAAAGGTATAGCTTGCTGAAGAGCAGATATTCGTTTCCTGGACTTCACACATATAGTTATTACCTCTCTTCAATGTGTTTTACATCATGCTGGAACAATTACAGCAACGCCCCACAGCAAGTAATAAAACTTACCTCTTATATCACAAAAACATTAAGCTAAAGTAATTGTAGTTTGCTGTGTGACCTTTAGTTTTAACTAGACCAATAAAGTTTACTAAGTTCTGACCTGTTTAAAACCTAATAGAACCAGCTCATATGCAGTATTTAAAAACTATGTAATACTGTTTTTGTTTCCTGAATTTAAAGGAATTGAGCTATTCACATTCAAAACAAAACAAAAAATCAACAATTCTAAAAATTTATGTATCTTCAGTAGAATTCAGTGCCTCTTTTTAAAACAGAACCTGCCTTCCAATGAAAACATAAAAAAAACCCTTGGAGCACATTAATGACTATTAAATGAATCATTGCATAAGCTTTCATGAATTAGTATAACATCAGAAACATGAAATGCAATCCCGGCTGTAGGTGTATAAATTAGGAATGTACACAAGCTAAAAATCAGTTTGGATTTAGTTTGAACATTTTTCTCCAACAACAGGATGTTTGGTTCAAGTTGAACACCTTCAAACATTGGATCAAACAATGTGCTTGCCAGGTTCATTAGAACTTCCCTTTGTTTTGTATTCAACCTCTTTTCAAACAGGCAGGTTGTTCAGCTCAAACTCATACCTTTCAAACCTCCCTGTTTGATTTGAACAGGTTTGAGCCCAAACCAATTTGATGTATCTCTAATATACAAATGATGTGTATGAAACAAGGAGAAATTAAACAGTAATTATACTGCTAAACAAGTATAAATGTGACAGAAGAGGAAAGCATCTTGACTTCTGAATTTACATACTAAAAGTGACAGCATAGATCATGTTGTGCTTTTTATTGACAGCTTTCTACTTGATCAATAATTCAATAATCAGCTCATTAATAATCTATAACATCAAGCTAACCTAAATTCTTTTGGAGATGAGGAAGGGCAGTGGAAAAATAGGATTAAATAAATGGCAGGATCTAGGAAATGATATCCTGCATTTCCCAAGCATTAACCATAAAGTGTGAGGTTGATCTTGCTTTTTAGTTATACTATCTATCAGAAGCGTGTTCAGTACATAAGATATGAATATTTGTATGTCACATTTTTGTATGTCACATTTCCTCTTAAGAACCTAAGGCAGTAGTATACCATTTTCTTCCTCTTCATTTCCCGCCCACAGTATCCCACTTAAGTAGGTTAGACTGAAATGTTATGATTGCCCAACATCACCCAATGAGGATTCATGGCCAAGGAACTTCTAGGTTCTAGCCTGGCACTTTGTGCTACACAGAAGGTATTAAGGAAAGGTGCAAATGTCCTGCATGTTTTTACATTGTTATGGGGTTCATAATATTTACTGTAAAAAGAGTATCTGATCTTGTCCTTGTAACCAAACTGAGGCTTGGATGTTTTTATACTCTGGCCATGAAAATAATGTTCCTTAGATTGCACTATGTAAAAGGGGGTATATAAATAATCCATATAAATAAATACTGCATTCCCCCGCCCGCCCCCCCACCAATCATTGTAGGAAGAAAGGTATGAACACCACCAGAATCTGGAAAACAGATACACTGTTGTATAGTTCCAAAGACTGTAAGAGTTCTGAGCAAAATGGAAGAAGAATACTCAATTTCTGGCTCACAGAAGGGAGAAGTAAAGTTACATAGAACATAAGAGGAGCCATGTTGGATTAGGCCACAGCTCATCTAGTCCAGTATCCTGTGTCACAAAGATGCCCACAAATTGCTTCTGGGCATTCTCAAGTAAAAAACAAAGGAAAACCTTTCACTTGCTTTCAAAACCTTTATTGATCAATCTGATTGGTGTTGTCACTAACTGTAGCCATAAGAAAAGACAGTTTCACCTCCCTGCTTTAGGACCAAACTACCAATAAAAGCACAAACTCCCAGTAAGAGGAACTGTCATATGTTTTCATACTATGGCTTAACTCCTTTGTGGAGAAGTTTTGGTTAATTAAATTGGCAACTTATTAGGTTACAAAGCCTTTGTCAAATGTGCATATCATTATTAGTTCTGCATTTTGTACTCTGAAAATCTTTCCACAATATCTATACTTCTCCGCATATTTAAATAGCTGGCATCTGTTCACCACAAAACAAGGCTAGACAATCAAAAACTAAGACAGACGTAGATATGTTTAATTACTCGTACTAAACATGCGTTCACAAATCCAGCAAAATTCATATTAACACACAGCAGAACTAAGGTGGTTGACCAGCTGAGACAAAGTGAATAAGTGCTTCATCACATCTAGAACTTCAGAGCTTGAGATGATTTCTTTCTTCCTCTGTGCATAATTCAAGATTTATTAATGTGTTTGTAATTTAATAGGTTGCGGGGTGTCAACTATGATGCAGCTTTGCACAGAACTGAAATCTTAATAGTGTCTCACCTAGAATTAGTTCAACATACTTTCAGTCCTATTACCACTCTTAGCTGCCTTGTCTACCCCTCGCTACCTGTCCCAGTTGGGAGAAGCCACCTATGAAGACTTAAACTTCATGATCAGAATAGCCATATGGGATTCAGGGAGTGTGCGTACATCTTTCACATCACTTGCAAAAAAAGAAAATTAACATATTTTTCTTGCACTCCAACCTGCTAGTTATTTTTTCTACTCTACTATTAAATGATAGAAGACTCCTGACTTGAACACCACATTTTTAATCCACTTATGAGTTAAATAGACAAACTATACTGAAAGGAGGGAAAACAAGAGCTGTAAAATCACTCCAGGTCAGGTATCATCCTCGCAAATACAATCTCCTTCAGTTAGACCGCGAGGAAACACCAGTTGTGCTTTTCACATGCAGAAGGAAGTCGGCAGTCCAGGAGGAATCCTTTTTTATTTTTAACCAGCCCTAGCTTCTTACAGGCCACAATGGCTGGCTGGGAACTTTTGCTCTTCCTATACACGCCCCCATTCCGCACTCCCTATAAAGAGATCATGGGCACTACGGTCTCCAGGGACCAGATTTAAAAGAAAACACTGTGTTCTTTGGGAAGCTTCAGAAACCAAACAGCCGACATTGAGGAATCAGGGGGTGTTATTCCACTGGCACTAAAAGTACCCATTAAGTACCCATAAATGGGTATGTAATGGCATTTTCGTACCCATTAATGGGTACTTAATGGGGGTATTTTTCCACTTAGCACTAGAGCACCCATTAAGGGTCCTTCAAGGGTCCTTAATGGGTACTCCAGTGCTAGTGGAAAAAACCCCGAGTACCCATTAAGGGTCCTTAAAGGATACTCTAGTGCTAAGTGGAAACCCCCCAGAGTACCCATTAAGGACCCATTAAGAACCCTTAATGGGTACTCTAGTGCTAAGTGGAAAAACACCCCGAGAAAGGGAAGCCTGTTGCTCGGGCAGCCCCTCGATCAGCCACGAGCAAGACACGGCGCGGGTTCCCTTGCCGACTCCCGCGTCTGGCCCTGCCAGGCGGCCACGGCGCTCGAGAGCAACGTAGTCAAGGAGGGGCGGCCGCCTCTCCCTCCACCAACAAGCCTCTCCCTCCGTACCCCGCCGGCGGCCCTTCGTTCCCACACGCTTTCCGCTCGGCTCCTTCCCCCACGTCGCCCCCAATTTGGGCCCGGGGCCTCCAGGCCTCGCCTCCCCGCCCATGCGCTCCCCTCACCAGCTCTTCTTGGCGGCCGCAGGTCTGCTCGGGTTGGGCTCAGCCACCCGGAACATGTACCCGGCGCCCGCCGTCGGCCGCTCCCTGGGGAGACGGGTGCCGCCGCTTCACAGAGACTCGGGAGAGGGGTAACGGTCCACCGGCTGCAGCTGGGGCTGCGGCTGGCCACTCTCGGGCGGGCGGGCTGCTGGTCGCGGCGGCGGCGGCGGCGCCTCAGTCACTGCCCCATGATAGTATCCCGGAAGCAGCCGCGGTGAGGGAAGGAAACTGGCTCCGACCATCCTTCCTTTCCCTTCTGAGGACTATGGCAGAAAATAATCCCGGCAACTGCACGAACAGCCCTTTGGATCCATCGGTCTCCCCCCCCCTTCCCTTTTAGTTGGCTTTATTCTCTCTACCCCCTCCCCCGGAACTGACAGGCGCGCTTCTTGCAGCCTGAGGAGAATTAGCACATCCAAAGGCACCCCCGCGCCTGGTTCGCGTGGTACAGGCCAATTGCTATGGCGACGGCTTGTACACCATCAATGGAAGGAGAGGGCGGGGAAGGGGGGAAATGGCCACTTTGGCCAGGCTGCAGGCCAGGCTGCCGGGCTTCAAGGAAGAGTATTTCGCCAGGAACAGGTAAAGCTGCCTTCGTCCCTTGCATAGCCCACCGGCTCGGCGGGGGTGGCGGGTGGAGGAGGGAGGGAGGAGGCAAGGAAAGATTTCCCTCCAGAGCAGTCGCCTTTCTTTGCGATGATTTCTGGTTTTGCTGCAGGGGGGTTTCTTTTGTTTTTAGCTGCGGGGAAGCCTGAGATAAAGTCCTGGGCACTGGAATGGCCAACACCAGGTGACGCCCATCGCTCCTTGCCATTGGCCATAAGAACCCTGCTGGACCAGACCGCAGCCCATCTCGTCCAGCACTTGGACCACACAGTGGCCCACCAGTTGCTTAGGGGCATCTCAAGCAGAGACAAGGGCAAATCCCAGCAAATGGCTTAAGAGACACCCTGCCCTTCCCCCCAGCCTGAAAGATGTACCTAGTCATCCATTCTAGTAGCCACTGATACATTGTCGTCCACACATTTGTCTAATCCTTCCTTAAAACCATCTAGGCTGGTTGCTGTTACCACCTCTTCTGGCAGCAAATTCCATAAACCGATGACCCTCTGGGTGAAGAAATACGTCCCCCTGTCTGATCTGACTCTCCTACCCATCAGTTTCATAGAATGCCCCTGGTTCTACTGTTATGTGTTAGAGAAAAGAAATATTCTTTATCCACCTTTTCTGTACCGTGCAAGATTTTATATCCTTCATTCAGGTCCCCTCTTAAATGTCATCTTTCCAGGCTGACTCCCAGCAAGTAGAGGATGGGACGGCACTACTGGGACCCCTGCAGGGACAGCCCCAGATCACCACCATCAGTCTCCTTCTTTAACCCCAGTCTAAGCAGCCGTTCTTTCAGGCTAAGAGAAAGACCTCTTCTGCACTTACCTGCCCTAAATCCAGATCAGTAGGTCAAGAATAACCAAGCCCAGTATGGGGCTGTAGGGTTTTCATCATCCTTCCTGAACTTGCAGCCTGTCATATGGGAAGCATAGGAAGTACCCAGAACTGCCTGAAGTTTTCCACACCTGGCAAATCTCTGTTCTGCATCCTGACAAAGTTCTAGTTTCTTCTTCCCTCTTAATCCCCTTTGCCTTTAGTGTCATGCCCTTTCAGTTGTGAGCTGGGAGGCAGAAACTTTTTTCTGGTCTGACATTTTACAAGCTGTATTCGGTGTTTTTATAGCCTCAAGGGTGAAAAGAAATTAAAATAAATTAAAATAAAATAAACCAGTAGAAAAAAAAGAGAAAAATCTAGAGGGCAGTGTCTGGGTAGCTTCTCAGCTAGGACCTCAGAGGTCATAGTTCAAATTCTCACTCAGGTAGTGTCTATACAGCACCTTTATGGGGACAAAATCTTCACAACCCTTCTACCTCATGACATATTGGGTGCACTAAAAAAGAATGCATCCAAACAGTTTTGCATTCATCTACCCGCCATCCTACCATAAATATTATTTACAGTGCTGAGAGAATGGTATGAAGAACTCCAACAGCTCATCCTGTCATTAGAACCTAAGAGGAGCCCTACTGGATCAGGCCACAGCCCATCTAGTCAAACATCCTTTCCCACACAGTGGCCCACCAGTTGCTCATGGGCATCTCAAACAGAAGACAAGGGCAAACTGTCACCTGCGCTAAAGTCCCAGCAAATGGTCTTAGAGGCATCCTGCCTGTTCCCCTGCAGCCTAGGCATCCATTCTAGTAGCCACTGATACATCTGCCATCCATAAATCTGTCTAACCCTTTCTTAAAGCCATCTAGGCTGGTTGCTGTTATATTGGTGACCCTGCCTCCATTACACTCTGTCCCTTTGAGAACTACCATTGTTCAGTGACCCCCTTCCTCCAGTTGTCAACATCACAGCTAGGAAAGGCAAGTTCCCTGGGTACTGAATTAACACAACCAGGGTCAGTAGCAGGCATACAGCCAGCAAAAAAGAATGCTGCTGCTCTTAATATGCAGGAAGAGGAGTGATGCACTAATAGTGCTTTGGGACCTGCTATGTGATTTCTGCCTTAGCAATGAGGCCAGTTACTGTTCGTCAGCCTAACCCAAAATCAAGAGGAGAATCAAGTCTGTCACCATAAACTCCCTGGAAGAGAGATGGGATATAAATATCGACATACATACTAGACATTAATGCATTTCCTCCATGAGTAGGATTGGAAAATAATTCAGAGGAACACACAGTAATGGCAAGAGACATAAAAGGTATGAGAAACAGGCAATACATTAATGGTTTAATGCCGCCTTTTTCTATTGGGCTATAGAAGTTATGGTAGCTTGGGGTGGAATTCTGGCACTAGGCTGGGACATGAAAAAGAGGAGAGACTTCCTGCTCTTTTAATTTCATACTTCACAGGGTTGTTGTGAGGATACAGGGGAGAAGGTTAAATGTGCATCATCTTAGACTTTTCAAAAGAAGGACAAGATGTAAATACCAATAAGTAAATAAACTGTGGCACTAAAGAGGTTTCCATAGGTGTACCCTTTTGATACTTCCCTGTAGGGTGCATGAGATTTGTCCTTTTTGTACCTGGCAACTTAAATGGCTTGGCAAGATCCTCCATACACTATCAAGGTAGTCTTAAATTACTAATCTTAGTGTAAACCATTCTTACAATGGACAGCAACATGACTAAAAAACTTGTTCTCACCTGTCCATCAGGATCTTGATTCGCAATAGAGTGGAACTTGGTTTGGGTGGACAAAAGTAAAGCTTTCATTTGCACCAATGCCCAGCTACAATTTACAGAATGGTCAGAGAGACAAAGAAGTAATTGGCTTCATGATGTCCACCAAACTGTGATTTCATCGATACTAAGTATAATCTGTTTCAGTGAAAAAATGAGGCATGAATTATACCTTACTGTCAGACACCCACTCTTTGAGGTGTGCTAGCTAGAATGGAAAATCTCATGCTAGGCCCAAGGCTGAATGTGTTGAAGTGGTCTGTAAACAGATTCTGTTATTGTAACTTTCTATTATGGCTATTCAGAGCCAATTCTGTTATTGGAACTTCTGATTAAGGTCAGCCTGACTTACGAGCAATTCTGCAGCGTGATTGGACTCAAGAAGCCATCTGACAGTGTGCAATATGATTCATAATTCTGCATGACACACATATATTCAGTAGTGTATTACATTCACTTCTGTCTGTTCTCATTCTCTTACTTCCATGCATTTAATCACCAAGTAGTTTACTATGTACTTTGTTTATAACTCTGCTGTAACTAAGCAATAAAGCCTCCCCTTGGATGAACTGCCAACTCAATTCCTTGTCTTGGAAGTACTGTATTGATCAGTCTGCTGTGCTTACAGCTGGAAGCTCTTTCTCAGATTATAAAGTGTGCACCCGATCCACTTCATGAATCAACCTTGCCAATGCTTCATTGCTATCTTGCATAGCCACAATTAGGGATATGCACGACTATTCAAAGAACATAATATCCAACTTTCAATATTTGAATTTGAATTGAATGTCCATAAATTTGAATTTAAAGATTCAAACAAATTTTGAATTTTGGCTTTATTTGTCCAAATTTTCCGGACGTTTGTATATGTATGGGCTCATACATGATGCGTACTTGCAGATACGCATCTTTCCTGCATCTGCACGCATTTGTACGGATCCGTATGGGACAAAAATGGGTTGCATACGGGAGAACTATGGGATGCACACGGACGTGTACGGATGTGTATGGATACATACAGGATGCGTAACGATCCGTACGGACACATACGAATGTTGTTGACATTCGTACGTGCAAATTCAAATAAAAAATTCAAACAAATAGATTCAAATTTGGTTAAATTTGAATTTTAATGATTCAAATTGAATTGAATTTTTGGGTATTCAAATCAAATCCCAAAAGTTACATTCATGCACACCCCTAGCCATGATATGTGGGCTACCTCTGGTACAAACATCTGCCAAATCAACTAGAAGTGGAAGCCCAGTTTTTCCATTCCATTTTGTCTTGGGACTTCTTTGAGAATTGCCTTTACGCAATTCTCAGATAATTTAGGTCTTCTTTGAAAGACACATTTTCATTTCATTTTCATGAATTGTTGTGTACATAAGAAGGTTTGTAACTGCTTAAGTTGGGTATGACTTTTTACAGAAGGGGAAAGTTATGTTCCTTTCTCTGTACCATGAAAAAAATTGCAGCATTGCTGACACCTTCCCCCAATCATAACTTCATTTCCTGTACTAGAAGCCCTGTCTAAAAAGAAAAAAACACACATTTAAAAAGATTATTTAAAAGGCGATACTAAACAAAATTGTATTAAATGGTAATTAGAATGCTTTGTGGATGGTTGTAGATTAGGCAGATATTACTGAATTATGGTAGAAATCTTATTAGTACATATACATCTGCAATGCCCAGATGTAACTAGGGAAAACTAATCAGTACCTTTGAAGCATATTCTCAAATGTTCAGAAAGGTGTATTTTATCCTAAGCCTTTTACATGCCTTTATCTTCTAAACAGCTTTAGGAATTAATAGGGATGTCACATGAATTCTGTAGTGAGTATTCAGATAATTCTCCATCTACCATCTCAACATATATTTTGCCCATGCAAAGACATGTTGAAATGTACTGTGAGTTTGCTGTCTGATTTCAGCAATATCCCTGTAGTTTTGTTAGAAAAAGAAATTATGGCATAAAATATATCACTAAATAATTTTGTAGTAGCACTATTTCCTAAATGAGCAATTTATTTTGAAGACTGCAGCATCAAAGATATTTATGACAGCCTGTGGCAGAATTTGAACTTAACAGAAAATTCTGTTTCAGTTGATCAGTGATCAAATTTATGTTGTTGTTATTCAGGAGAAGAAGGAAGTAGTGGTTACACCATGATGCACAGTATTTTTCTGTTGCCTTTGTCAGCCACATGCCACAGTCAAATGTAGTTTTTAATTATCTCCATATACTTACTCTGATCACATTTTCATATTGCAAGTTTGGGTGTACAAGTTACCCAAGAGGCTGAGCTTCTAGGAGGCTGTTCTAGTGAGGAGATGCCATGTTCCTGAGCTGCAACTAGTGTGGCCCAAATAGACTGTGTGGAAGCTGTCCTATTTTCCCCTTCCCTGGAAGACTTCAAATAGAAGCTGGATAGTTAGCTGACAGGGTTAAGTTTTTGACTTCTGAAGTCCTTTCCAGCTGTGTGGTTCTATGATTTTCTGACTACATCCTGAGGGTCTCTTTCATACTAGTGGGCAACACCAGAGGCTGGTGAGCATTCCTATCCTCAGAGTGTCTTGCACCCCCCCCCCTACACACTTGTCTTGAAAATAGGACACATGCCTTCTGCACGGCTTGTGTGGCTTCTGCAAAGGTAAATCATGCCTTACAAACTTGTTAGAATTCTTTGAGAGTGTCAACAAACACATGGACAAAGTCCCACATCAAAGGCCACTGAGTAAACTCATCAGCCATGGAATAAAAGGACAGGTTCTATCCTGGATTTGTGACTGGCTTAAGGATAGGAAGCAGAGAGTAGTAATAAATGGACAATTCTCAGGGTGGAAAGAGGTAAAAAGTGGGGTCTCCCAAGGTTCAGTGTTGGGACCGATGTTGTTTAATTTATTCATCAGTGATCTAGAAGAAGGGGTACACAGTAAAATAGCAGAGTTTACTGATGATACTAAATTATTTAGTAACCAAAAGAGATTGCCAAGAGCTCCAGAGGGATCTCTTAGCATTGGGTGAGTGGGCAACCAAGTGGCAAAAGTGCTTTAATCTTAACAAGTGCAAAGTAATACACATTGGGGCCAAAAACCCAAATTATGTCTATAAACTGATGGGGGTGAGCTTTCTGCAACACACCAGGAAAGGGATCTCGGGGTTCTGATGGACAGTTCAATGAAGGTGTCAACCCAGTGTGCTGCAGCAGCACAAAAAGCTAATTCAATGCTAGGAATAATTAGGAAGGGAATAGAAAACAAGTCAGCAAGTGTCATTTTGCCTCTTTATAAATCTATGGTGAGGCCACATTTGGAATATTGTGTACAGTTCTGGTCACCACACCTCAAAAAGGATATTGTGGAACTGGAAAAGGTGCAGAAAAGGCTCAACCATAATAATTAAGGGGCTGGAACACCTCCCTTACATAACCAAGCTGCAACATCTAGGCCTCTTCGAGAGACAGTGTTTAAGAGGGGCCCTAACTGAAGCATATAAAATTAGGCACGGCATAGAAAAGGTAGATAGAGAACAGTTCTTTTCTCTGTCACACAACACTCGAACCAGGGGGCACCCTATGAAGCTGATGGGCAGGAGAGTCGGATCTAACAAGGAGAAGTATTTCTTCACCCGAGGATCATCAGTTTATGGAATTTGCTGTCGGAAGAGGTGGTAACAGCTACCAGCCTAGATGGCTTTAAGGTAGGGTTAGACAAATTTATGGACGACAATGTATCAGTGGCTACTAAAATGGATGCCTAGGTACATCTTTCAGGCTGGGGGAGGGAAGCAGGACACTTCTAAGGCCATTTGCTGGGATTCAAGAGCAGGAAAATATTTGTCCTTGTCTCTGCTTGAGATGCCCATGAGCATTTGGTGGGCCACCATGTGTGACAAGATGCTGGACTGGATGGGCTGTGGCCTAATCCAGCAGGGCTTCTCTTATGTTCTTATGTTCTGGATCAACATCTGCTGGTACACCTATTTATAAGGGTTTATCAAATATCCTGATCGGGACCTCCGTGATCACATTCCATTTAATGTTTTCCATCAGGGAGCGGGACCTTGCAAATCCACAGAAACATGCAGATCAATGAGGCCCAGTAACCCAACTGCAGAGGCCCCTGATTGACTTTAATGTTAAGTGCACAAAAAGCTATGGATTTGGAGAGTACATGAGTAATGCTTATTCAGTTCAACCAATGTTATTCTAATATACTTATTTATTTATATGTTAGATAGCTGCCATAAGCCTTAGTGCTGTTTGTCTGTGATACTTATGGATCATTTCTTGACTTGAATGGCTACTAGAATGGATACCTACATACATCATCCAGATTGGGCATACAGGCAGGATGCCCCTAAAGGCTATTTGCAAGGATTCAAAAGCAGGTGAAGGTTTTGCCTTTGTCTTCTGCTTGAGATGCCCATAAACAGTTGGTGGGCCACTGAGTTAGGATGCTGGACTAGATGAGCTGTGGCCTGATCCAATTATTTATGTACTGTTACCAGATCAACTTTGGATGTCCAAGTGTCATAAGAAATCTTGACTGCAAAACCGGAAGTGGAAATATACAGGGTTTTTGACATATGAATTTGGCTTTATGATTGGCATAATGGAAAAGCTAAAGGCAGACCATGAAACGTGGAAAGGCCTTAAAATAGCAAGACTACAAGCCTGGAGTTTAAAAAAGGACACAGTTTCTCTCTAAAGTTACAAGCTGGCTGTTTGCAAAAGATTAAAAGTCTACATGCAAGAGACAATGCTTGGGCTTTAATCGTGATTAAGTCAGGAAGGAATGCTGACACCTGAATGACCTTTGTTTTCTCTCTTTTTTGGGGTAACAGATTTTTAGAATAATGAAGGGGAAATAAAACCATGGAATATGGAACAGAGATGGGTTTGTCTCATTTTAATAAAAAATAATAAAGAATAAAATGGAATGGATTTTTGGAAAAGATTTGGTGAAATACTATATATAGGAATTGGAATTACTACCTAAATGGAAAAAGTCACCAGTGCTAGGATGTAAGGTTTCATATTGAATGTGGCTGGGTTTACATTTCAACAGAGTTTGTCAGGAGTTAGATTAGTCAGGAGAGGTGCTAATTGGAAACCTTAAAGTAAGGTACACAAGATACATAACTTTTGCAATTAGGCAGAGACACGGTAGCAGAAGCATGATCTTCACATTAAGAAAAGTTGAGTTCTCCCTTATTTTCTGAAGGAGGAACAGAGGTTTAATGGGGTTTCTTTTAAATAAGAAATTATTTAGCCTTATTTTGAAATAAGAGGGTTTTTAAATATCCTATTCATTTCTTCTTTTTCTGTGGAATTTCACTGAGGGGCATTTCCATTGTGGGAAAAGGGCAATGAGTAACCAGTGTCCCCTAAGAGAATTTCTGTTAGCCAAGAGGAAGAGAGATAATCCTTGTAAACTCAGGACAAGGGAAATAAGACATTTGAGTTTCAGATATCTTTCCTGTTTACCAGTTTTGTTTCCTTCATTAGGAAATGTTAAGTTTGGGTTAATTTGTATTCTTTTTGGGAGAAGCTATGAGAAGAGACTGGAGTCACGTACGTATTTTTATTCATTAACAAGGAAAGAACGAATCAGCAGTTTTTGGTTCCAATTTTTGCTATAAAAAATGGCAGAGTAGAGATGGTTTTTGGGGTCTTCTTCTTCTTGTCATCAGAGGAGGGAGGTCTCCACCATCTTCTTCGTCCTCTTGTCATCATGGGAGGCTAAAGAGACCTGGAGAAATTCTCCCCCCCCCCTTTCTTCTTTCTGCTACACAGAAAGTGGGCGGAGTTTTTCTGCAAGAGCTGCATTTTAAAACTTTTGCATTTTGAATTTGGTCTTTGGTAAAAGCAGTTACAGAGACTATTTTTAAATTATTTCTTTTAATTTTTATTCATTTTGGGGATCAGTCTGACTAAGACTGAAGGCCTTTTCAATTTTTAGTCATTTTTGGGTTCCTGAGAATGATGCAGTTTGCTGAAATACTACGCATCTTCAGTTCTGAACTTCTGGGCGTGAAGAAGATGGGATCGTTGGTGAGAACTATGGAAGATCGCTTTCGATTCACTTTTCTCCCATATTTTTATTAAAGGTTTAGAGTTAGGGAACTTTTTCTAGAATTAGAGCTAATTTGAATTTTCTTTTGGGGCTTTTATATGTTTCTGTAAGGTTTGGAATTGGTCTTATGGGAGCCTTATCCTCATTTTTAGGGCTCTTAATCACAAAAGGCAATTTTATTATGTTTGGGGGATTTTTCTTTGCTCCATAAGTTCATTATTTTGGGTCTCAGGAAAATGGGGTAAACTTAGTTTAATGCATAGAGATGTGTTAAGGGGATTTAGTCATGTTTGGACTTTTGGGAATGTCTATCTCAACTCTTCTAATGTCTAATATGGTTCCATCTCACTTCAACTTCTTTTCTGTATTTCTAATAAATTCTTTGCATTGATTTAACAAGAAACATTGACTTTTGAGTCTGAAATGGGTCTTGTCTCTGTTTTCTAGTTATTCCTCGTTATTAAATCCTATGTAAACGATCTATAACGCTACCTATTCCCCCTAAAAAGGAGTTAAATTCGGTGTTCTTTGGGCTTCAAAAATAACCCAAAGTATCCAAATCTTACTCCCTCCATATTCGCTTACAGTCTAGACTGGAGCGATATTGGAACTGGTGTCAGTACTTGGGGAAATCTGTAGTATAGATAGGTGGCAGTTAGGGACAGGGTTCCCTTTATGGAATTCATTCCTCAGTAGGGGTTGTCTGGCATTGGATCTTACTACTTTCCAGGTTAAACATGGCTGTGCACTTAGTGTAGGACCATGCAGTGCATGGACAGTTTTAATGACATTTTAAATATGTTTAGTGTTTAAATACTATTTGAATATTTCTATTTTTGTTACTTTTATGGTACATTATCTTGTTTTTTTACATCACTTTGATTTTTTAATAGAAAGGTGATTAATAAATAAGCAAAAATAAGCAAATCCTGCCTGTCTTTCTAACATCAAACATTTTCTAAGCACATTCTATTTTCACCTCACAATAGCAAGCTTTCACGGTCAAATGTGGGTTCAAACCCAGAGATTCCTAAAGAGCTAGACTTCTTCAGAGGTAATGGGAAATAGTGTTGCATGATGCAAAGTAAAGGAGCAAGGTTCTGCTTACACACAAGCAATTCAGTTGAGTTCAAGTTCCAGTTAACTGAGATTTTATGTATATTAAGGGCTTTTTCTCAAATATTTGGAAATGACATGTTTATAAACTTTAATTCCCAGAGAAATGCATTGCTTTCTTACTAGTCACAGAAGTAGACCGAGATCAATTCTGATACATTAGTTTTCAGAAAATAACAGAAGTCCCTCAACAAAGTGACAATGGATATGGAAAAATATTTGAATCTCTCTCCACCCTGTGGACTTAGCTGATACTGTGGTAATTACAGTGATTATGATGTACCCTCCTGCTTCAAACTACACTTTTGTTCTGACTCAAATAAAATGACATGAGATGGTGTTCTGAATAATAATGTTTGAGGAACATTCTTACTATTTTGATATAAACCAACAGATATAAATTTATTATGGTAACTTAACATTGCAAAGTAATTTTGTTTTATTAGTTTAATGACAGAATATAATGTTTACTGTTCCAATCTTAAATGAAATGATTGATGTCATAAAGCTACCAAAATGAGAATTATAAAAACTCTTTCCCCTAGGTATGTTGATGAATACAGAAAAATGGAGTATTATGCAGCAGTAAAAATACAGAGTTGGTTTCGAGGGTGCAAAGTGCGGGCATATATCAGGTAACTTGATTTGTAGCCAACCCCAGATCTGGAAAAAAAAATTACTCCTGAATTCCATGGTAGTCATTGATGAACAAAACTGTATTAGATTATGGCGTTGTTGTTTTTGCTGTTTTGTCTGAGTCTTGGTTACGTCGTGGACAAAAGCATACCAGGCCCTTCTTGAAGTCTGCCTCTTGAAATCTGCTTGAGCTCATGTTCATTGTTTCCATGATATTATTTAGCCATCTCATCTTCTGCTGTCCTGTTCTCCTTTTGCCTAGAAAATCTTGATCCAGCTTTGCACTTATAGAACATTAAGAACATAAGCCCTGTTGGATTGGGCCACAGATAGAATGTGGATAATGGGCTGTGATCCAATCCAAAAAGTGTCCTTTTATGTTCCAAGAACATAATGACATAAGAAGAGCCCTGCTGGATTGGGCTACAGCCCGTCATTCAGCATCTGGTTTCACACAGTGGTCTACCATTTACTTCTGGGCATTCTCAAGCAGTGTTAAATAACTCAGAAAATTCACCTTTGGGATAGATCATGTGGAAAGAAAATGACTGGTCACTTTGCTGATGTGTTCTCTCACTCTGAAAGTGGACTGAAGCTCGATTAAACCCTGGGTGTGACCACAGCCTAAATCTCTTAGGTTTGGTTATTTATTGTGAATACAAAATTACATTATTTTACTTGTGTCTTATCATTTCCTTTCTCTTAGGCATTGTAGATGTGTTAGCGGGATCAGGTTGATTTCATCTTTTTAAGGTTGATTGCTATTAGCTTTTTAAATATAATCCTCTGATTTGTTTGCAATATTAATGATTTAATAGTATGTTATTAAATTGGGAGAACCTTTGGGATCCGATTCTTCTGCCTTGCTGATTCACCTCACCTTCTCTTTGTGTCTGTGTTTTTTTAATTGGTTTTATTGCACACTGCCTTGAGATTATGATAACAGAAGAGTATAAATATCCAATAAATATATAAACAGAGCTCTTCCTCAGCATGTTGATCTTAGTCTTTCTAAATCATCATTTCTTATTATGTCTACATATGTAATCCCTGTTTAATGTTCTACTAACCAGTGTCTTGAGACAAAATTTGTTCATTTGAGATGTACTGTACTGTGAAATTGGCACAAAATTGTGAACAAGTCAACAGAAAGTACAGTAAACACCACCACTGTATGTTTCTGGTTTGAAGCGGGCTATTATGCCAGAAATACTATATTATGTCTGAATTTATATTACAGGTGGAAATCTAGTACAGGTCTTATCATCTAAAATTAGCCCCTCCTCATGTTCCCCAGTACAATTGTATTTGAATATAAGTGGAAATATTCATGTGTGACTCAAAGGTGAAGTATAAGTTGCTGAAGACTGTGATTTACAAAAGGAGAATGGTCTCATGACAAAGAAAACAAGATTCTCTCATCTGAAATACAGAATGAGACTAAAAACCTGCACAAAATATAATAATCAGTGCAGGAGGCAGTTAGCTCAACTGCCAGCCAAACTGGATGAGCTCAGGATAGGCAGACAGCCAACCATAGCAATTTCTAGTGTCCTTTTTTTGGTTATTAGTCTCCTGACAAAAAGCGGTCTGATTCACTTCTAGCTAGGTGCCTGGGTGAAGAGTATTGAGAGATTTTTTTTAAAAAATGAAGTACTTTATGATAAAGATGAGGTATACACATAAAGATGACACTTTTTATTACAAGAAAATCTAATGAAACCATCAAAAGTCTATCTCTGTCAGCTTGATTTTAGAATGCAGATTGCTTTTCAAGGAATTAGAAAATTGAATTTTCTATTCAATAACTACCATCACTGAATAATAAATGGATAAATTGGGTGCGAAAATTTATTGATGTACAATAATATTTTCTTATCAACATATTTTGTCCTAGGTATCTGAACAAAATGATGGTTTTTATTCAGAAATGTTGGCGGGGTTATCAAGGAAGAAAGAAATTCAGGCAAATGGTGGAGGTAAAGTTGTGTAATTTAATTCTGTTGTAAGCTTTTATTTTGTTGCTTCCTATCATAGAATAGATAAAACATCTTATTTTTTTCAAGGTGATAATTTAAAGTTTTGCAAGCCTTCAAACTCACAAGTTCTTGGTTGAGTCTAAATATTCAAGATTAGTTAAAAACCAGAAGTGCAATAATGAGATTATGGGTGTTTTTCCACTGTCACTAGAAGTACCCATTAATGGGTACAAAAATGCCACTATGTACCCATTAATGGGTACTTAATGGGTAATTCTAGTGGAAAAACACCCTATGCTTATACAGGAACTATTGGGGAGAGGTGGAATGCCTCCATCAGGAGTCCTGAGTTGGCTGCATGCATTCTACCGTGCTTTGCACTCAGGCTCTTCACCAGCCTATAGGTTCCACTACCAGACATTAAGGGCAGCAGTTCTGGAGCCCAGACAAATAGGTTCACTATGTGGATGTATTGGGGGTTGATCTATGGGGTGCCCATTCTACCTCTACCTCAGATCTGTGCTAGGAAAGAGTTAAGTCCCACCTTGTTCTAAGACCACAGGAGCATAACTGAAGTCATAAAAAGAGTCCACTAGTCCCAATTTTTCTTCTCTGCTGATTTATCTTTGATAGGAGCTCCAGAGGCATTTTGTTCCTTATAACAAAAACATCTTCTTAACCACTGCCTGGCATATTAGCAGGGAGATAGCTTCAGTTGACGGATTCTTTTCAGTTGGCTCCGTTTAGCTGTTTTTATTAGTGAAATTCACGTCAGTGACTCATCAGCAGTACACACTTCCCCCGCCTTATCTGTCAGTTTCACAAGAGGGTAACATGCAACAGTTGGCGTCCTCACAAGTTCCTTACCCAAGTTGGGTCCAGGAAAGGTGAATATTAAAACTATAGATGCTTCAAACAGCAGCGAAGGACTGAAATCAGAGGCTAAAAAGGTGTCACAGAAAGCCTTGAAGTTCACTATGATGGACTCTGTGTGCACCACACCCACTCACCTGGAAGAGGGGGTGACTGCAATGTCCAGGAATGAGATAGTCATTCCTTGGTAAGCTTGTGGCAGTGCACTTCTGGTGAGTTGTTGCAGACAGGCCTGATTAGTGAGTGGACTTGTGCTCACTAAAAGTTAAGTGTGAATAGGTCCAGCCTCTACCTGCATTCATTTTCAAACATTATTTTGAAGCTTCTGACATGGCCATAGTCCTCACAGAGTCTTTGAGGGCCAAGGCACATATAAATCATCAAGGAGGCACCAGGTCCAGTTCTCCTCATCCTCTCATAGCCAGCTTGTCTCCATAGGCCTAGAAACACCGTTACTTCTAGTGTCTTGCATATAAAGGGTATTAAAAATTTTATTTGCTAATGGTCTCAGAGTATCTGTTTAGATGTCAGAGTTCAAACAGGTGATTGTGGTTGAGGCAGTGTTTTGTCTTGATTAAACAAGTCTACCGGTGTACCAGAGTAGGCCATGATCCAGAATATGGAAGGTGTTCAGAAGACATGCCTTTTGTGTTCTGGATAACCAAAGCATGCCCCAAAAATGTATCCGCAGAGGTTCCTAGCCCTTGCAAGCTTCTCTGTCCTGCCTCAAAGCTTGCATGTACTTTGAGGTTGGAGAGGGGACTGGTCTGAGTCAGCACTGTTCCAGACCAAACCTTTCTGTAGTCAGAACCAGCAGGCTTGGTTGTTCCAGACCTACTGATACCAACCATGAACAGATATGTGCAGAAAGGGCCAAAGCTCCTATTTCCTCTGTTGTCAGTGGGTTGTTGTTGTTGTTGTTGTTGTTGTTGTTGTTTGGAAACTAAACTGGTCTGTTTTGAACCACTCTAAGAGGTTTTCCTCAAGTTCTTATAAGAGCTTTCTTAACTTCAACCAGGAGGATTTTCAAATTAACGTCTCTTTTCATTAGTTATAATCTGTGCCAATTTGCCCAGTCTCAGTGATCTAGCATTCCATCCCAAGGTGTGTTCACTTTTTCTCTGAGATGAAAAAAATTGCCTCCTTTTTGTCCTAAGTCTTCTGGAGACTTCATGAGGCTTTGGTGTCCCTTGGGTGTCTAACAAGCACTGCAGTCCACTGCGCAGTGGCCTAAAGGGATTCTGATAATGAATGCTCTGTTTGTCTGTTATCATCCCATAAAGCTTGGGCAGACTGCTTCTGTCCAGGTTATGATATGTTAGATAAATGGTCTTTATTCTTCTGGATTATCTGACCTCAGGTCAGATGTCTCCAGAGTATCTCAGCACAGTGCACCAGGCAAATGGCCAGCTCAGCAATCTTCTCTGCTAATACTTCCCTCTAGGAATCTGTTGTATTGCTACATGGAAGCTTCTCTCAATATTTTCAAAGCACTACAGTCTTAGAACTTTTTAGAACTGCAGATACAGCCTTTAGGAGATGACCAACAGGTGGTAGGCACTTGTTCCAGCCCTTCCAACTCTCCCTTTTTATTTCTAATCCAGCTTGGCTACGTCCCTTTCATGGTATGAAATGAGAATTTAGTCTGATGAGAAAGGTTTGCTGGATACTTTATAGTGAATAGTTTTTCTTTATGGACTGTGGTGAATGGGCTCCACTCCCTGCTGGAAGACTATTTTCTTTCATTCATTTGTACCTCTGCCTTAGTTGTTTCTCTGTTGTCCACTTTTGCTTGTTTCTCTCAAAATGGTTCTGCATTATCAGAAAACTAGGGTTGTTACAGAGCTCTGAGATTTTTATGACCTCAGTTATACTCAATTGCCTTTAGGACTATGTGGGACTTTACCCTTTCCTAGTGTGTAGCCTTCCAGTGACAATCCAGTGAGAAAAAACATACAGAATGTGTCCAACAGATTCTTTTCTTAATTGTTGATCAAAATGAGTCCTATAATTTAGGTAGAGCATCAGATGCCCTCTGACAGCAGCAGATGATGAGGGCAACATCAATTGTGACTGACATCAGCAGCTGTTGATAATGGTTACATTAAAATATATTTTCTAGTAAGAGGGTGTTTAGTTAGATATGTGCATGATTACAAATGCCTATTTAAAAAAATAATATTAGAAGCTATTACCCTTTTCTGTAACAAACTGGTGCTTATTCCCTTGTAAATAGGTTTAGCCTAAGGGTAGCAAAAAGCAAAGCCTATTTTATTCCAGCAGTGGTATGATTTAAGTGAGTTTAAAATGAAAAACTACACATGCCTAGAGCATTTCTTTTCTTTTTAAAAAACTATCAGGGTTAGTAAACTGTTTCTTATTTGTTTATTCTTCAAACATATGAGGAACACTGAAGCATTGTAGAGCACAGAGTGGCAGAGAAAAGGAGATGAGAACTTGGCCATTGAGAAAAAGGACACTTGATTTCCAAAGAAAAAATGACTTCTTCTCACAGCTTGTTGAAATTTGTTTAGCTCCAAGGGTATGCCCCCTAGAGCCATGAATTACACTGTTGCCCATTAGTATGATTATTAGTTGCTTTGCCCTCCTTGGAAACCCAATGTTCTTCTGTTTCCTGGTAGTTCCTTCATTTTCCTTTTTCCTTGGTAGCTCTATCTGCTTCTCCTACTTGCTTCTTCATTTTTGCGTTCCCTCTTTGCTTCACCAAAAATATTCCCAGAGGATGGCCTCCTTTCCCCTCTTTTCCCATTTTTGTTCTCATCTCCTTCTGGCTTACTCTTCTTTCCTTCTCAGTACTTATTGAATTCTTATACAATAAACACAAATTGAAGGCATTCATACATTCACAAGTTTCTTATCAACATCCCAAACTCTTTCTAATGCCAGTCCTTCCAACCTCCTGCTTTTAATGTTGCCATGGAAGTTGGAAAACTTAATTTCTGGTTTGTCCTCATCAGGTTTTGGAGGACCAATTGCAGTGTCACACAGAGTGTAACGCTACCAACTTATATCTCTAACAAGTTTCTAAAAGCATGCTCCACGAAGAACATTAAGTGCAGGAACTTAAATTGCCTAATTTCACCACCATTTGTCTGTATGGATTTCTTTCTATTTCTGGTTCTCTTACAAAATAAAATAAACACTAGAGGTTAAGACACTGTCATACTCGAGAAGTATAAGAAAAGGGGCCTTTGCTTTTTTGGAGCTTTTGCTTATGATTTTTTTAACAGTTTTTTTTTTTTTTGCTATATTTTACATTGTTTTTATCTGAAATTTTAAAAGTACCTTGCAGTGCAGTGCAGTGCAGATGTAAGGAAGTAGCTTTTTGGTTAAATGAAGGAAGCAAACTTCCAGCTTGAATGCCAGCAATTCATAGCATACCTTATTTTTTTTATACTCCATTCCATTGCCCAAAGGCCTTCAAGTAGCTTAACATATTCCAGCATAAACAATAAAATCCAATATGTAAAATATTATAAAAACATTCTTAAGGACACATATAAAATAAGGGTATGAAGTTTTAAACAGTAAAAGTACCACACTCACAGATGCAGTAGTAAAAGTCAGTAGCAGGAAAAAGCTTTTCAGAAGAGTTTCAGACTACGTAGTTCTCTGAAAGTTCATAAGGAATCACCCTTTCAATAATAATAAAGATAACAGTTATTAAGAAGACTCTAAGCCATGTGCTCATCAGCCGCACTCCCTTGCTGACCAGCGCATGGAAAAGGGCTCCTTCTACTATTTTATTTTAGACCTTTATATACTGCTTTTCATTTTAAAAAAATAGCAACGCACTTTATAGGAAACTTTAAAACAAGGATAAAAACAGAGAGAAAATAAAAACAGTTAAAAGCTCATTAAAAACTCTGAGGGCCAAAGGAGAAACAATTTTTGGCCTAAAAAAGTAGGGCATTAATAGCCACCTATTAGCTGTTGCTGGGAGAAGTCATGCTTTCAGACATTTAAGACCCAAGTCACATAAGTCTTTGAAGGTAATGCCCAGCACTCTGAATTGATTCCAAAATCAGATGGCCACTCAGCGCAGTTCTTGATTGAAATGCTCCCATCTAGGGGCTCGTGAGGGAATTGTGGCAACCACAATCTTGGCCCTCTGGAGCTTCCAGATGCTTTTTAAGGGTAGCCCCATGAACAATGAAGTCTGTAAGCCAGCAGTGATGTGACTGGAGTATGAATTGCAGATACCATGTCAGGCTTCTTAAGCAATAGTTATTAAAGTAGTTCTTGTAATTTACGGCACACAGTAGTGTCTGTGTACTTCAAAAATAGTGTGAGTCCATCTCAGCACTAGTAAAAGTACAAGTTAGTATAACTGGAGCAGAGTATGTGGCATGGTTATGTTTCCTTTAGTCATTTATTTTGGGAAAGTTAATTATTTTCATGCCTGAGATATAGAGTAATGAAGATCCATGCTGTTCTGACTTTTCTGAGGCAGAAAGAAGTTAGGAGTTGCCTGAAGCAGAAAAATCCACTGCTGTCTTCCCTCTTTTACCCAATTAATTTTTGCACAGAGAATTCCAAAGGCTAGAAAGCTGGGTGAAAAAAAATGGTGGGGATGGGGATAGAAGCTTGCTTTTCATATTAACCACTTCACTTGAGCTATTATTGCTTTTCTGCTCTCAACATGATGAGATTTTTTTAAAATGGGAAGAAGACACAAAATTCCCATTAGTGATATCATAGCAAACTGAACCGTTGACTGGTGGTGGTTTGTTTTCTCTCTAGCTGCTATAAAAAGCAGAGTTTGGGAAGTATATTCATCTGTCCTTACAGTTTTCTGCACCCATTTAGAGATTTATCCTTGTGCACAAAACAGTCACTAGTGGATGAATCGAGCTCAGGAGCAAGTCAGGTTTGTCCCATAACCTTCAATTTGCTACTACTTATTCACTTGAAATGTAATATCACAGAATGTCTGGGATGACATGTCTGCGTTGGTCAGAAGCTTATGTCATGAAAGGGAGACCAAGGATCCCTTGCGTTAGTTTTGTCAGTTGGAGCAGAGAATTGGAAAGGAAGTGGATTCTTTTGCCAGGCTAAGAGATCTTCTCACCTGGGGGTCGAAGATCAGAATTCTTCAGATCCTTCTTCCAGAAAGTGTTTCTTCTCTGTAATTATTTTAGTAAAATCAGTAAGAATGTGGTATCTGTGAAAGTAAGCATTTTAAAAGCTCCTTTAATTAAACAAAAGGAATTTATGCCTGGCCTAATGTAATGAAGAAAGTGAATTTAAAATGAAGTAGGCATCATTGTGTTCATTTGTAAATAACATATTGCAGCCAACTGTTTCTTAATTGCCCAGACTGTTGATAAATAATCCAGTCCTGCTGCTCTCCACAGACAATTTGCTTTGGATCAGACTAGGCAATTCAAATAACGCTAATTACAATGAAACCCTTTTACAGTGAGTTCTTCTTTGCCAGAGGGGAGGAGTGAGAGAACAGGGAACTACATATCAGGGACAAGTACTTTCCCCTCTGATTTGCAGCTAAAATACTACCTCCTCTCTCCCAGAAGTCTGCATGTTATGCTAAATAAAGGACATCTTCTGCCTTGAAAGTACTTATTTTACTTTTTAATGATACAGTTGTGAATTATGTTCATTTTGCATTTGTAATTAGAGGGTGGAACAGATGTGAAAGCTTAGTATAAAGTGATATATCCATTAAAATAACCTATCCTGCCAAGTAAGTGTTTGCTGTAACAGGAGATTCTTTCACTAAAAGCAGGATTCATCTTTATTGGATGGAAACCAGGAAATGTTTTCTATATCAGGGGATTCACTGTAACATGTTATCATTGTATTTATGATTTTATGATGTTAGAATGAATATTAAATGAAACAAAATTCCCAAGAATTACTCAGGAGGCAACTAAGTACATAACATTTAGTACAGATGGTTGGAAGGCACAATTTTGTTCCATCACTGTATCCGTATCCTTGAACGATTTCGACTGAAGACAGCATTTCTTTGAATTTTTCATTAAACCAGACGTCTTGAAATATGAATTTCTTTTATGTTTCTGTGAGTTTTGGTTAAAAGAACCCAAGTGAATAAATCATACAATACTACGTGTCACCAGCACTTGTGAATATTTCTGCTTTGTTATTCTACTCTCAGTAGAGCACCATTGATTATCAAACTCAGCGGAGAGCATTTTATGATCATATATCTCCATTAGCTGCTAGTTTGACTACCATAGATTTTTCTGGTTAAGCCTGCATTATGTATTAGGGAGCCTATCTCTTCAATACAAAGTTTGATTTTATTCTCTCTAAGCCTAGAACTCTTATTATGTATTATGTATAAAGATTCTTATCTTTTATATGTAAAAATAGGAGTACTGTCTTTGTATAACTGAAATGTATGCCATCTTTTTTCCCCCTTGATTCACAGACAGCATATTTTATTATGAAGATGAATTTCTACAATGAAATGGCTGTCAGGGTAAATATTTCTTCACTTGTTAAACAAATGAAAAGTCAATTGTGCTCTGAATTTGCTTTTAATAAAATGAGCAACCCAGAATAATGTAAACTTGATTGATATGCTGATGGTAAAGTGAGGAAGTGGTTCATAGTTACAAAATTAAACATATAGCAAGTAATCTAAGTTCTATTTTTGAACACTTCTGTTAGATTTAAAATATTAACTATTAGTTGTTTATAAATGTTTATACAGTATTTCACTTACCTTCTATAGTGTACCTCAAGATTTTTTATGTATTTATTTTTTGTTATTGTTATTGAATGGGCTTAAGTATTTAGTCTGCCTCTGCACTGTGAGGTATGATTTCAGAAATTAATTCTCCTTGTGCCCCATTAATACTTGAATCGGAGAGTGCCTGGAAGTATCAAATGTTGTTGACCAGGCCAAAAACAAAACAAAACAAAAACCTTAGAAGAAGGTGATGGGATACAGTGTATATTTGCCAGGAACACTTTCTGGAACAGTCCTTACAGTTAATGGACCACATAATACCATGAGACCATTGACACATTTTGCCTTGCCCTTTGGGTCTAACGTGAAATTAATATTTAGCTCTTTTTGAACAGTTTCTTACATTCAGAGTAACGTATAGACGTATATCATTTTTGTATTTTTGCATATGCATATTTGATGTGTATTACAATGTGTTTCTATAAAATTTTTCACACATTTATCGGATCCCATTTTTTGTGTAATTGTCCCTACAGTCAAGAGGAGTTGAATTCAACTTAGAGACATCTTTACTTATACTGAGAAGTAGAATATGCTAGTAGTCTTCTACGTAAACCCTGCCCAGACCTTAACAAATTTAGCTACAATGCATTAAGTGTCTGTTTTTGTCTTGAATACGCACAATTTCTAGTTGCATACCTTGCTATTCACAAGGGTTGACTTCCACCAAAATGGCATGAATATGGAATCTTACAATAAGGAGCGTATACCTTTCCTTTTGGACAAATCTGGAAAATGGGTATTGGCTGGTCTCTGGATCAGTCACTGGATTTTTTCACAGAAGAAGGTGGTGGCAAAATACTTCCTTAATTACCAAGAAAACACCATGATGTGTCTGTGTAATCAATCACTCAGTGTGCTGTCCTAAATAACAACATAGTAAGGAAGGATTACAGACTCTGTCATAATTATGTGAACTGCACAGTTAAGAAAATAAAAAAGTAATGTAGGACTGCACTGTATTTCTATGTCCGTAGATCATTGAAAAGGCATATGTATACATTCTCAATAATGCAATGCCTCTTCGAGCAATTTGATTGTACATTGCACTATTCCAGTCTGGCTATCACACTGCCGTCTTTCCATATTTCACTGATGCTGCTTTTCCTTGGCTGTAGAGATAAGGATGTAAGTGTCGGGAAATCTTTGGAACTGGTATGGTCTCAAAACCACTGAGACCCTGGGAAAAAATGGGGAGTTAACTGGGTTATTTGATGTGAGTGCTATCCATGCTAACACGGGTAGAAAAGTGCTGAAAGATATATGTAACTGCTAATGCTAATTTCTGCATGATATTTTATCAATAAACACTGACATGCTGCTACTAAAGCAAGTCTCCAAGTTCTTGAACCTGGGCCCAGGAGAGGTGTTTTTGACACCCTAACAGGATCATTAATGATTCTTCTCATCATTATTCAAAGTACAGGAAGAAAGAACTGGTAACATTATGACTGACTGACATATATTTTCTATATACTTTGTAGGATGATCTGTAAGATGTTTCCGTACATTCTTTTTTCCTTATAACAGTCCTGTAGATGTTTTAGCCTAAGTAATATAATATAGACTTGCACAAGGTCAACTTAACATTCTTGGGTGGATTTGTTGCAATTCCATCTTTTTAGATACAAGGGCTCAAAATAGACAGAGAAGTGCATTTGCTACAGTGTCAGTCTACAAATAAGCCCTGCTGGATTAGGCCCCAGCTCATCCAGTTTAGCATGCTGTCTCTCACAATGGCCCACTAACTATTTCTGGATATTCTCAAGCAGAAGACAAAAGCAAAACCTTTACCTGCTCTCACATACCTGCAAATGACCTTAGAGACATCCTGTTGTCTTTCCAACCTGGAAGCAAGACCTAGGCATCCATGCTAGTAGCCATGTCCTCCATGAATTTAACTATTGCTTTCTAAAGGCTATCCAGACTGGCTAATATCACTACGTCTTCTGGTAGTAAATTCCATAGACCAATGACCCTGATGTTGCATACTGTGTTGATGATTTCATTTAGCTGTCCACCAGAACCCCAAGACCCTTTTCCTGATCTGTCACAGAAAGCTCAGCCCCATCAGTTTATAGGTGAAATTGTGCATCACTTTGTCCTTGACAAGGCTGAAGTGCATTTACCACTTCATTGCCCACTCACATAACACCAAGAGATCTCTTTGGAGTTCTTTACATCACTTTCAGTTTTAACTACCCTGAAAAATTTAATGTCATCACCCTAACCCCCACAGGTGCCCATTTGTTATTTGGCTTGCCTGCCATGAATTATAGGTATCATCAAAACAGAGATAAGAGACACCCACAGAGTGGTGGTGTGTATAATGTTAGCATCCTCTTCCTTCATAGTAATCCCATAAGTCACAGAAACTTCATGGCTGAAAGCTGTCAAGACAGATCCTGATCTGTTTCTTCTAGGACATGTTCTGACTTCTTTCACCAACATGATACAGATCAGTCTATTTAGTTGTGCATGGGACAAATTCACCTGGTTTGTCATCAATGAAGAGAAAATTCAAAGTAAAGAGAACAGGAAAATTCCAGCAATAAGAAATGAACAGAAGAATTGGAACCGAAGTGCTTGCTTTTTGCTGTTCCCTGTTCCCTCCCACACCATTTTCCTTTTGTTTCTTGTCTCTTTAGATTGCAAGCCTGAGGGCAGGGACCTGTCTAAGATTCATATAATATTGTAACCTGCCCTGAGAACTTCGGGTATAGGGCAGGATAAAAATATAAATAAATAAATAAATAAGTTTATGCTTAGTTTGCGTGGGACTGTTATGTACTTAATGTTGAAAGCCAGGTCCTCTTTAACAACAAATGCAAGATAAGAAACAGGTGAGAGATAGCTAAATGCAAGATATGCCACCAGGAGTGGGCAAGGCCACATCAGGTTCCAGTGCAATTTCATCATACAGTCATGGTGCTAGAAAAGACTTAGGAAGGTCCTCCAAAAGTGAGATCACCACACCTGTGTATTTGTCCTGAGTATTGAAGGTGGATAGAAAGTCAGATTGCATGGATAATTTCACACTTGTATGCCTTTTCTCTTATTTCTCATGGGTTCCTATAATTTATCAAGTGGGGGTCATTGCTGCATCTGATTCACAAATGGTAGCAGTCCCTCTTTCTATAGAATAATACATTTAGATCCAACCTGTTATCTTTCATATTTTAATTAATGGAGAGTGTTCAGCTCATGTTTGCCACAATGCATGGAGTTTATGTTAAAGCAACAATAAAGCATTAAGTTACAACATACTTTCTGAAAATACATCTCCCTTTATTAAAAAAGGGAATAAAAAATTCCTATGCTGTATCCAATCCAACAGAGCACGATTGTTGAATCAGCCATAAGAACATAAGAACATAAGAGAAGCCTTGCTGGATCAGGCCACAGCCCATCTAGTCCAGCATCCTGTCACACACAGTGGCCCACCAAATGCTCATGGGCATCTCAAGCAGAGACAAGGACAAACCTTCTCCTGCTCTCGAGTCCCAGCAGATGGCCTTAGAAGCGCCCCAGTTCCTCCCTCCCCCACCCTGAAAGATGCATCTAGGCATTCGTTCTAGTAGCCATTGATACATCTGTCATCCATAAATTTGTCTAACCCTACCTTAAAGCCACCCAGACTGGTAGCTGTCACCACCTCTTCCGGCAGCACATTCCATAAGCCGATGACCCTCTGGGTGAAGAAATACTTCCCCCTGTCAGACCTGACTCTCCTACCCATCAGCTTCATAGAGTGCCCCCTGGTTCTAGTGTTGTGCGATAGAGAAAAGAAATTTTCTCTATCCACCTTTTCTATACTGTGCATAATTTTATATACTTCAATCAGGTCCTCTCTTAAACGCCTTCTCTCCAGACTGAAGAGGCCTAGACGTTGCAGCCGTAAGAATGATTGCTTTATATGAAAATGAAAATAAAATGTACTTGTGAAAAAAAAACCTTGAACATCCTGATATCATTCAGGAATACAATTGCCTATTCCTGTTCTGGTTTACAAATGCAGCTTAGGTTTGAAAAACGGGATTTAAATTATTCTTGGGCAGAAAGAAAAAGCACCTGGTTAGTATAATAGATTCTGTATCATATGTTCTTTAAAGCTGTCACTTAATTATAACTGACCTGCTACTATCAAACTCTCACCTTTGTAACAAGGAAAAACACACACAAAGAAGGCAATTATTGTAATGTATAATTTTCCATGAATCTGATTTATTTTTTGAAGTAGTGGGTTGTAATGTATTCATCTTTTTCATTTGGAAGATTTAAGGGTTAGCTGTGAATTTTCCAACAACAAAAGTAATCTCTGGGAAAAAAAATCTTAGTGTGAGCAGATGGCTTTTGATATACCAAGGTTTTGCCATTTGTTTTAGTGCTTAAAATAAACATTATTTATAAGACCACTTACATTTTGATGTTACTTAATGAGGAATATGCATCATTGATTTGACTAGCTTAAGAGGTCATTTAGAACTTACCCGTTAACAAGCTGTAATCTGCTGAGCACACAATGACTTTGTTTAAAATTATCTGTTTGGTGCTGATCAATGACAATAATTGTTTGGTACCAATCACCATTGAAACTTGATAATTACTTTGAAGGGCATACACACTTGCCTTTCATAGGAGTGTGTGAATGTTCACCTTGGAAATCTAAGATATTGTAAGAGAAGTATTACATTCCATATGAAAATTTAAAAAAAAGTTGTGTTTGTAGCCTACTGTTCTATAGTAGTCCCTAAGGGTTTGTTAACCTTCTGTGTTTTCTGCCTGCTTGGGATGTCGAGAAAAGAGAGATTATATAAAATACTGTATAAGATTGAAATTGAGTAATCTTTGCTGACTCCATAACTTTGCCCTGTTCAAAGAAGTGATGGCACTAAAAGATGCCCAAAGACACTTATTCCAGTGACATTACACAGCTGCTGTTCCTTGCATCACTGTTTTTGGTTTCATGTTACTTGTACCCATTTGTATACCAGGGGACCTATGTGAAGGACAATTTTCAAATGAAATAAATATAAAATTAATACATATTTTGGATTTTTGGAGTCCGGTATCCATGGTGTTTTGTCCTTGAACCTATCCTAGTTCTGGGATGATTCATCTGGGGGGTGGTATAGAGAGCAGAGCTCCATTTGTAAATCTCAGATTGCATGGTCAAAAGTACTTATGGCAGTGGTTTCAAGACCAAAGTCCTGGTAATGCAAGGATTCAAACCAGCTCTGCACTCTGCACTGCTGTGAACTGCAAGAATCCAAAACAGAGTTGAGCTGGTTCATATTCTTGCCTTGGCAGCAGTTGTTTTATAATGTATCTAGCATTGGCAAGAACTGGATACAGAAGTTTTGTTCTTTATGTTATCACTATTAGTTTCACTTTCTCTGTGCTCCCTGAAACAAAAGGTCCAGTAAGCACCTTTTTGGGGTGAGTGAGAGAGTGAACTTTTGTACCCTGCTGTTGATCTACATTTACAATTCTTAACCTATGATCAATCTTGCTGGAGACTGATGGTTGGAATGAAGATAACTTGGTTCAAAACACTTCAGACAGCAGACAGACTTATGTTAGTTAAAAATATAAGTGGCAAAATGTAAATATAAAATCAGATGGTCTCCTTCGTTATGACTATCTGCTTATATATATTTTTAAGAATGTCTTTAAAGTGACCCAGAGCTAAGGAAACACCAATATTCACTTATTATCACTCTTCCTTTCTTTTAAAATACCCTTTAAGATTTTAAATAGGTAGAGCAAATCTGTTTTGTAATTAATGTGATTGTCTTTGCCTTATAAGAATACTTAAGTTTTCTTTAGTGTTCTGGTTAACAATAGTTTATCTTGATTTGGTTGAAGGATTGGCTGTATTTGTACTGGACTGGTAGTCTGCCCCACTGGATGCCCTAGAATGCCTTGGACCCCTGTGGACCAGTGTATCAGTAGCCACTACCTCTTTGGACTTTGGACTGGGCTATAGTGAAAATGATGCCATAGCCCATGCTTAAACTGTGGACCCCTTGTAAGTGGTCCATGGAAGCTGGTATACTGGACCAGCTGCTCATGTGCAGACCAGTTGGGCACCTAGCCTAAACAGCTCTGGCTAGCAACTACAGCAACTGGGGATTGGACCTGGATCGTGTGGGCCGGCAGCAGCCCTGTTCATTGAGGCCAGATCACTTAATTCAGTCCAACTCAGCAGAAGCTAAATTGCTATATGCAGAAACAGCTATATATTTCTAAATGTAGAAATTATATACTGTGTTCCTGCAGAAATGCCTTACAAAAAGCATTGACAGGTTAAGTATTTTGGTCTACTGAAACTCTTCTTTTATATTCCTTGATCAATGTAACAATTTAAATTCATACTTTTTTCTCATACCTGCTTGTAATGGGTAAGCAAATAAATATGGATGCCTGATGGTAAAGCAATATCAGCCCTTGCAAAATTGACCAAATATTTCATGTAAATGTTTGATACCCATTTCTCCACTGCAAGGAAGCTTTGAAGCAAATATGTATGCTTTTTTTCCCCACTAGATTCAAAAAAGATGGCGAGGCTATTACATCCGAAAATATATCCATAATTATTATGTACTGAAGAAGTACCTGGAAGCTATTGCTTTGAAAAATGAGATGGTCAGGTAAAGATAAAAGTATTGAGTAGTAAAACTTAAAATTTCTTTTTTATTTCTAAATAGTTTATGGTGCTAATTAAATTATTCCTTCAGAGAAAGAATTGCCTCCATTATCCAATATATAAAGTAGTCTTCTTTTTTCCCCTACCTAAGCATGTGGTGCAAATTATGATCTCATTTATACCAGTATGCATGCAGATATGTTTCTGTTGAATTCACTGGAGTGATTCAAGTACTGAAATATATATAATAATTTAGAACTTTCTTTTTTTAAGTTTCTTTTATTGAACAAAAAGGAAAGAGAAAAAGAAAAGAAAGAACGAAAAAACTGTCAACAGTATAAGATGGGAAACATTTTCACAAGAGTATTTTGCAGATTTTGTTAATCCAGATAAAACTATACATACAACAAAATGTGCACAGTCTCCACAAGGTGGTCAAGTCTTCTGGTTCATAACAGAGGTTAGGATCTCGGCATCCAGTATACTCATTACAACAGCAGGAAACCAGAGACTTCAGAGCAACATTGGCCTCTCACTATTGACAGTTACAAAACCAAGTAAGTGAGGAAGATTGAGAATGAAAGGGAGAGGGTGAAAGTGGTGGGTTTTCTAGCAGACGTTTCCAAATGTATAGAACTTCATGAGCATGTCTTGACCTTTCATTTGCTTTATCTGAGCATTTTAGAATTCGGCCAAGGCAAAGTCCCAAGGGCACTTATACCAGCTATTTGTTGAAAGGTGGTATTGCTCTTCCAACATAGGGTGTTTTTTCACTGTCAAAAAGTACCCATTTTTGCACCTATTAAGGACCCATTTGGGCGTGAGCCAGATGATCCCATTTCCACCACAGCACCCATTTGGGACACATTTGTTTCCGCTGCCATAGGGGAAATCCAGATCTAATGGGTACCTTTTGGCCTTTAATCTGGATTTTCTGTAGATGCCATTAATGAGGTCTACAATGGGGTCTTCTGACAGAAAATGTGGATTAAAGGGAGCCTGTTTCCACTGGAAACAGGCAATGGGGTCTAGAGGTGGCTAGGGAGGGGATGCACCCATGGGGGGAGCCCTGAAGTCCCAGCTTCAGAGTCATTTTGGAGTCATTTTGGAATCATTCTGAAATTACTCCGAAGTCCCTCCAAAGCGATCGCCACAGACTTCAGAGAGGCTCCAGAGCTGTCAGTGCGGTCTGTGCACTATTAGTGCAGAGCACGCTGACTTCCCTCCGAAGTCCCTACGAAGCAATCGGCAGAGACTTCAGAGTCTTGCCGCTGATCTCTTTGGAGAGACCAGCGGCAAGACTCCGAAGTCTCTGCTGATCGCTTCAGAGGGACTTCAGAGGGAAGTCAGTGCGGTCTGCGCTAATAGCAAACAGACCGCACTGACAGCTCCAGAGCCTCTCTGAAGTCCATGGCAATCGCTTCGGAGGGACTTCGGAGTCATTTAGGAATGATTCTGAAATGACTCTGAAATGACTCTGAAGCTGGGACTTTGGAGATTGCATTCCCCTGTCCCCAGAGACACCTGGGGTGATGGACCGACCCCTTGGGGGTCGATCAGGATTCCCCAGATGGGTGCAAAGGTGTTTCCATGGGAGGGGGGTTAGCACCTATTGCTAATGGGTGCTACACCTCCCATGGAAACACATTGGGTGCTTCCCTTAATCCGGATCTACTAGATCCAGATTAAGGAATGTACCCATTCCTTAGATCCGGATCTAAGGGCTGCAGTGGAAAAACACCCATATGCCAATTTGAACTTTAGCGGCTGTGCCCAGAACATACTCTGCTGCTAAGCCAGGATTGCTAGTTCATGTTCACCCATTTCAAATTGAACTGAACCGCCCCCTGTTTGAAAGGAGCTGGCTTGATTTAAACCAAACCAGAGGTGTTCAGTCAAACTTGGCAGTTTGATTTGAAGCGTTCAAAGGGACTACATCTATCCTTATAAGTAGGGCTTTTCTTTAATTTTCTTAAATCTAGAACCAGTTGAGCTTGTTTTACCTGATTCTAGATCAGATCATACTCAGGAAGGTTCAGTTCAACTTGAAGCAAACCTAAAGACTGTGCACATCTTTATTATTAAGTAAGCATCACAATTATCTTTGGGTGACCATATTTATATCATTCTGAATAGCTCAGTGCAAGAGTAGATCCTACTATGTTCTTCCATAGGGTATTTTACTGAGTTCAGATCTTTTTACTCATTGATTCTCATTTATTTGTTAAAGATTGTGGATTGACACTGATTCTTTTAAAACAAGAATAGCTCCTCAAGTGTTGTGCATGTTTGGGTTTGTGTGTTATAAACACAAAGAACATAAATATCCATGTTTTTTAAAGTAGCACATAAGAGCAGCATGCTACTCTGCATCTGGATATTGTTTTTATGGAACACATTTATACGATTATGTTTTTCATAAGACTTCTTACAAAGATAAATTGGTTTGATTAATTTAAAGGCTATACACTTGGTAGATGTGTACGTTTGTAACCTATAGCCCCATATGCAAAAATTGCCCCAGGGTATGAACAAGAAAATGATATCATGAAATTAAAAATGAGCCTCAGAGATACAGATTGGCAGCATTAATAAAACATAAAAACTGGCAATAGGAACTTTTTAAGTACACTTAGTTTTTGTTTTCCTTCTCCTTTCATATATACATTGGTTTTAACTGTGGTTTAATGTTTTGCCACATTAAACTATGATGCAATCAACTGAGAAAGTGAACTAATTTCAGGAATAGATTGAGTCTATTAGAACCTGTTATTCATAAACTGCTTGCTATGACTCATGGCTTTAAGTTTCCTTTGAAATAGACTTCACTGGAAACCTTTTGGGCAGAACCAGAAGTTATTAGTCAAACATAGGGTTCCTGACTTTGCTTTGAAATACTAACACAGTGCAAGATAAATTTTCAAGAGAGAATTGGGCAGTATACACTGTTCTGGTTTTTGCCAGTTACTCCCTACAAATCATCTTTGACCAATTTAAACTCTACCCACCTTATCCTAGCTGAACTCTGAGTATGAAATGAGTGCAACCTAGGGGGAAGGAGTTCAAACATTCTCAGAAGAAGAGTCAGTGGAAGTGGACCATCCCCCCCCCTGCCCGCCCTTAATACCTTCACTTTGGTGAACATTTGCCAATGTAAGGTTTAGTTTTGTATATTCTCAAATTAAGAACTATATTTTATGTTGAAGAATTATTCCTTTTTCAACTGTCTATACCTTTTTAAAAAGCCTGTTTGATTTTTTTTATATATTTAGTAAATTTCTGATAAAACTCAATATGTTGTGTTTGACTTGAGAACAAACACTTAATGGATTTGGGTAATTATCATCGCCTTTTTGAAAATGTAATTTTTATGATTTTGTTATTTATATGCAATTTATGCTTAGTAGTGACTAAAATTATAGTTTTATTGATAAATCTACTAAAGAGGGCCATAAGCAATTTTCTGTTGAACCCATCTCCTATTCTGGCCACTGTATCATAGACCCTGAATGCATGTCTTTGGAGTTCTTGTAAGCCCTGCTATAGTCTACAGCCTTTTCCTCATGGGTCTTCTGGTCTAGAGCGGCCACACATTGGATCAGGAGAATCTAGGCCTCTCACACACACCCCAGTACAGCAACCTGTGTTGACTAGACTGTAGAGCAGGATGTGACATGAAAATGGTGCTGTATCTTGATCTATCAGGAAACTTTTTAAAAGTAATTGACCAGGGACTGCTGTAATATACCAGTCTGCAGAGAGCATTCCATCAGCACAGCTTTGTGATCCAGTATACCACAGCCAGTGCCTTTTCAACAAGAATTTAGAAGTGTGCCATTACTGTGCAGGTGATCAAAAAGGCCCCAGCTGGCAACTTTGAAGGTGGAAACTTTCAGTCCTGATCTTTAAAATTGGCCTGGACAGGGTTGTCTGCAACACGTGCCTGCTGGGAACGGGTGGCCTCTTCACAGGGCAAAGTGGTCCACTGTAATGGCAGGATAAATCAATAAAGATAAATCGTAAAAGTTTAAAGTATGGGGGTTTGAGTCCAAAGTCCTTATATTAGAAGACAGATTGATTCACTGATCATACAGTTTAAGTTCTTAGTATAGCTTAGTGATCTCAGAGGCACATTTGGATTCTTTTCATCACATGTGTTCTGATACTGGGCAGCTCAATAGAAATATCTAGTTCAGGTCTTAGGAAAATTTTGTTCTGTCCTGCATGATGATTTAGTTTGATTGTGCTTCTCCAAAAACTGGACAACTTACTTTTCTAAAGGAAAAGTTCACTCTGGATTGAGGAAGAAACCTGAAGTAGGGACTTTTCTGTGTCCCATGGAAGTTAAGTACAGTGTCCCAATCTTCACCCACACTCACCTTCTTTTTTCCAGTGTGCCAGACCATTGTTGTGATATTAAGAAATGCAGAACACAACTTGTGCAGCCATAGCTGTGCTACCCCACCCCCATGCAGCATCACTGTGTGAATGTTGGGTGTGGAGCTGTACTATGAGCATAACAGATGCTCCTAGTGAAGCTATGGAGCAGTTTTAATGCTGCACAGCTTCTTATGATTGAGGATTACCATGTATGCTTGGAGCTGCTCCAGGATGGAAGCAGCTCTGTGATTTGTGAATGTGTGCCAGCCAGAGCATGTGCAGCTGCCGTAGAGGGCCAACTGTGAAAAGGCCCTCATGCTAGAGCAGTAAGAAAGTAACTTTAGGATACTTTGATTGCTGAAGTATTATTAAGACTACTGAAGGGCTTTAGTATCTGGTACGGATTGACTCTGCTATTAAAATCTGAATCTCAGTGTGTATCATACTTATATAGTCACAACTGAAAAATTTTACAGTCTTCTGTGCTATCTGAAGTAGTATCTTAACTGTAAAGTAAGGAGAAAAGAAGTGAAAGGTGCAATTTCATTAGGCTCTAACACATCATTGGCTGTCAGGTTGGCCTTGTTATGCTGTCCATCCTCATTTAACTATCCCACAAGATCTCTTAATGAAGTTAAGACCCAAGTTCACTCCAATAATTCTGTGGCAAGAGTTTGTGCAATGTAACAATTCATCACTTGTCAGGAAGGCACTTTTAGTTTATACATTTAATAAGGGCATCTTCTAGCTTGGTTAATTAGAAGTGAACAGTTTGCATATTTACTAAATGTGGAGTGTCATTGCCACCACGGCCTATTGCCTACATGAATTATTTCTCTATCTGCAATAAACAGCTGGGTAATTATTACTGCCATAATCAGATAAATTCCCTCTGTAAGGCTTTTCTTACATGGCAATTCTTTGAACTCATCCAAAGCTGAACAAAATTTATGAACTCCAGTAGCTAGGCCACTTTTTCATACTATAGTGTCCCCATTTCAAGGACACATATAGCATCATAAATATTCCATAAATTAGGAGGATAAATAGGATTATCTAAAATTTGTACATTAATAAATTTGATTTTTCAACAGAGATCTGGAACTGTAGTTGATTAAATGACAACATCCTTTATCTAGTTGTCAGTAAGTCTCCAGGATAGAAAATAAAAATTATCTTCAGCAGAAATAACTCCAATGGGATGGTCTGTGTGGTCCTTTAATTGTTTTTTTTTGTCATTAGTTTGATTTTAGAAACAAGTATTGTACAGTTGCTCAAAATCTTGGGGAATTTGCTGCCACAGTATGTAATGTTGGCTACCAGGCTTGGATGGTGTCCAAATGATTTGGATAGAGTCATGGGAGATGGAGCCATCACAGTTACTGTTCTTCGTGGCTGTGTGACTTCAGAGTGGCTCAAATAGAAGGTATTGTGCCTCTGAAGGTCAGCTCCTTGAAATTTTGTGACCATGCTAGGTTGTTAATGGTCTTGAATAAGCAGCTGGCTGCCAACATAAAAACAGCTGCTTGACTAGATGGGCCACAGGCCTGATTCAGTGGTGCATTTTGTATGTTGTTCTCCCCCCCCCCACCTTCTAATGTTGCATCCTCCTGACTTTATTACTGAAAAGAAGTATATAAATTCCTCATATATTTCTGCTCCTAAGTTGATATCACCATAATTCTTAAAATAAGGTTTTCCATTCATTACAATATGAATTACTTATTTATACTTTAGTGCTTTTATATTTGACACAAACTCGGTATTATTGTTTGAGAAAAGTTATACATCTTTAATATCCCATATGCTTTAGTTATAAATCTTTGTTAATGTCCTGGGTTTACAGAAAGACTGGAAAAATGATAAGATGTGAAATCAGGAAGAATTTTGAAAACCCATTTTGTCCTAAGATTCCTGGCTAATGATCTTTAGATGCTCAATTGCTTCCAATTGCCAGGTACTCTAACAGGCAAATTAATAATGTTTAGAAAGAATAAAGAGGTCCAGCCCACTAATCTATTCATTTAATAGTTTCAATCGCAAGCCTATCCCTACTTACATAGGAATAAACCTTTACACCTGGAAGCCTAAGCTGCATTCCTACATAGCAAAAAAAAAAAAAAAAACTGTCTCAAAAGCACCTTAGAGACAACAGCACTTGTATTCTCACAGAAACTAGCCTGAATAGCTTTAAGAAAAATTTAGACAAATTCATGAAAGACAGATGTGTTATTGATACTAGAATCAACACCTGAGTACTCCTCCATCCTGGAGAGACAGATAGGATGCCTCTAAAGACCCTTTGCAGGGCATTGAGAGCAGATGAAGGTTTTGCCTTTGTCTTCTGCTTCAGAATACCCAGAAGCAATTGGTAGGCCATTATGTAAGGCAAGATACTGGATTTGTTGGGCTGTGGTTCTCTTATATTCTTATGTCCTTGAGTTCTAAGGACATTTAGTAACTTCTTTTATTCCATCTATTATATGTATTCATTTCCCTTCCCCTAGTTCCTGAACTGTATGTGGCATTACAGTTGCATCAATTCCTTTATCTGCTCACATTGCATTCCCAAATAACAGGAGTTTCTGCGTGCTGATCATTGCCATAATGGAACAAGGTTGAGGTGTGGTTTTTTTCCTTTTTCCTTTTGTTAATTTTGTTAACACTTATATTCCATAACACCCATAAAGTTCAATTATACATATATACCCATTAACATCCATGACATTGTTATGAAGCTTCCCACCCTTCCTTCCTATCTCTGGATAACTGAAAATCATGTTAAATCTTTCAGTTATAACATTTTGTTAATTCTTATTCTTCCTTTAAAAATTGGAGTGCATCCAGTTTATTAATATAAGTTAAAAAATATTTCCAGTTTTCTTGCACTGCAATTATCCTTTTGATTCCTATATACAAGACCTAAAAAGCCAAACTGATATTATTTGATAATATATTTATACCAAGTTTGTTAATGTACATTTATTTCATCAATCCAAAAACTAGATTAGCTTGTGCCACTAGTAATAGTTTATCTGCTATATAATATTGGTTCTTATATTTTCATCTCTATACACCTGTAATAAATAGAATTCTGGGACCCTGATGAGTTTTATTTAGCCTAGGACTGACTGATAGTTCTTGCGACATCACAAAGTAGCTGATTGTTTGTTGTGCTGAGTTCTGAGTTAGTTTTTTTATGCTATAGTTTATTTGTCTGAGCTGATAGTTGGTTTTCTAGTGTTAGATCAGACAAGGGGAAGTATTTATTTACCCAGAGCAGGGGTAGGCAAACCACGGCTCGGGAGCCACATGCGGCTCTTTGGCCCCTTGATTGTGGCTCTTCCATCTTAGGAATACCCTAATTAAGTTAATAACAGTGTACCTACCTATATAGTTTAAGTTGATATTTGGCTCTTTTGACTAATGAGTTTGCCAACCCCTGACCCAGAGGATCATCAGTCTATGGAATTTGCTGCCAGAGAAGGTGGTAACAGCAACCAGCCTAGAAGGCTTTAAGGAAGGGTTAGACAAATTTATGGATGAGAGACGTATCAATGGCTACTAGAATGGATGCCTAAGTACATCTTTCAGGCTGAGGGGACAAGCAGGATGCTTCTAAGGCCACTTGCTGGGATTTAAGAGCAAGAGAAGGTTTGCCCTGGTCTTTGCTTGAGATGCCCATGGGCAATTGGTGGACCACTGTGAGGGAAAGGATGCTGGACTCAATGGGCTGTGTCAAACCTTTTATTGTTATTGTTATTAATCATTATCACCTGCCATTTCTTCTTTTGGAAGAAATTCCAAAATATGGTTGCTGCAGTAAGCAAGGTTTCCAGTTTTTATTGTGAGATACTTTATGTGTTATGATTCTCAACAATTACACTGCATATTCTATACTTCTTCCATAATATAAAGATTTAAAGTATTTATTAAAAATAGGCACATGTTACAAAGTAGGTTAAAGAAGCAAATTGTTATTTCATGCATAGTTTTGTATTCATACTGATGCCCCAGATGCAATTCTGTATGTGAATGCCAAAGTGCCTTTCAGGATTTGGTGCTAAAAATTGCAGAACTCCTATTCAAAGCTGCCTTTGGGGGAATGTTTACCTTTCCCATTTTTATATGTAGTGTATGCAGGATACTGAAAGGGTAGTGTTGTCTTTCCTTCTTCTCCATGTTGTTTTCAAGGCCTAATCAGCACCTGGACAGCTGTGAAAAAGAAAAGAGGATGCTGTCAAAGATAGGAAGCAAACAGAATGACTTGGCAGGAGAAAGTGGTATATGGCAAAGAATTACAGTGGAGGAGAGAGAAGATGTTTGTGCAAATATGTCAAGTCAGATTCCCTTACAGTAATTATTCACAGGCTCTCCTTCTGTGACTCCAACCACCATCAGATCATAGAACATCTGTTTTCATTGCCTGAACTAGAAAAAACACAGTGTTTTCCTCCACCTCTGCTTCAAAAACACAAGGCTGAAGTCCTTATATTTTTGTCAAACGATCACCACAAAGCTATAGTTAAATCAAAGCACCTCTCTGTACATTGCTTTCTCTTTGATAAAGGTTTTGTTGTTGTGCTAGACAAAAACAACAACAACAGTCAATTAGCATCGTTATTGCAGTCACTGACCCAAGTACAAAAGTTTCCCCCTCAGGAGGCCCTTTGCACATGTGTGTGGCCTTGGCCAATAGGGAAGCCCACTGCATGCACGCGCAAAGCATGCCGGGCCCTGGCAGCCAGAATTGGCCTGGCTTCCTGAAGGTAAGGAGTGGATCGTGCCCGCTCGCCCCAGGGTGGGTAGGGGGGCTGTAGGTGAAGCCTCCTGGCTCGAGAAGCCACAATCTGTGGCTTCTGGGACGAGGGGGAGCCCCGAGATAGGAGGCCTCTGGCTCACCATGCTTGGCTCCACAGGAGCCAATCAGGGCGGTGGGGGTGGGCCTTAGGAGGACAGATTGAGGTGCACAGCACCCACCCCAAATCCGTATTTAAATCCCTCCTTCCCTTGCAGATCTACTAGACACGGATTTCCAAAATACAGATCTAATAGATCCGTATTTTGGAGAGCCAGTGCGGAACCACCCCAACAGACCAAGTATGCACCTAGAGAAGTTCCTTCTGGTGAAAGCCAATCCATGGAGCTGTCAGTCTATGGCTAAGTAGCAGCTCCACAAATTCCAGATATACACATGTAAATGCAGCCTGGTTGTCAGTGTTCATACAAACATTCCAATGGTTTCTTTCTCAAGTTTGGTATCTCCCTTCTACTTAGCATTACTATTTGAGAGCACTAATTGGCCTAGTGAAGGAGATATAGAGGGAATGCTGCAGATATAATGTTGACTGTAATCCCTAAAAGTTGTTGTAATTCTAGTACATTTAATATTGGCCAGCCTTGCATCTACTTTGTATGATTTTGATATTTTTCTGTGTGAATGTTGTTGATTGCAGGCATGTCAATCATTTCTAAAACATTATTTTATTGGCATAAGCTCCTTTTGAGAGTCTGCCAGCATAATGAAGCAGCATCTAATATGTTTTTAATTATATAAATTACTAGTAAAAAACCAATTTTGAAGCAGAATTTTTTTTCATTAGATGTAGTCATAAATCAAATTGGTACATAAACCATAACTTAGAGTGTGAGATCTTGCTTTTCTTCACTAGCCCTGAGGAGAAACAAGCCACCATATTTGGATTAGTCAACCATAGTAGTTTGGCTGCAGCCTATTATGGCAAGCTTAGGTTTGTTTTTAGCTTGTAAGTCACAATTACGAGATAATTGCAAATGTACAGCTATTCAGTCACAAAATGCCTGTTAAAATATTATGGAATATTTTGTTCTAGGCATAAGTGTTACATTTTCAGCATTTCTGTAAACACCATTTTACCAAATAATGGCAGTAATATTAAATAATATGTGTATTTTTAATATATATAGAAGGAGAATGAGCATTGTCAACTAAATTTACATCCTATAGCTGGAGCCAACATAACCATATAAATGAAAAACAACAATAACAATAAGTTACTTTGGCACATGAATGAGTTTTATCTTTTAATACCTAAGCAGAAGTGAAAAATTCACTGCCTCAGACATTTGTTGAATATAATCTTAGTTGAATCATTATGACAAGTGCTCCTAAGTGCATTACCTCAAAAATATGAATATATTTAGCTGGATCCATCAACTACATCACATAATCTCTCACTGTGGTCTCTCCTTGCAAATGTTAGAGCATAGCAACCAGTTAGCCAAAGAGATTTTTAAACAGTGTGTGATGGACACTAGTGCACAAAATGATATTGCTAGCCATTCTAATATAAAATAACTAAAATGGCTAGCACAAATGAAATCTATTTTCCAACCTGAAAAATATTTAGTTTACAAAATGCCCTATCAGTTAAGACAACAATTTACTTATGCATGTTTTGAACTTATTGACCCCATGGTGAAGTATGGGGAGATATCATCAGGTCAAAGATCTTTTTCATATCTTGCTTACCTGTCACTTGTATTCTTCAATGAGAACTTGTTTGGGGGCCCTTTTACAAAATGTGTCTCACTGGAATGCAGAACATAAGGTGACTTACCTTCTGCAGGGAGAAAATGTCCATGTGTCATATAGGGTAACTGTGTTTTGTTAAGGCTGCCTGACTTAGGAAATCATTGATTAAGTTGAATGGGGTGGCTTGTAAGGGTGATGGGGACAAATAATTATTTTATTTTTGTTTTCCTTCTCAATTTTATCCTTGTATGTTTTATATGATTTATCTTTTGTAAACTTGATATGGTCAAATGACTAATCAATAAAGTTCAAAGTAAATAAAGTAAGCATTATTTAGCAAGGAAAAGGATTTTAACATACTGCAGCATTTTAACATAAAAAAAAGATTTCCCTCCTGTTTCTGCAGCTTTGCCAGAGTGCTATCAGTCCTCGACTTTCTGTATTTTGTAGGACGTTTGTGCTCACATCAGCTAGAAGTAGATGTATTTATTTTCTCTTATAATTCCATTCATTAAGGGTACATTGCTGTCTACTCAGAAGCAAAGTTTTCAGATCAAATTTTGCTTTTGAAAATGATGCTCTGAACAATATTCCAGAACCCAATCCAGGCAAATTGTGAATTCAGAGCACCATAGATCAGCTTCCTTTTTCTTTTGGCTGCTTTACCCCCAGCCAACCTACCACTAAACATGTATTCCTGTTGTAGCCCTTTTTTTAGGCATTTCAGTTGGGAATGTCCTGGTGCTAAAATGGTCTGGGTGGCTTTTCTTGTTCGATGATCTCTATTGAAAAACACAGATATTAAACATATTTGAGATTGCTGCCATGATCCAGAAGCAAGAAACCAAAGGTCCTGATCACCCTGTATGATTTCTATATGAGATATTCCCAGAATGACTCAAAAAACATCTCATATTTGTGAGGACAACTTGAACCATGAGAACTGCTATATACTAATCCCCTGTTAATTATACCATTGCTATCCAGACTTTCACTTTTTAGGTCTGTGCCTATTACCTTGCTTTGTTATCCAAACCAAAATTTTCAGTAACAAGGGCTGCTGTTTTCCTCTCTTTTCCTGGATTACAGACTGTATACAGTACCTTAACTAAAACATTTGAACTTTATTAGTAAAATGTAGAAAGCGTGTGGTTCAGTCCATATCAGCTTATATCTTCAGTCTTTGATTTCTACATTTTATTATCCATAATGTTATTAATCATTATCCGTTCTATTTTATCATGTTTCTCAACCTTTTCCCTTATGCATAAGATGATTTTGGGTGAGCTTAGAAGGTGCTTAGAAGGAACTCTAATTTTCCTTATCTAAATTACTAGAATGATGTCCCTTTCCAGGAAGCAGTTAGGTACAGATAAAGGAGAATTAGCACATCCCATAATTCACTCCATTGCTTGTGGTGCAAATACAGTCTGGACTATGAATTTTTATAGATCTTTCATATTTTCACAAGCAAACATTATGAAAATGGTATTAAATAAGACATCATTTGCACAAGTCATGAATCTGGTCCAAAAGCATGGGTCTTTTGTTTCATCTTCTGCTTCCAGTTCAGCTTTCACGTTCTCATCCTACCTTCTTATCCAAACCTCTGCCATCTGATCCTGACCCTCCCAGCTCCCACTCTGCCTCCCATAATTTTACCACCTGTTAATATTACTTGTGCCCCTGAATTAAGATTTTGTCCTTATCTTTGTCTTTAAGTCATCACTAGGCTGGCCTTTTGACTAGTTTTCTAGACTCTCTCTTCCGTGTATTGCCTTACCTTATGAAAACTTCATCCTCTTTGCTTTGGAAAGCCCTCAAGCACATTTTGAATCTACAATCTATATTCTTTCCTTGGCCAGCTGTCCAGCCTTGCTAATGTGCTTCCCGTGCTGTCAAGCCTAGCTCCAGAGAATCTCCTCCCTGCTTCTGAGAATACCTCATTTTGCCTCCCGGTTCCAGCTCCAGTCTTTTTCCTTCCAGTCTCAGTCTCACCTCCATCTTATTTTTTGCTCTGTTACCAATGCTGGTTAATTCGACAGACACCATTGATTTTCTGCTCAACCTTGCCTTGATGGATAGTAGAATCAAATCAGTCTTTGGACCTTGAGAAAGGCAGGTCGAGAACTGAAGTGCATAGATGGAGTTCTTATCTATTCTTATCCTTGGAAGAATACTTCAGTAGTTGTCCAGCTGGGCTTTTCAGGGTGGGGAAAGGGGTGTTGATCTTCTCTTGCTGTCCCAAGGCTAACAGTAGCAAGTTTGCCATAGGCATTGAAGGAAAAATTCAAAGCAAATATTTCTGGCAGTTCTATGGAGATCTTTTCTTATTGCTATGCACCACTTCCAATTGCTGTGTGCTGATGGTATGGACAAGTTTCTTGATGGAATGTGTCCTACTATTGTCCCCTTGATCTTTGACTATCATGGCTAATAAAATCCTGCCACTTAGGTATGATGGTTTGGATTCAACATGTGATCAAATGTCTCTTCTTCCTGGAGAAATTCCAAGTTTTTGTTGGATCATCTCATTCCCGACAACTACTGTCAAGTTGCAACTCTCCCATAATTTAGGAAGGTTTGTGGTTTGGGTGTTTTTCCACTGGCAGAAAGTACCCATTTTTGCACCCATTAAGGATCCATTTGGATGTGAGCCGGATGACCCCATTTCCACCACAGCACCCATTTGGGACACATTTGTTTCCACCCCACTGGGGAAATCCGGATCATATGGGTACATCTCAGCCTTTAATCCGGATTTTCTATAGACCCCATTAATGGGGTCTACAATAGGGCCTTCAGCCAGAAAATCTGGATTAAAGGGAGCCTGTTTCCACATTAGTTTGGCAGTGGGGTCTAGAGGAGGCTAGGGGGAGGGGCACCCTTGGTGGGGGCAAAACCTAGGCTTCAAAATCATTTGAAAGCCATTTCGAAGATTAGCAAAAGCTCCGAAGTCCCTCCGAAGGCAACTTCGAAGATTAGCACAGGCTCTGAAGACAAACCTCCGATAACAAAGGGAGATCAAAGTGGACTGTTACCTTCAGGCATAGAAAGAGGTACATATTTAATGAGGCTGACTCATCCCTGCTCACAAAGAGCTAATTCATATGCAGGCTCTCGCAAGGGGTTTGTCTTCGGAGCCTTTGCTAACCTTTGAAGGCAACTTTGGAGGGATTTCAGAGGGACTTCGGAGGGACTTCGGAGATTGCACCCGCTGTTCCCCAAAACACCTGGGGTGACAGGCACACCCCTTGTGGCTCAATCCGGATTCCCCACATGGGTGCAAAGGTATTTCCATGGCAGGGGGGTTAGCACCCATTAGCAATGGGTGCTACACCTCCTGTGGAAAGACATTGGGTGCTTCCCTTAATCTGGATCTACTAAGGGCTGCAGTGGAAAAACACCCCATATCTCAGTACCATCTACAGCAGGTGAGGCTGTATAAGTACCTATTAAAGATTGCAGTGATTATAGAGCCCGTATGAATTGTGAGTGACAAGTCCTGTAAGACTGATCTAACCTCATGATTTCTTAATGACATTAGTAGATTGTGGCAAAATAGTTAATATTATTTACATCAATAAAGCATTTGACAAATTTTCCTATGCTGTTGTCTAAATTATTCCTTATGTGATCTGTTAATGGGTAACTCCATAGCTTTCTGGATAATTGTACTCAGTACTCATTAGTGCTTACTCTTCCAACTGCCCCAAGATTCAGTCATGCACTTCATGCTTTTCAGGATGGTTAATGACTTGGGCAGAGAGGTGAATGAAATTCTTGCCACATCTGCAGATGATACAAAACTGAGCAAAAAGAGTATTGGTGGGCTAAAAAAAGAAAAAGATAAAAAAAGACCAGTACATTGGATTTACTGATTTTATTCCTTTTATAAATACAAACCAATATGGTGCCAGTTCAGCCAGTCTTTGAAAACTCTTACAAAGTGTTCTCTTCCATCTTGGAGATTGTGTTTACAATACCGTGGACTTTTGGGTTCCCACTTTCTGTCTCAGGGTCTGTCTGCTACCAAGGAACACATACACTGTGCAGAACCACTTCCTTTCTGGAAGTGGCTCTGGGCAGATAGCTATGCAGCATTGAAAAGTGTTCCCCGGCTATACTAGCTGCATCTGGGATGTGGATAGTGCAGCCTGGCACAAACCATTCACGCTGCTTCCAGGCAGTAGGCCGCATTGTCTGGTCGCTGTTGGAACAGCCAGTGCACATGGCCATTGCTGTGACAAAGCAAATGCTGCTGGCATGGCAGCATTCACATTTACCCAGCACTTAGATGGATCAGGCATTCAAAATGTGAACTCCTGATCCATTCTGGATCTTCACTTCCTTTCCTGAGACAATTTCCCAGGGAAGTGGAGGTGCAAATTTGCCCCCAAATCCCAGTACAGAAGTGAGGAATAATAGAATAGTATAGCCAACTAAGAGAAGGTTTACAAAAAGTGAGTAAAATAAAGTCAATGGAAAAACAAAACCTTCAACAAGGAGTAAGCTAAGAAATTACTCTTGTGTGAAACAAAGAGCAATAAAAAGTGATAAAAATTCCTGATATGTTTCTTTGCAGACTGTCATAATTAGTATTCCAATGAAAAATGCCAACTTGTTTATAAGTTTCTATATCAAGACTCCACTTTGCTGAAAACTGCCTCAGTTCCAGCTTTTTTGGCCAGAGCATCTTATTAGGATGATTGCAGTATGCTTACAAAAGGTCACCCTCTGACTGTTCTCCTAAAGCAGTAAGATAATAAAACTGGAGTTGCCAGCTGTTGTCACAGCAAGATATGGAAAAACAGACTTAAGCTGCAGCAAGTCAAATTCCTACTGAATTTTGGAAAATGTTTTCTTGTAGTAACAGCAATTTTGTAACGGAGCTGATTGTTTAAAAACCTGGTGGCCTCTTCCTCGCTGGGTTGTTAACTGTAAAGATACTCTGGTTTGGATTTTGATATGAAATTGAGTATTGAATTTGATGGCCTATAATTTCTTCTGGTATTAGCATTTCTAATAATTTTAATTATGGTGACTAATTTCATTTAGATGCAGATATGGCTTTATAAAAAGCAGAAGAGAGTGAACATGTACTTATTTATGATGGTGTTTATCTAGGGACATGCTAAAGGCTTTAGATCAGTTCAAAAGAAGGGGGTATTTCGTGTTCCAAAGTACCAACCACCTAGCGCAGAACTAATACATATATTGTACATTTATGAAGTTCTTAAAATAGTCCAGTCTGAATAATTAATTACTCTTATGGGAAAATGTGTGGCAATAAATGACTCATGGACCAACCTTGAACAAGAATAATGTACAAATAGAGAATTAGACATTTGTGAGATCCTATTGGCTGCACAAAAAGTGCCACCTTAGTATTTACTGTTTCTTTGCAAAGTTTGCCATTGTTCTTCAGTTCTGCTCTTCACTTTTAGAATTTGCAGTAAGGAATAAACATATATTTGGAAAGATTATACATTTTCGTGACAGTGAGCATGCGAAAGTAATATTTTACAATGAAATCAATTGCTGCTAGGGTAGCAGATTTGCACAAATTATTTTTTCCAAATTATGGTATAAATCTATTTAGATTATACCTACTTGAAGAAAATATTGGTAGAACTAGCTAAAAAGTTCAGGATTTGTAACAAGGTGTTATGTATCGTTAAGTAGTACTGGCTCAGCTATTGAAAACCAGAGATGTTAGAAGTTAAACCTATAAGCTGGTCCTTAGAGGCAGAGTAGGCAGTGTTCCATAGACCCAGCAGGGAAAGGTTTGGGTCCATTTTTCATTTCTTCTATTCCCTACTGGTTCCCGCAGCCCTGACTACCATCACTCCCACTACAACCTTTTGTTCCCAAAACGTCTAGTAGTTCCCAGTAGAATGCTATCAGCACATGCACAGATTAACCACAATACAGAGGATGGCTGAGTATGAGAAAGGGACTAAGATGAGAGCACAGCATTGAAGCTAGTGGAAGCTTACACCAGGTGAAATTACAGAATTTGCCATCATGGTTACTATTTGCAATCTAGTTTATGATCATAGCATGATTATTCAGAAGGAAGCCACTGTCGGATGGTGGTGGATTGCACTATTTAAAAAATAATTTTATTTATATTATGGTGTTTATTAGTTTTTCCCACTGTATTTCAAGATTCAGCAGTATTTATTTCAGTATAAGTAATGCTGCATGTTTCCCTATAGATTTATAACATCTGTTAACTGACTTGCGATACATCTGTCTGTCAGTATTGGCATTCTTTAAGTGGCAGGTTCTAATTGTTAGAAATGTTAATAATTACAGTAACTGAAACAGATTTTTTCCTTTATCATGGTCAAGGAATTAAAAAAGAATACAATAAATTAGTAAAAATGTGCTTATAGACATTTTATTGCCACTGTTTCCAGTGACACTGGGACTCAGCAGACATATCTGCAATGAAAAAAGAATAAATCTAAGTAGGAGTAACGTGCACCAATGTTGACAGGTGTAATTGCTTTAAAAAAACATAGTATGAATGTGTTAATAGTGCTGTTGTTAAAATGCTTATTTACTCACATGTCATGGTTCTGAGATCTGTTCCTTAAGGACAAAGAAAGGTCACCAGTCTCTCCAAGTCTTAGTTCTTTGTCAAAAGTGGACACAGTTAATGAGGTTGGTTTGGTACAGCACAAATTCTCAGACACAGATAGAGATCCCTTCAATGGAAACAAATTTGTTTGGCTTTACCAGGTTACTTAGCGATTAATAATAGCCTTGTGATGCAGGTCAGGAAGGTCAGTGTACCCGCTTGCGAACACAATCTAAAATGCACAGTAAATCCAGGTCTGCAGGCTTGGAGGCCTCCAAACACTATGCATAAAGTAAAACAGGCTATTTTCCAACTTCTTTTTTTCTTATTAATAAGCAATTTTCAAGAGAAGTATGGCAAAATGGGGGCCATGCCACTCTAAGTAATTCATTTATTTTGCAATTTAATCTTATGTGGAAAAAAATTACACTGCTGCAAAAGCATAGCATGGTGATTTTTAAACGTCAGTATGTTTCATAAGTAACCTTGTATGAAATATTGTATTAGAAACCTTTAACAGTAAACGGCAACATCAAAAAAAAAAGAGAGAGAGAGAGAAAGAAAAGAAAAGAAAGAAAATTCCAGGGATTGAAACAGAACAATACATCTTCTCCTACCTTTAATTTATTTTTCTTTTGTTCTACTTTTGCCTTATACATTTGAAGGAAAAATATGTGGTTTATTTAGCATTTAACAAGTTTTTGGGAACAGAGCTTTAAACATCTATAACACAATTATTGCCACGTTATATTCAGTACAGAGATATTTCCCATCATAATGTCTAGATCCTGGAAACATCAAAAGTTACAATGTGCTGAAAATATTCTAGTCTATGAATGGACACAGTTGACTGTTGTATGGCATTTAGCGTCTGTCTGTGAGCTTCCAAACTCATGGAATCCACTATTCCTGTACAATACACAATCTTAATACTGTTAATATTTTATCAAAGCGGAGTGGAATGAAAATGGCTTGTGTTTTTACTGTGCTAAGTGAATGAGATTCAGTGATAAAAGCCAAAAAAGAGAAATACAATGATGTGCCTTAATTTTGTGTTTGTGGAATTACTTGAACCCAATGCAAGCTGCATTTTCCACAATTAATTAAGTGAATGTTATGAGCGCAATACAAATATCCAGCCCATCTTAGAGATACCCATGTTTCCTTAACCCCAAGCTTGAAAATAAATTCTGAGGATGATGAAAGCTCCTCTCAGTAATTCAAATTTTTAAAAATGCTTTGCATATGCTTTGATTACTATCACAGAAGTTACATCAAATAAATTATACTTCAGTTCAATGACATAAAATTACCACAGTTGCTCATCAGTGTGAGAAAATAACCTTAAGACACAGAATGACTGTGCCTAATTTTTTTATTCTATTTATTTTTATTTGTACCTCATCCTGTCATTTCACAGCACTTACTATGGCTTACAGAAATTTAAAACAATTAAAATCTTGATTAAACTAGAATGTAATAAATTTGAAACATTTAAACCATAAAAATTAAAGCATTAAAACCTTCCTCAGTGGGCTCTTTTTTGAACTGTATGGAGGTACTCCAGAGTGGTTACACAACTGGAATGCTTATTAACAATTTGTTGGTGGTGGCTACTTTTAAAGATCTATATAGGGAAAGGCAATAGGTTAGGTATCCTGATCCCAAGAGGTGTAAAGCTCGTATAAACCCACAAGTGTAATTGCCATCCCAAATGAATTTCTTTATGGACTCTCCAAGCTCCTGGGACTGGTAGTATATTTACTTAATAAAGATGTGCCTAGGAGTTCTCCAGAACAAGAAACACATTCCTTCAGAAGGACTTCAATCTCATCCAGAACAACTAAGAGAAGCACCCCAAAATTGTTTACATACTAGATCTTTGTCTTAACATGATTTAGTTGGAGTTTTGTAGGCTTCATTTGATCCATCACCAGCTGTATCTACACATCAAATTAAAATATGGAGATTCAAATGTTACAGAAAAATAGAAATGATTTCCTAATACAACAGTTGCATACAAATGAACAATGTTGCAGACAGTATTTTGATCCCTTCCAGAAAGTTCAGAAGATATCCTAGTCAGCAGTATCAAAAGCCCCTGTAAAATAGTAAAGAAGCAATAGGGTTCATCTACTGGCTTTGCCTATCATCCCTGATATTGATAGACACATGCAAATAAGCTTTACTAATCCCATTTATAAATTCTGTTCTCTTTAACAGAATCATATGCATTGGCTAGAATCCAAAGATTTTCCACAGGACCCCCTAAGAGCTGCTGTTAAAAATAATTACTGATTTAAACCACTGTGTCTAAAGTGAGTGGAACGAAAGAATGTAAGAAATGGCCTGCTGAATCCAACCTGTGGCCCACCTAGTATAGCTGTTTGTTCTAACAGTAGCAAACCAGTTGGATACAGAAGCATACAAGTGTCTGCATTTGTTCCTCTGACACTTCCTCACCGAGGGTCGATAGCAGAACTGGCTGCTCCTGCCTGGGGTGGGGAAGAGAAAGACTTGTTGCTGCAGCTGTTTGTCTGTTGTCTCTTCTGCTTCCTCCTGCATGTTATGGGTCTCCTCTTGGCAGGGGTAAGAAAAAGGAGGCCTGGACATTTACATATTTTTTTTAACTTTGAGTCACCTTCCTTTACTAATTAATCTTTTCATTATTTTGCTCTCTTTTCTCCTGTATTGTGTATAGCTTATACATTATTGTATATTATATAATTTATTATTGGCTTCCTATACACTATTTACAACATATAAATAGCTGGAACAGATAGCCGGACGCACATCACACCGGTTTTAAAAGAATTGCATTGACTGCCAGTTCTCTACTGAGCCCAATTCAAGGTGTTAACTCTGACTTATAAGGCCCTAAATGACTCCTACTCTCTGCTTATCGTTCCTTCGTAATTGTTTATGCTTAAGTTTGGATAACTTCAGTGGAATTGCAATGTTGGTATTTAATTGGTAAATAACATATTGGGGTTCTATATGTTTTTGCTCTATAGGAAATGAATTACTTTAAATGCTGTACTTTAGGTACGATGCCCTGAAAAGGTCAGAACTTAAACCTAATTAACATTTATTAAATTAGCATACATGGCTGGAGAAAATTTATGTCTTTCACACACAAGGTTAATTTGAATTAGCTGTTTCTTAATAATAACAACAACAAATGCCAATCATTGCCTTCTACTATAGGTGTAAACATGCCTCAGAAGGAAGGATACTGTGAAATCATTTGTTAAAGCTTCAGTAATTTGCATAAATTCAGTAATTTAACAAAAAAATAGAAACAAGTTCAAAAAGCAGAAATGTTCTACATAGTTCTTCAAATTATTCTGCAAATATTGCATGCAACTATTGAGTCCACCTTATGACTAAATTTGACTTTCATGTTAATCTGATTCAGTAGTATGTATTTTTGACCTGTAGCAGCTCTGCATGATCTTGCAAGATGTCTGTCCCATTCTTGCTGTTTGAAGTGTTCAAAGTCTCCTCCATCCTTTCTGCACTGGCAATCCCGTAGCTTTCCCATTCATTGTAATCTTGTTCCTTAGAGAAAGGAGCAAAGCCTTATTCAGCAGCAACTAGATATTTCTTTATTTACGACCTCCTTGATTGCCAGGGTTCTATCAGTAAGCAGTATGTTGAACTTAAAAGGATCATAATGGTACTAGTTATCCAGGAGTAAGTTTTGCAGGGTGGCGACAGATTGTTATGCACATATTAACCCTCTTAGCTGATATTCAATTTTCTTCATATTCCAGTAGGACAAACCTTGTATTCTCCTTAGCTTTTGAGAAGCTCCATGATTTCTTTTTAAAAATCGTTAAGTATTTGTCAATCAAACAAAAATTCACACATTTCTACTTTGTAAGTGAAATACTGTTTTAGCTATCCATATGGATCACCTAATTTACTTACAAATTTTTAATCTTCCTCTTGAAAAATGCATAAAAGTAGCAAGTAAGCTAAATCCCCCAGGAAGGTGGATTGTAGCACATAAGTAGCATGTGGTTTAATACCTTAGTTCAAACAGTAATTACCATGCACTGCTACAAATGCTAAGCAAACCCCAAAATCATCAGTAGATTTTTTTCCAAATATTAACTTTTTTTGTCTGCATAAACTCTGTAATCTGCTGTGCTTTTTTTTTAATGCAGGAAAGAACTGGAAGAGTTTGCAGAGATGAAGGAGAAAGAAGCCGTGAAAAAAGCCCTCGAAGATGAAAAAAAGAAAAAGGATTACCTTGCCCGAAAGATGCATTACCTCCTTAGCACTGTGCAGGTTGGTGTACCTGTCCCTGACAGCTCATGCAAACCACTGGGGCCCCTAGCCTGACAGAGATAAAGTAGCAGGCTGAATGGGACATGACTTGTTGAAAAGATATCACAAAGACACTACTTCGAGTTCAATTTAGTACATTTCTATAGGCAAGAGCAGGTACCATGACTGCAGCATGACAGGAACTTCATACAGGCGGCATCAACACAGCTGGCTGAAAGAGTCCAAGTCAGCAGTTTGATCTGCCACTGTGATAACACAACACAAAGGGCATAACCTCACTTTAAAAACTCATTTTGACTGGCTTATTGTTGTGTTGTCTCACTTGTCAAAAACTAACAAGTTATTAAGCTGCGGAGGGGTTTCATTTTCTCCATTTTAATTGAGCTAATGCTTGGATCAGGATTACATTCCTATTGCTATGTTTTGAAACAGATTGTTAGGTCTGCGTTATCTGTGAAAAAACTTTGCAGAGAGATGTTTCAGGGTCAGCAAATTTTCCCCGGCTGTATTCTCTCAGACATTATTTTTGAATATATTCTGACGCATGTATTTGCTCTTCTCACAATATTTGAAGTCTGAAGAGCTGTTCAGTATGACAGGTGCTCCCCCTTTTAATCCCTACTTATGATCATCAGTGCAAATAAGTCTTTGTTTGCTTGTAATAAGTGTCTATTTATATGAACATCCATATCAGAAATGTAAGCATGATCATTTCCTACTTCTAGGGATATTAGTTATTGAAGATTACTTTTCAGTTAACCGCATACTTGCTGTTTTGTGTGTCATTCTTCCAATCAAGGTTCACAAACAATATCATATGATTTTGCAACAAGAAATTTAGCCCTTTTGTTTCACATCAGGCATGAATAAGCAATATTAGAGTTTGTTTACCTAAACTGTGTGGCAATTAATTATGGGAAAGTGAACTGATTAGTGGAAATTAGTTATTTTAATTGTAAATTTAGTGAAATCAAGGTTTGTTTGTGAAGAAACAGAAGAAAAGACTAATTAGTAAATGAATATTACTATGAATGAATTATTCATTGTTCCAAGAATACTTCGAGAGCAATTTCTTTGGGAAAAGACTTCATCTGGATTTAAAACTTTAATCCAAATATATGGTTATGCCCAAATAATAGAAAGCTCTTAGAAAACAATTTTCAGTCAGGACAGGGGATTGCTTAGTTGATTTTAAAATGATGAAATATTGAAACATCCTAAATGAGCTTGATGCAGTATACACGGAAAAGTCATGTTAATATCCAAAATTGAGTAGTTTCATTGAAATGACACTTATCAATATTACAATTGTGCAGAGTCTTCCCCCTCTGTTTGCTTACTGGGATTTTCTTCATTCAGGAAAAGCAAGGTAAATGAAAAGTAGTGTTATCTGAAACTGGCTTAGATCTTTACCTCAGCAGCATCACTGTTTAGGACCATCTAGCATTAGGGGCTTAACACATCACAGCACCATTATTACTTTCCATTTCCCTGCTTTTCCTGAATGACAAAAAGCCAGAAAGCATCCCTGTTTTGAGGAGAGTGAACCTCCACACTCCTCAAATTTTGTAATTTCAGTGTAATTTCAGAATCATTGTTTTGAATGCAATTGCTGTGCGGCAAGGTAACACAAATACTGTGCAGATGAGGTTAACTTTTCATTTCTGCATGTTTTAAAATAGTCAGATTTGTAGAGTCCCTAATGTTACCTTCTCAAAGTGCCTAATACTGGTATAAACATAGCATAGAAAAAAGATAAAAATAGCATTGAAATTGTATTTTGATTAAAATTCAGGTTGGTAGAAGATGATGCCTGGAGAAATAAATGACAAGCTCTAAAACTTTATCCTTATGAAATATTGAGCTTTTAATCAGTGTTCTTCGTTTATCAGTGGTTTCAATAACTAGTCAAGTAACACCTAACACATCTAAGCCTTCCTTTGTTTGAAGAGAATTCTTTCTTCCTGATCCCTATAATTATGAAGAAACCTGCTTTAGAATCTGTGCCAGTGTTTCCAAGTCATAAATTATGTTATCTGCTCCACCTACTGGTTGCTTTGTGCAAGAGAATTAACTGCAAAACGACAGGTAGAAATGTCTCTGTGTAGTGCAAGATTTATTATGAGGAGCTGAGGCAGAATTTTAAAAAGTTTTTTTGAACTTTGAAAGAGGAAAAAAAGAAATCCTTATTAAAGAAATAATAGTGATTTTTTTTTGTTCTCTTATTATTCTTTTTCAGTTTTTATACAAACACAATGCAATTTCAAAGCTCAAACAGGGTCATTTTGGAGTTTCAGGTTCTCTTCCCTTTTTATTCCTATGTAAAAGCAAGAAATCAGAAAGTATATTTTAATATTTCATATTTGTGGAAAACTTCCTGGTTGCCAAATATTGTGTATCCCACATATTGGCAATGTTTGCCCTCTGTTGTGATACTGTTCCTCTGGAGAGTGATACATAAAATTTTACATCAGCATTGCAAGATTGCGGACTGCCAGGACGCTGGCCCTCTCCTCCATAAACCTTTTTTGTCCTCTGAAAATGTCCTAAATGATGAACTGCTTCATAGCACACTGAATCTAGGTGCCCTGTGACGAAAGATGCACAGAACCAGAACAGAAGGTTTGTCAGCCACTTTGAGTCTCCTTAAGGGTGAGAATAGTGGGGTATAGAAGCCAACCCTCTTCCTCCTCCTAAATACACTCTATTGTTTAGCATGAAAAAACAGAAATCCTTGAAAAAGTGACTGTCATAACAGGTTGTGCTATGCAAAATTTTGAACTTCTTAAAATGTCCAAAAAGTATTTATTTTTCCTGTACTCTGTCAGATGGCTCCTGAAAACAACTCTCCTAAATTTTCCTATGATTTGTGTTATAACAGTACCTGTAATGGTACAGTAAATGGCATATCTTGTATTTTGACCAGCTTACGTGAGTGATGACTCTTATTGTGGTTTGTAAAGTGATGATAGTTATAGTGCTATTAATTTACATGCATTTATTTCTATTTTGGTATGACATGCTATGCCTAAGGCTTATATTATTGATTCAATAACAGCTAAGTAGTCCATTTTAACTGTGTTGGATGCTGTAGCTTTTCAGAATCTGCAAAGAAGATGTACTCATATTTTTTCTGGTTTTTAAGCAACTCAATGAAAATCACAATGACATTGTCCTTGAAATGTAACTTAGTGGTATAGTACTTAGTAAGACAGATGTATGCCTTAAGTCATATCGTAGCTTGCAACAAGTTAATATTTATTTCATTTATCATGGAATTTCCATACCACCCTTCACTGTGGGTTGGGGATGGTATATAAAATAAGATGCTAAAACTGTAAGGAACAAAATAAAGTCTTAAAATACTAAAATAATGGAAACAATAAGACTATAGCAAGGTAAGACTATAGCAAGATAGCAGCAAGCAATTCAACTTAAATGGCTGGCATCTAAGTAAATATTTTGATTATTTTTTTAAAAAAGTATATTAGAGCAGCTCATAAAAATAAACATCAACAGTGTTGTGGGATAGGTCTTCTGCTTTCTCTTCCCCCTTGCCCTCTGAAGAACTGAGAATTTTCCGTTCTTCAAAGCAGATTTTTAGGCACTACAAGGGATGCATTTCTCTTTTTACATTTAATTTTACTAAGATCCTCTGATACACATTTGGTCTAATAGCTTATTTCTGTCTGTTTATCTTTTAGAATGCTCCTGTAAGAGAAAATACATTAGCAAAATTATTCTACTTCATAAAAAATCAGAACACCTTAGTTACAGTTATTTTAAAAAGATAGGTGTATCTCTTGTTAGTTATTTTTATTGATCAACAGCATTCATGCTTTAATTTAAGATTTTGGGCTATTGGAAAAAATGATTCCCTTTAAAATGGGTAGGTTGCCTAGAAGGGGAATGCGGTAGGTCCTTGTAGTAAGCATAGTATTTCCTTTTGGACTAAAGAAAGAACGAGTTTTCCCCCTATATAAAATAAACATTATTTCAAGTTCTTCAGCGTTCTGATGTATTTGCAAAATGTTTACAGTGGTTTCTCACTGCTGATTCCTGTTGCTCTCTTATGTTCTCTCCATTTCGATGGCATTGTATTCTTGAGCTCAATACTGACACATTATATTGTTATATTGTTAACTCTTACTTACCATGTTGTTGTCTTTTTAAAAATGTATTCTATATAGCTCTTGATAAAGGCTTTAATATGAAAGGGTAAAACCTTTGTTTGGAGCATCTTGGTTCTTTTTACTTCTTTTTTGTGCTGTCAATATATGACAACTGCAATTCTTAGGGTGTTTCTGCACTGGCCGCTAAAATCCCATTAAGCACACAATAACGACAGATATGAGACACATGTGCAAGGTACCTTCTGCACAGTGGGACAGATTAGGGCTCCTTTGGGGACACCAGTTCCACACACCCTCACGTGAGATCTGTTGCTAACAGGGTCTAGACGCCGCTAAATCTGGTTTCCAGGAAGACCTGAAAAATTAGGTCTTCAGTCCGTTTCTGCATGGAAATCCTGCATCAGAGGAGGACGCTACTGCACACAGACAGGAGAGGGAACGAATGTGGGTGGGGCAGGAAGTCGCCATGTTGAGTGAGGGGGCAGGAAGTCACCATGTTGAGTGAGGCAGCAGGAAGTCACCGTGTTGAGTGAGGCAGCAGCACCACGGCAGCCATGGGATCTCAGGCATGTTGCTGATTGGTGGGCAGTCTGTCCCTGACACACCTGCGCATGGGGGGAATCAAGCAGTAACTGATGTCTGAATGCTCCAATCACGCAGCTCCTGGGGTGGTGGGATCTCAGGGAGGCCAGATGCTTCTGGAAATCGGTGCTGCAGCATCCGCATAGTGAACACATGATGTGTGCCTCAGTATCCGTGCTTCCCATGCGAGTGCGGAAGCGTGGGGCCTCATTTGGATCCGTCCCTATTTCAGATTAATCTTCCAAGAGACGGATTTCAGAAAAACGGATTTCCTTAATCCGGATTTCAGGAGGTAAGTGCGGAAACACCCTTAAAGCTCTATTTGGAGTTAGTTAAGACTGCTTCCTAGAATTCTCGTGGAAGCACAACCACAATAGCTAAAAAACTGACATTTTCTTTTCACTTCTCAGAAAGAGTAATTGAATGTTGAATACTGTACTAAATGCTGGAGTGTGATGGTCTCTTAACACTCTGGACTATCTCTGAAGAGCATGCCAATTATTTGCTGAGTTGGATTTTTATAAATCCCCTGGCAGTAGTATGTCCTGATAATTATGATGAAGTGTAGTGGTCAGTGTTGATTCAGCAATTCTGTTTCTAGCAAATACTTCATTGTTTTTACTTCTATGAACTTTTAAATATCTTGCCCCCCCCCTTATCATTTTTCAGCCTCTCTGTGTATTTTTCCTTTACAAATTAAAATGAAACAAAAGCATACAGTTTCAAGGTACAACTCAGTGTTACATACATTTAAAAAAATACAACATTGTTAGTGGAAGGACCTCCTGTCATTGAATGAAGCCTGTGGTTTTTCATTTGAGAGCATAACGTTCTTCTATGTATGCAATTTGGGGCTCTTTTCGAGCATGTCATCCCAAAAGCTCATGATGTAACTGTGCTTAAGAAAACTCTTCTAAATTCACTTGGTGTGCTAGTTGCTGAGATCTCTCCTGAATGACATCTATCTTCCATTATATATGCCTTCAGAGTTTCTTGCCTAGGTGGATGCTATGTGCTCTATGCACAGCTTTTCTTGTCTTAGCTCAGAAAAATAGCAGATCCAAAATGTAGCTGCAGAACTATTTACAGGCATTATTTATTTTAAGTGTGATACCAGTTCCCAAGAACTTTGTAAGGCGATAGGAAATATGTTTCTGGATTGAATCAGCATGCAGTCTAAGGGTGTTTTTCCACTGTCAAAATGTACCCATTTTTGCACCCATTAAGGACCCATTTGGGTGTGAGCCGGATGACCCCATTTCCACTACGGCACCCATTTGGGACCCGATTGTTTCCACTGCCGTGGGGGAAATCCAGATCGAATGGGTACATTTAGGCCTTTAATCCGGATTTTCTGTAGACCCCATTAATGGGGTCTACAATGGGGTCTTCTGCCAAAAAATCCGGATTAAAGGGAGCCTGTTTCCACTGGAAACAGGCAATGGGGTTCAAAGGAGGCTAGGGGGAGGGGATGCACCTTTGGGACCCCCCCAACATTGGCTTCGAATTCAATTCGAAGCCACTTCAAAGTGATTTTGAAGTTAACTTCAAAGTGACTTCTAAGTAACTTTGAAGTTGACTTCGAAATGACTTCGAAGTGACTTCGAAGACTGCACCCCCCCTGCACCCCAAAACACCTGGGGTAACAGACGGACCCCCTTGGGGGTAGATCCGGATTCCCCAGATGGGTGCAAAGGTGTTTCCACAGCAGGGATGTTAGCAGCCTTTGCTAATGGGTGCTACACCACCCGTGGAAACACATTGGGTGCTTCCCTTAATCCGGATCTACTAGATTGGGATTAAGGAATGTACCCATTCCTTAGATCCAGATTGTCTTAGATCCGGATCCAAGTGCTGCAGTGGAAAAACACCCTAAATCAGCATCCTGTTTTCACACTGGCTACTTGAGTACTTATGGGACATAAGGACAATAATGTTCTTGCTTATAATTCATTAGCAGTTGATAGTTCATTAGCAGCAGCTGTTTACAGGCATAGTATCTCCAGTACTGGAGATGTATCAAGAGTACCATCCATTGATCACCCTGTCCTTCATAGATTTGTCCAACCCTTTTTGATACTAAGCTAGCGGCAGTCACCATATTTCATGGCAGCGATTTTTATATTTTAACTGCACAATGTAAAGAAACTCTTCTCTTTGTTTTTCTTAAATCTTTCAAAATTCACTTTCATTGGATATCCTTAATACCAATATTTTGAGAAGTGGAGGAAGAAGAAAAATATAATGTCATCAAAACTATATACATTACTATGCTCTAAGCCTATTCACAATATTAATTTATGAGAGCATTATGATATCAACAATTTTATCTTCAGATCTGTTCCTAATGATTCTTAACGTTAATCAGCAATTACCAAAAGTTCAATCAATCACTGCTAATCCAGACCTCTTCACTATATATACGTAGTTTTATTACTCCCCCTTCCCTGCACTGTGCACTTGATTTATATAATAATAAAGAAGAAAGTGGGGCTCATGAGCTAACAATTTTAGGAGTGCTGTGTTATAGTCTTTGAGATTTCAAGCGGAGTTTGTTAGCCTGTGATGAGATCAGGCCTTCCAGTTATCCAACACTCCTGACACTTTCATCAGCACTAAACTTCAGTGCTGAATTACAAGTTAGTGCTGTATTGATTGGCACTAAGTTTGGGAGGAAACAGCAATGTCCTGAGTCAAGCTGATCGCTTTTGTTTTAAGGACTCAGAGACTGGAGCTAAACCAGAGGAAAAATTAAAATGATAGTGGATTTGGGGGAAGCAGTATCATCAGCTGCATCAGAAATGGTCACTGACAGATTAAGCCCACATTCCAAGATGATCTAGACAACTTTCTTATAGATGGGAGGATCTATGTGTTTCACATCTACATACGTCTCTGTTTGTTGACCAATTTTGGGTCCACCCTTGGTCTGTGACGTTCAGAGCAGTATCCAACACCCCCCCCCATGTTGACCTTGTATGTATGAAGTTAAAACATTCCTATTTTAAAGTGGCTAACATGATTCGAGTACTAAACAGTACATCGTCACTCATTAGCAACACAGCAAAGAAGCAGGGGGAAATATGTTGGATTAAAAAACATTTGTCTGAGACCTTTCACTAATTCAAGAAACCAATCCATCCCTGTAAAACTTTACTCTCTACATGCCATCCACAATTATTAAGATTAAAAATACATGAAGGAGCCAGAAGATGAGGATGATTCAAATTATTAATATAATGCTAAGGACGGCTGGACAGGAAATGATACATCTGCTCATAGACTGAGAGCCTGGCAAAATTAATATTTCTAAGTCATGCTTGGATTTCCCTGTTGGAAAGCCTGATGAGAGTATTCTAAGGTGATAGAGTGAGTTTGCATAACTCGATTTTTCTTTTTTCAGTAAGTCAGAATCATACCTTTAAAATACACCAATGCTTCCACACCTCATTTGCCATATTCACCACTGGGCAGAAGGGTATGCTGCAAAGAGGTCAGTAAGAAGCTATTAGCAGAGCCTCCCCCAGAGGTTTCTTTGGTCTTACTGGGTTTGAAGTTAGCATGACAGTACTGCAAATAATTCAGTTGTAGGTTTTTTTAATGGTTAGCACAGATTTCCCTATAGTGTTTGTCACTTCAGAAAATTGTTCCTGAAAATGAAGCCCCAGAAAGCCAGCTTTGACAGAAGCCTTCGAGAGAGATGCTTGAGAAAAACAAGGATACAGGGAAAAAATGTTATTATCTCCAAGGAGTAGATAAGATCTAGAAGCGAGGGTAGAGAGTGACAGCTTATAGTCCTATTTAGATTTAAAGTCACCGTTTTCAAAAAGTTGCCTTTTAAGAGCTGCATAAGCATCTAAATAGCTAATAAGGGTTTGGCTAGTGTGCCGAAAATGGCATCCTCATCCACTTTACCAGTAGACCTTGATGCGAAAATTTATTGGCATGTTAAGGAATAGTAGACTGGACCATGGAGGCATGTAGATGGCGTGCCTCTGTGATCCTTTAATACCACTGGGGACTAATTTTGGCAGTGCCAGAAGGTGTGCTGTTGAAAAGTACTCCTCCAGGACCTCAGAGGCCTGGACTGTTCATTCTTGGACTTCAGAATATTCAGAGACTCCCCACATTTGCTTTTGAATGAGTCAAAACAGATTTGTATAGTGTCCAAACATCTCTGGACACCTTTTTTGTCTACTGAAGGGGGTGTCTATCATATGGTTTGCACTCTATAATCATCAGGCTGCACGTCATCCTTCAGTAGTTGATGCCCTATAGACTTAATCTTATCAGCAAGATACTGAACTTTATCTGGGTCAAATTTTATAGCCCTTTGTCATGCCCTTGTCACTTTATTCAAAATCAAATCATGTTCTGCCCTTTATTCAAACTGCAATCATATGTATCCCTGTTATAGTTCTAAAATGCTCATTATTTTTCTGTTCTTCCTGACTTAATGCTAAATAACAGTATTAAAATAGTAGAAGAATAAAATAGTAATAGAAAGATCAGTCTGTCACTACCTTAGGAGTCAACTCATGTCCTCTCTAGAACCAGTGCCATCCAAGTCGGTCTACTGAGCAAAGGTAGTTCACTATCTCCCATTATATAAAACTCTTTCCTCTTTTGAGCTTTTACATTGTAGAGTGAGTGCACCTCTGGGCTTGATTTTAGCCCTTCCCAAAGCCACTAAAACCTTTATCTGCTAGTATTTTGTTGGTGCTAGATGATAAGGAAGATATTATATTTTCAGATATTATATTGGTCTCAGCATCAGTATCCAATTTACATGATACAATCACACCTGCTATATCAATATTGGCAAACCATGATAACTGACTGTTTGAATTTCTTGCAATGTAGGATATTTTTAGCATTCCAGTAAACAAGGAATTTTTTTTCTCATGAATTCCTATTTTTATGCATTTTTTCAAATTAATTCCACATTCATTACATATTGTTCCAGACACGGGATAAGCCAAAGACCTATGGATATTCTCACACCTGTTTCAAAAAGAGTTTATTACAACAGATTTGTTCTTCATATTTTTTTCCCCAAATGCTGCTGCGTCCATTTTCTGAAATATAGGGCTTGATGTTTCTTTGCTATTTATAACATAAATTGAGGACTTGAGCCCTGCAAATATCTATTGCTTGTAAAAGTATAAGATCCAATTGTTCCAACAATTTTTTCCTTTAATTTACAGCCAGGGATGCTAAATGCAATTTTATTTCGTATTGTAAGGTCTTCTAAGGGTGTTTTTCCACTGTCAAAAGTACCCATTTTTGCACCCATTTAGGACCCATTTGGGTGTGAGCTGGATGACCCCATTTCCACTACGGCACCCATTTGGGACCCGATTGTTTCCACTGCTATTGGGGAAATCCGGATCTAATGGATACATTTTGGCCTTTAATCCACATTTTCTGTAGACCCCATTAAAGGGGTCTACAATGGGGTCTTCTCCCAGAATATCCGGATTAAAGGGAGGGGATGCACCTTTGGGACCCCACCCCCCCAACATTGGCTTCGAAGTCACTTTGAAGTCACTTCGAAGTTGACTTCACATTCACTTCGAAGCTGACTTCAAAGTCACTTCGAAATCACTTCGAAGTTGCTTCGAAGACTGCCCCCCCTGCCCCCCAAAACACCTGGGGTAATGGACCGACCCCTTGTGGGTCAGTCCAGATTCCCCAGATGGGTGCAAAGCTGTTTCCACAGCAGGGGTGTTAGCACCCATTCCTAATGGGTGCTACACCTCCTGTGGAAACACATTGGGTGCTTCCCTTAATCTGGATCTACTACATCCGGATTAAGAAATGTACCCATTCCTTAGATCCGGATCTTCTTAGATCCAGATCTAAGGGCTGCAGTGGAAAAACACCCATAATCTCCAAATTCACAATCTTGTACTTTACTCTTTAAGTGAGTAACTAAATTGCCAATGACCTGAATTTCATCATATATCAACATGATACCTGTGTTTGCCCACATAAATGTTACAGTTCAGAAGAGGAAGATAAATTAAAAAGGGAATGAGTTTTTAAAAATGGTAAACATCTACACAGTTAAAAGTGTGATCAAACCGTTTTAACTGAAAAGATATGTAAGTAAGGGGAGGAGCTTGTCCCAACTCACTGGAAGGGAGGGGGGATAGAATTCCTCGCAGAGAATTGACCAATCAGACGAAGCGCCAGCTGTGCCAGGGAGTATAAAGTGAATACCCTGGAACCGATGGTTGTTCTGTGCTGGATTCTTCGGGGTGGGAGGTACACAGTGGTACATGCAGCACCCTGGGGAAAAGTTTACCAGTGCAGTTCCAGGGAATAAAGCTTAGGTTAGTGAGCAAAGCTATCCTTTAGGAAGAAAGGGGTAGGCAGAGGAGAGTGAGTTGTTCATTGAAACCTTATGTTGAACTTACCTGATGTCTTATGTGAAGCTTGTAAACAAAATTATTATCTGTTTGCTCAAATAAGAGTGCACAGCTTCACAGTTGGCTGCAGTAAGAAACATTTGAATCCTTATTGAAGCAGAGGAAGAAAAGTGGTGTGCCTTTTCATCAGGGGAACCATTAGGCAGCTAGTTTAACTATTATTTATATGCTACTAATAAATAAAAGAGGACACAGGGATAAGGGAAGCCCAGGAAGTGTTTATTTTCATACATCTATAGAGTTGAGGCACAGCTCCTGCCTGAGAAAGGGTGCCACAGTACCGTTCAATCAATGGATTTTTTTCTTCACTCCCAATAAGTTCTAAAAGCTCTCAAGGATTCTTCCAAGGTCTTACTTGTACAGTCTGCATAAATACATGCTATGTCTTTATATCCCTCTAACGCCTTATCACAAATACATTAAAAAAGGACTGCTATTTTTTGTTCTTCTGATTTATCCTCTGCATTTGTCTCTGGGCCTGTTCACACTAAAGCAATCAGGATGGCCACTCATGCTCGAGCATGGAGCATTTACACCCTAGAGAACTACTCTGTCCCAGAGCAGCTTTGAGCATGCACAGTCATCCTGATCTTCAGAAGCTGTGAAACAGCAAAAACTGCTCCACAGTTCAGTCCCACACACAGCATTCACGTACTTCCGTTTGGTCTAGTGGTTAGTGGTTAGGGAGCTGGACTCTTATCTGCGAATACTGAGTTTGATTCCGCTCTCATTCATGAAGCCAGCTAGGTGACCTTGGGCTCGTCACAGTTCTCTTCTGAGCTATCACTGCCCCACCCACCTCACAGGGTGTCTGTTGTGGGGAGAAGAACAGAAAGCTTTGTTTGCCACTTTGAGTCCCCTTAAATGGGTGAGAATTGTGGGGTAGAAAAGCCAACTCTTCCTCCTCTTCCTCCTCCATATGTGAAGGCTGTGGGTGGATGGCACAGCTGCGCAGCCGCATGCCACATTACCATAGTAATGGTTAGTGTGCATGGCCGTTGCTACAGTAAGGTGGATGGGATTGGATGGGTCCATTTGCACATTTGAACTTAGGGACAGAATGGTGCTCCCAAATGCAAAAATCCCCAGATTCAGATAAAGTTGAAAGTTATTCTCATCTTCTCTACTTTTCCGCATGCTACCAGGCAGACATAACTCGGTCAAGGGCTTGAAAACTTCCAATTTAATGTTTCCTTGAATCTGCAGTCTTATACAAAATACCTTAGCCATTCTAGAGGCACAGGCTCACTCCAAGGAAGTGCAGGACTCATTTCTGACACCATGCATTATCTTCAGATAGCTTGAGCTGTTAGAATACTCACATTCAGCTTTATGTGGCCTAAAGCTTAAGGAACCATGAGATGTGGAGGTTTTAAAATCCTGATCTTTATTTTGTACTCTCAATTTTTTTCATCTAGAAAAATGAAATATATGCCATTCCAACGCACACAAAAGTTTAGAATTAAAATAAAACCACACCCCAGGAACTCTTAACTCTATAAAAACACAAAACATATATACTACATAATGTTCAAGGGATAAGAGGAAGAAACCATCTAATTTAAAACTGAATAAGGGACAGAAAATACAAGACAAAAATAAATGGAAAGTTTTTCAAAGACAAGAAATTGAACAGCAATGCTTGGAATGAGCAACACTGTTTAAATTGTTCATTGTCCATAACTGTAGCTGATGAGGAATGATTCAGGATGATGGAAAAGCAAGAAAAGTATGCAGTGGTCTAAAAAGACCACAAGTTTTCTCAGTGGCAATCAAATGGCAAGTGAATTTTGGGGAAGGGAGGGAGGGAGATGCATTTATAAGCTTTGTTTTGGATTTTGAGGGCCATTTCATACCTACCTTGTGGAGCAATCCAGACCACTCACTGGATCGCTCCACCCACACCTGTTTGCTGCCAAAGCTCACCTGGGGATGCCTCAACCCACCCAGAAGCAATTCAGTTGTGGACAACTGAAAAGCAATTGGCTGACCAGCAGCAGCTAGTTTGCTCCTGGGATGTGTGCTATATGACCAAAAGTGCACAGTTGTATGCAGCTGCTGGATTGCCTTGGCAATGCCTAACTGCACAACGGATGCTAGTTTGGATTTCACCATGGGAATCCAGCTGACCATTCACACTGCATACACTGCTGGCTAGGTACAGGGCTTAGTCCAGCACACGTAGTGCAAATGACCACCATGGCATTTCAGCCTTACTTATGGTACATTCGGGGCACCATAAAGTGCCATGTAGTTCCTGCCTGATTTCTGTTTTACTGAAGTATAATTCCACATACGCCAATGAGCTCAAAAGAGTTGGTGGCTCCTCCCCTAACCATTCTTAATGTATCTTGCTACTTTCTGTTTGCCAACTATTCTAAACTCACCTTTAAAAGTGCAAGACTCTTTGCCTATATAACCTGTCAAGTGAACACTCGTTGTGGTGCAAAGTGCTTGAGATTTGTTCTTACATATATGAGCACAAGTGCTCATGACTAGCCTGACATTTCAGTAACATTCATATTTTTCTTCTTTGTAGTATCTCACCCCCACCTGACCATGTTTTCCCATTAAGAAGCATGTCTGCCAAATGTTTTAAACATATTTTTAAATCTCTCTCTTTAAATTATTTCTCATTATTTTTATACCATCTTCTACTGCATGGTCTCATGATGAAGTCCAAGAACAATGTAAAAAGGAAGGAAGAGGATAAAATCAGAACAAAAACATTTAAAAAATCAGTGATACTTTACAAAGGAGAGTATGTCCTACACTCTAGGGTAATGACGGGGTAAAAGGAGAAGTTTAAATGCTGAAAGATAAACAATCTAAGTGCCTAACACACAGGATAAGGATATGCCAAGCCCAAGGACAGCCAATGAGAAAGCCCTGCTATGAACAGCCATTCCATGGGCTTCTAAAGGAGAAGGAACTGCTTAGAGGGCTTCCTCAGAAGACCTGAGATGTGAGGCAGAAACATATGGTTTCAGATAAAAAACCCAAGCCATTATTTCAGCAATTACAGCTTTCTTTTATATAATGTTTCATTTTCTACTCAGCAAGTAACATCCTTTCACTTTTGTGCAAGAGTCTTTTTTTGGCAGCATTGGTAAATACTTTGGGGATGAGGATCCAAACGACTGTTGGATGAAGGGAAGTGTAAGGGTTTTCTTGGTTGACAAGAGAAATAGGATGATTCATTCATGCTTTACAAATATGGAAGCGAGTGTTAACACTGGCTGGGATGAATATTATTCGTACGATAAAGTAGGAGGTCTTAACCTTTTTTGTTGCACAGGGTCAGGTGAATCTCAGAGACCCCTTAGAATTAGTGCCAGATAGTTTTATAAAGATAATAAGTTGATATTTTGCAATTCAAGCTCATGCCCCCCCCCCCCTGCAATCTTTCTCTGGACCCCTTGGCATGGATAGTATGCTTCAGGTACTAGATCCAATGGACTGCCTTTAAAAGAACAATTCAAATCCAAACCTTGTGTATTTTCAAGTTAATGGGCAGGAGATAGTTAGCTCCATTGTGGACAGCTCCAGGCAAAGGATATGGAATGAAGAGGAACCAAAACTTACCTTCTTCTACAGTGTATTGGACATGCCCTGGAGTAAATGCTCACAGGACTGCATGCATATTGCTAATTTTGTAAGAATAACTTTGTGTCTGAATTTTTAAATGCTTGCCCTGTTTTCTGCCTCTTATTTCCTTGAATCCAAGAGTTCTTGAGGTACTGAAGGCAAGATATAAATAATATTAGTCTAATATGTCAGGCTAATTATTTCACAGTAGTTATAGGGGGGTTGAAGGAGGAGAAATCATCACGTATCGTTCAGTGTTTTCTGGGCTGATTCGATGACTTGTGTAATCCGCAATGGAAGTGGTGAATATGTAAGGAGGGTTCTAGAACTAAATTGTGTTTTTATTGGCAGTTCTCTGACAACAAATCAGAAAAATAGCATATAGAACTGTACTAAAGAACTTGTGTCAGTTTTGACTAGAGTGATAATCTATTTGGTTTTCAACTGAATTCAAGATTCCTCAAATAAGAAGCAAGTGTTATGAAAACCCTCAAGGGGGGCCCATGACAAATGTGAAAAGAGTTTACTACAAAAAGAAAAAAAAAGTATTAAATTGCTTTGTTTAAATTTGTTTTATTTAATGGATTGCTAATTCCATTTTCTAGAACCATACTTTCTTCTGGAGCAGCTTACATTATGAAGAAATAAAAATAAATATTAGCAGCTATGTTGTTAAAAATCAGTGCAGCAGTATCTGTTGCACTGAGTGTGCAAAACATGAGTAGTAGATAATGAGATTTTGGAAAACATCCTGGTTTTTGGACAATATCCATATTCTAAATGAAAGGAATGGTGGTAGAAATGAGGTCCTTTAGAACTTCTCCCAAAGAGGGGAAGGAAAGCTAGATACAATAGAGAAGATAGTGCCGTTGAGAGATTGCTACTGAAAAATGTATATATGCCACTGACAGATCTATAAATGAGGCCTCTGATTCTCAAGGCATGGATAGGTCCATTTGGGTTCAGGAATCCATTCAGGTAACTTGGTTCCAAACTGTTGAGCATTGTGTCTCATTGCCAGCGCATTAGTTAGGCTCAGAGATAAATAGCACGAATTAAATAATATTAGATTATCATGCTCTGAACACATCTGAGCTGCATTATGTATTTCAAAGGCAGTCTTGCTATGGAGCATAGAAGGGCAGCTGCCACATCGAATGAAACTGGCAAAATAATTGACACCGCTCCTTTCCCATGTACATTGAGTTCAGTATGTATGTATGTATGTATGTATGTATGTATGTATGTATGTATGTATGTATGTATGTATGTATGTATGTATGTATGTATGTATGTATGTATAATTTGCATTTCTATCCCGCCCTATACCTGAAGGTCTCAGGGCAGGCAACAATGCTTAAAATTCAGCACATTAAATCAAAGCAATATATTAAAACAATAATATCCACAACAACATTTAAAATCCAGGATGTTAAAACCAAATATATATTAAACCCAAAGTTTAATATATTTATTTATTTTGGATTATATTATCTTGGAACTTTTGTGTTTGTTTTTACTTTGATTAAGATGGCAACATGAAGTTGCCGCACATCCAGAGCCTTTACCAGGTGGCATTTTTTAGTTGGCTGGATATAGCTCCGGGAACCAAGCACTGAGATCTTTGCCCGTGGAATTAAATGTATATAGCTGAACTATAATTTCAACAAAGCAAAACTAAGGAAAGCCACATGACTGTCCTGAGCTGCTTCGTCCTTTTATCTGACATTGGTGGACTAATGGGAGCAGTTTGCCCTCTTGATGAAGTTTTTGAGTGTCTGTAGCACCTCCAATAAAGTTTCCATTGATAAATATTCTTGGAACTGTTCTACTACCAGTCATTTGATGGAGAACATCTTGAAACTGGCTTCCATTTTTATATTAGGCTTCCATTAGTATTTTAATATTGAAAATACATTTTGTTTTTTAAACATGCTGGATTTTTTGTTCGTTTGCTTGTTTGCTTTTAAAATTTTTTAATGGATTTTATTGTTCTAACCTGCTATTTTAAAACTTGTAACCCACCCTGAGACCTATGGGTATAAGGCGGGATATAAATATAAATAATAAATATGTCTCTTGTTCAACGGCTTTGTAATGCGCATTCATATCTTCAAGCAACTTCTTTGCCATGTTGCAGTAGGGACATGTTGTTTTTGAGAAGATCACTACACAGTTGTCAGAGATAGCCTCCTGTATCTGATTAGCAGCAGCAGCGGTATTATACAAGCCTGTGGTAGCAAATGTACTGTTTCTCATTCTGCCAAGCAACCATCATGTCCCAACTTGCTGGGAGAAAATATAACCCTCCCCAGAAATATTGTAGCTGATTAAGTGCAGCCAGGGTAGCTTGATCTCAGCACTTCCACCCTATCGCATGGGCACCTCCTTTCTTAGGTTAATTTTCAATTTATTTACTTCCCCAAAATTTTGTTTTTTTAACTGATGATAAATGTAACTTGTATATATAGTGTGCAATGGTTTACAAATTTTTCAGCTGTTTTACAATAGTTTTAACTTTTAACCATAAAAATCAACTTCTAACTTCTGATTATTATTTGATGTACCTTTTCAAACTGTAGAGAGTTTCAAACAACTGTAAACAAAATATTTATTTGTGTTATGCCTTCAGATTGCAGGTATATATAACTCCCCCTATAGAAAATCACCTGATCCAATGGAACTGCAATTAAAGAATGCCAAGCCTCTGAGTCACAAGAAGAAAATAATTCAGAAGGATGCTGTAGATATCCATGGGCAAACCTTTCCTGATTCCTTTGGTTTCCAGACAATGTCAGCTCTTCCTCCTATTACAACACCAAAACCTCAGGTACTGTGTATTAGTAACTCTTGGACATTATTGTTAATCTTATTCTATATCTTAAATACATTTAACATGCTAATTTTTTTTATTATTGTAAAGTTAACATCCATGTCAGAAGTTAGCTATAACCTATATAAGATAATACAGAAGGAATCTGGATTAAACAGTGAAAATGAAGCCATCCCAAAAACTATCAGTGAAAATACTGTATAGCAGCCAGCCCTGCATAGATGAGCCTAATAACAGTTCCCACCCAACTTGATTTTGAACCCTGATACCCTTTCCCCATCTCACTCTGCAAGATGAAGCTTACTTAATAAGATTGTGGTCTGCCCTTTTGTTAGATTTCCTGGTAAAAGAGTCAGGGCTACAGAGCTGTAGTTGTGCCACATATTAAATGTTAGAAATACCAAGAAAACCTCCATTTTAGGATCCTTGAGTGAATCATAGACTTTCCTCAGCGTGAACAATCTTGCACCGAAATGTTGCCCTCATCTTGACTGGGACGAGAGCAGAGAAACCCATATCCAACATCTGTTGTCCAGTAATAGTTTTACCTGAAGGCAACAGGTATAGTACCCACTGAAGAAATCATTTGTGAGGTAACTTTGAGCCACCATTTCAGCCAATCAGTCCTAAAAAGCCTAATTTTCCTCTGCCCAACACAATAACAGCATAAGCAGCTAACTAAAGTGTTGTACTGTGACCTCTATGCAAGACTCTTCCCCTCCAGAATCCCTGTAACGTCTCTTCCTAAGTTAGTCATTTATCCTTACGTACTCTTTCATCAGATGGCTATAAAATAGCTCCATTCCTTTCAATCCAAGGAGCACCATAACAGAATAGTCTGTCTGGGCTCCATCCTTGCACTTAATATATTTAAGAAAATTTAAATTTTGCCTGGTGAGTCACCTTCCTTACTTTGGTATTGAATATGCAGCATTGACCAAAGCTTTTATTATTATTATTATTACTACTACTACTACTACTACTACTACTACTACTACTACTACTACTACTACTACTACTACTACGTAAAACAACAGTTACACACAGCAAACGAGATGACTATGCTGGATTTCGTATTATATCACTAGTCGGGCACTTCCCAAGCACCTAGGACTGCGTGATGTATCGGTGAATTATGCGAGCAGACCCCAGTAAAGTGGCTTTTTGTAGTTGGCAGATGGATATTTTGTCAATGCCAATGGTTTTTAGGTGCCCGCTGAGATCTTTTGGCACCGTGCCCAGTGTGCCGAGGATGACTGGGACCACTTTCACTGGTTTTCGCCAGAGTCGCTGAAGTTCAGTTCTCAGGTCTTCGTATCTGGTGAGCTTCTCCAACTGTTTCTCCTCAATTCTGCTGTCACCTGGTATAGCAACATCGATGATCCACACCTTCTCTTTCTCAACAATTGTAATGTCAGGGGTGTTATGCTCCAGTTTTCTGTCAGTCTGAAGCCTGAAGTCCCAAAGTAGTTTTGCCTGTTCGTTTTCAACCACTTTTTCTGGCTTGTGATCCCACCAGTTCTTTGCCACAGGCAGATGATACTTTTGGCACAAGTTCCAGTGGATCATTTGTGCTACAGCATTGTGTCTCTGCTTGTAATCAGTTTGTGCGATCTTCTTGCAGCAGCTGAGTATATGGTCGATTGTTTCATCAACTTCTTTGCAGAGTCGGCACTTTGGATCTTCTACTGATTTTTCAATTCTGGCTTTGATGGCATTTGTTCTTATTGCTTGTTCTTGTGCAGCAAGAACCAGTCCTTCTCTTTCCTTTTTCAATGTTCCATTCGTAAGCCAAGACCAGGTCTTTTCCATGTCCACTTTGCCTTCGATCTTCTCCAGGAACTGTCCATGCAGTGCTTTATTGTGCCAGCTGTCCGTTCGGCATTGAATTGCAGTTTTCCGGTACTGGTTCTTGGTTTGCTGCACCTTGAGAAGCTTCTGGTTTTTGACTTCAATCAAAGCTGATTCTTTGCTTTCTGCCACGTAATCTGCTAATGCATGCTTCTCTTCTTCCACTGTTTGCTTCATTTGCAAAAGTCCTCTACCGCCTGCTTTCCTGGGCAAGTACAACCTGTCGACATCACTCCGAAGATGTAGTGCATGGTGGATCGTCATCAGTTTTCTGGTTTTTCTGTCTAAGTTGTCCAATTCCAACTGAGTCCAGTGCACAATTCCCGCAGTGTATCTAATGACTGGTATGGCCCAGGTGTTTATGGCCTTAATGGTGTTACCGCCATTCAATTTACTTTTCAAGATTTTTCTAGTCCCTTGGATGTACTCTTTACTGACCACAGATTTCACATGGCCATGCTTAATGTTATCCAGTTGCAAGATGCCAAGGTATTTGTAGGCTTCTGGCTGGTGGGACCTGATGGCTTGACCATTTGGCATTTCAATGCCTTCACCTTCAGTAATCTTCCCCTTCTTCAGTGCCACTGTGGTGCATTTGTCCAGGCCAAACTCCATACTGATGTCACTGCTGAATATTCGCACTGTGTTGGTCAGTGACTGGATCTCGATTTCAGATTTTCCATAAAGCTTCAAATCATCCATGTAGAGTAGATGTGAAATTTTCTGTGAATTCCTGACAGTTTGATAGCCCAAGTTTGTTTTCTTTAGGATGAGTGACAGTGGGATCATAGCGATGATGAAAAGGAGTGGGGACAATGAATCCCCCTGGAAGATGCTCCTTTTGATGTCGATCAGTCCGTAGCTTTCATTTCCGACAAAAAGCTCAGTCTTCCAGAGTTTCATCACACTTTCTATAAATTTGGTGATGTTCTGACTGATCCCGATGGTTTCCAGGCACTTTGTGATCCAACCATGTGGCAGCGAATCAAAAGCTTTTTTGTAGTCGATCCAAGTCATATGCAGGTTTGTTTTTCGGCTTTTGCAGTTCTCCAGAATCATTTTGTCAATCAGTAGCTGGTCTTTTGTGCCCCTGCTTCTCCGTTTGTTTCCTTTTTGCTCTACTGACATGATGTTGTTGTCTTCGAGGTAGTCTTGAATCCTGTCTGCTATTATGCCCGTCAGCAGCTTGAGCATAGTAGGTAGACAGGTTATCGGCCTGTAGTTTCCTGGTATGGCTCCTTTGGCTGCATCTTTCTGTATTAAGTATGTTTTGCCAGTTATTAGCCATTCACTGATGTTTCCTGTTTGCAGCATTTCATTAAACAGTTCAGCCATTTTTGCATGCAGGCTGGTCAGGTATTTGAGCCAGAAGCCATGCAACTGATCAGTGCCAGGGGATGTCCAGTTCTTCACTTTCTTCACTCTTTTCGTGACCATTTCAGGTGTTATTTCCAGCTGCTGCATTTTGTTCTTGGAGAATTTCTTCTCGAAATCCTTTATCCACCCAGCACTTTTGTTGTATTCTTTTTCAGCCTCCCAGAGATCTTTCCAGAAGTTGGTTGTTGCTTCTTTCTCTGGCTTTTCCATTTTCTTGTCTACTTGCTCATGCAGGCTCTGGTAGAACTGCCTCTGATTAGACTGGAACATTTGGTTCTGCCTGTTCTGGATGATTCTTGCTTCATATCTTTCAATTTTCCTGGCTGTAGCTGTTATCTGCTGTTTCACGATTTCCAAAGCTTCGTCAATTTTCCTTGTATTCAGCCAGTATTTTTTGATCAGATGTTCTTTAGTCTTCTTGTTGTTCAGTTTCTTCTCCTTCATGTTTTTTAGGTTGCTGGCATCTGATCTCAGGCTTTTCATTTTTAGTTCCAGTCGGACTTTCCACTTTGGTTTTCCAGTTGATTTTCTAGTTGGTTTTGGCTGCAGTAACCCTAGTTCTTCTGTTACTATCACAGCTGTACTGTAGGCGAGCTGGTTCAGTTCTTCGATTGTTGCTACCTGAACAGTTACAAGGGCAGAGTTGATGTCATTCATCAGTGGGATGAGTCGTTTTCTGCCTATAGTTTTTAGGGTTGGCAGTCGCTTTCGCTCTGTACTTGATGCTGTATGAGCCATTATTCTGTCCTTCAGTTCCTGCTGTCTTTGAGACAATGTGCCAGGTGTTTCATCCATGACTTCATGTTGCTGTTCTTCCTCTTCTTGCAGAATTTCCAGATTTTCATCAGGTTCTAGTTGATCGGTGACTCCTAGTCTTGTTGGAGCTTCTATTGCTGCCACAATAGGCTGCGGTGCTTCAGTTTCATTAGTTTTTCGTATTTCTTCCAGTTCAGCTTCACTGAACACTTTAGTCCTGCTTATGAATCTTCTCGGATCAGCTAGCCACAGTTCTGTTATCTTTGAGTCTGGGTATTCTTGTTTCCATAGCTGGTGCATCCGTTTTTGATAGCCTCGTTTTCCAGGTTCTGATTTGTAGTAGCACTTCATGACTATACGATTCTCTGGCCTTGAGAATTTCTGCCGCTTCCTTGTTTGTGAATTTTGTTCCTGTAGCCCATTTGTCGACGGTTGCCCAGGTTCCTCAGCAACCACCGCGGTCCTTTTTATCCTGGGCGGCGGCCGAGCCAGTATAGACTTCTTTTTTGTTTGTGTCTCCATTGTGATAAATGGGTTGGGTGCACTTAGTCTGGCTCCTCTGCTTTGATCTCTCTGGCATGGTTGAACCTTCCAGTAGTTTGCACTACCACCAGCCCAGCTCTCAGCTTCATTGGAGCACTCAAACCCCACCGCCACGACAAGGCCACACCCATCGGGGGTATTATTATTATTATTATTATTATTATTATTATTATTATTATTATTATTATTATTATTATTATTATTATTATTATTATTATTATTATTATTATTATTATTATTATTATTATTATTATTATTATTATTATAGCCCTGTCCGTGTACTCAGCGCTTTACAAATACAAAAGGAGAAAATATATATAAAACCTGCCAAAGGCATACAATCTAAAAAACAATAATAGTCAGAAATAACAATTAAAAAAGCAAGTAAAATAGGTTACAATGAAAAAAAAACCCAGTAGAACAACAGTAAACAGTATCTCTTTATACAGTTCATCTACACAGAGCCTGGGAATGCTTCCCTAAACAGAGTAGTCTTCAGTTCTGATTTGAAAGACTATAAGGAGGTAATGGCGCACAAGGGGGAGGGCAATAGGTTCCAAAAATAGGGGGAAGTAAAGTAAAAAGGACAAATCCTATACGGAGCAGTGGAAATCCAAGGCTGAGATAGAAAACCTTGGATGCTGGAATGAAGGATTCGAGAAGGAGTATAGGGGAGGAGAAGATCAGATACATAGGAAGGCATAAGTCCGTGGATAGCTTTGAAGGTTAGCAGCAACAACTTATACCAAATGCGAAGGGGGAACGGGAGCCAGTGAAAAGATAAGAATAAAGGAGAGATGTGGTCGAAGCGGCGTGCAGGCATAATAATGCGAGCTCCAGAATGTTGGACGGAGATAAGGGGTACGAAGGTGGGAAAGAGGGAGACCCACTAGTATGAGATTACAGTAATCTAGCCAAGAGACTACCAGGGCATGAACCAGACTTTTAGCAGTGGATATAGAGAGGAATGGGCAAATTTTAGCAGTATTATAAAGAGAAAATCTGCATGCTTTGGCCATGGTCTGAATGTGGGGAATACAGGATAGAGAAGAGTCAAATATGAAACCAAGACTGCGGGCTTGCTGGACCGACCGGATAGGGATGTCATCAACATACACAGAGAAAGACCAGGGAAGAGAGGGTTTAGCTCAAGAGCAAGACCGTAGGAAACGAACAGTGGGAGTAAGCCAGGGCTGAGGCCTGTACATAGAAGAGGACACGCGCAGAAAAGGAGGAGCTAGGCTGTCACGGGTAGAAGAAAGAATGGAGTTAAATCGAAGCATAGCCAAATCAATGGAGTCCCCGAGAGGTAGAGAAGGGAGGGAGGAATCCAGAGACTGAGTGAAAAGGTCAGGGGTAACGGAGCGGAGATCACAAGAAAGACGTTAGGTAGTATGGGACAGAGGAGGAGGGGAGTAAGTAAGAGTAAAAGAAATTAGATGATGATCCAAGAGAGGGAATTCAGAAGCCAAAGATAGGAATTCAGAAGTCAAAGATAGAGCATTTAGAAGTGAGAACTAAGTCAAGACAATGACTGGAGGAGTGAGTTGGAAGATTAGAATGGAGTTGGAGACCAAAAGAGGCTAAGAGAGAGCTGAAATGGGAAGTAGAACAGTATCATCAAGGTGAATGTTAAAGTCACCAAGAATCAGAGTCAGAACTGTGTCCGCCAAAAAGAAAGTCAGCCAGGACTCAAAGTCAGTGAGAAACTGGGTAGTAGCACCAGGAGGACGGTAAACAACAGCGACACAAAGCTTGACAGGAAAAAAGAGGCGAATAGAGTGAAACTCAAAAGAGGCAAAACAATGGCTAGAGGGAAAGGAGATAACTTGAAAGCGGCAGGCGTTAGCCAGCAAAATACCAAACCCACCACCACGGCCCTCTGGCCGGAGGGAATGAGTAAAACAGAGTCCCCCGTGAGAAAGAGCGGCAGGAGTGGCCGTATCATGAGCTAGGAGCCATGTTTCAGTCAGGGCAAGGAGGTGAAGAGATTTACAAACAAAAAAAGTCATTCACTGCAGTGGCTTTAGAAACAGCCGAACAACAATTCCAAAGGGAACAAAAGAAACGGAGGTAAGAAATAGGAAGGGGGCAGATAGGGATCAGTTTAGGAGAGAGAGAAGGAGCCATAGAAAAAACAAAGTCAGCAATAGACAGACAAAAATACAACAATAGGAGAGCTTTATCTGATTATCCAGATTAGCTATATCATTATCCATAAGACCTTTGCCATAGACTTTTGCCATCCAATTCAGTCCAAGGAATTCTCCCAGTTTGATTCTCATGATGGGGGCAGCCCTCCCCCTACCTGCCAGAATCACAGACAGGAAATCAGCAGGCATGGTTTTGATGAGGAAAACAGGCTTCCTCTCTTCATCAGGATATGCTGTGATATTGACACAAAAGGTAGGAGGCTGCCTTTCCCTTCCTCTCCTGATCATAACTCGAAAGAGGATAGAATAGGCAGCGTTCTCAAAATTACACGTTATTCTTTTGTAGGGTAATGCAGAATCCTCCCTGGGTTACTAAAATTGTGTCTTGGGATTCACTTGCTATGATTTTAATAGGCAGGGGTACCAGACAGCATGTCAGCAGCATGCTCTTGGTTTAAGAGGAGCACCTGCTGGAATGGTCTTCCTCTTCCATGTGGTAACTGCTTCTGAGTCCACTGCATAATTATTATGTAAAGAAGACAAGCTTCTTTCCTTTGGTTCAGGATACTACAGAAAGACTCAAGGTCTAAGACCTGTCTAAGTTTTTTATAGTATTGTAACCCGCCCTGAGACCTCCCGGTATAGGGCAGGATAGAAATATATATATACCCAAGATTAGCAAATTATGGATTCCCAAATTCTGCACTTCCCAAACAGTCACCTGCAGCCTTGTAATATGAATTGAAGCAATAGCTGCCACCATCACTTACCGCTATCAGATAATAGTTTGTGTATCAGACAACCTTGATTGAAGCCTAATGACAGTCAGTCCACCTTATACTGTAAGTCCAACAAATTGGCTATTTGACTGGTACAATTTGCCTTTTATCTACACAGTGCTGAGGACTTCCACCTTCTACTCATTCAGTTGAATTGTATGAGTAATTTCCATAAAATCAAAGACAGCTATAATCAATACAGAGGAGCCAACAGACAAAATAGATTTCTATGGAGGATTTGCCAGGCCTACATTTTAAAGGGAGATTATAAATATTTAAAACTATAAAAGAGAGAAATGCTGGTATTCCTAGAATTACTTTAGGCTGCAAATCAAGCAGACTAAAAATTGCTTATAACATTTAATAATCAATGAAAATAATTTGGCTGTTCCCTAGAGTAGATGCACTGCTTTTCTGTAAAAGCACAGTTCATTATAGAGTATGATGATTAAGTTTCACTTGTTTAAACTACTTCGTAGCCTTTTAAAAAATAGTTTGGATACAGAAAAGAAAGTTATACAAGAAAGCCTTTGAGAACAAAGCAGAAGTCTTCTATTTATTTCCTTGTGCATTGAAGAGGGAATTTACTGTATAATACTTTAATCCTTTCAGTGCCCTGAGATGTATACTGTGGAGTAAATTTTCAAAGTACAGTGCGTGGATTTAACTGTGTGACTCTTATTGATGTTAATGGGAATCACACGGCTAAATCCCTGGACAACACAATTTAGAGGTGTGTGTCTGGAAAAGGACACTGGTATGAGCTGATGAAACAGCTGGAAATGGAAATCCAACAGAACATACTGTTCTGAAAGTGGTCTGGTGGTGTGACAGTAAGGGATTTATAATTACTAGCCATTCTTCTGGCTTAGTACTTGATGACAGCAACATTTGACATCAGACTTCTTTATCTTGCACATCAGGCCCCATGTGAGTGTTAAGGTAACAAAAATGTGCTCAAGGAGAGTGTTAAAATTACTATATTCATGCCCAGTTCTCAGAGATTAAGTGTTTAGCTATCTGTTGGATCTCACTTGGGAAAATTGACATTTTTCATTTTATGGGAGAGGATTACTGCTATTAAGGGTGTATGTGTGCATTTAAGAGTGTTATGGATTCTGCTAAATTTGTGACTTATTGAATTAATTAGATAACTGGTCTCACTGTGACTTTGTTTCTATAACTACATTAAATAACATTAAGAGCAGGAGGGGAAATCACATGTTTTTGTTGTTCCTCTTATGATCTATTATGCAAGGCATACTATCGAGAAGTTCCACATATGGGCTTTGTTGCACTGTGGGACTGCACTGAGGGTGGGGGGATTGCACTTTGCAGTGCCCTGTTTGCAGTGCAGGAGTGCTCAAAGGGACAGGGATCTCATGGCCTCATTCCCTTTGATCATTCAATTCTCCATATGCTCATGTTCAAGAGCTATAACATGAGAATGGTAAGAAGTGGCCTGAGAGGTCTTCATACCATTCTTCCCCATCTGTCTTGCAAATTTACTGTACATCACTACTCTCCATTCATCAAAAGATTCCCAAGCAGAAACATGCAAGCAGGGGAACAGAGGTTCATTGCCTGAGACAAGCGGAAGGCATTTCCATCATTCAGACACACACATTGTGCTCTAGACCCATTCCAAGGATCCAAGAACATTTTTTTTTTCAGGACAGTAGTTCTCAGAGTGCATCTATAGCACTGAGTGCACTAGGGACAATGAGTGCTGCTGCCAGTTGGCTCTTTCTGAGGGCAGATATGCCTACTATGTCAGGCTGGTAGAAAAATAGAAGCAGGGAGAGAGAAAAAACCTTAATGCATCACTCAAGTTTAGAAAGGAAAAAAGTAATTTCAGTATTGTTGCATTGCTACATTAGAGATAATTCATTTTCTAAAATATTTTAAGAGTTGTTGTTTGATAGGTTATTAGGTGGAAGTTGCTTGCTATAGTTTCTTTTTCTTGGTCTTCCATCAGGAGGCATATTTAGCCAGGTGCAATCCATTCATCAGTTTCTTCTCCCTGAACTCATTATTCAGTTGACTGGCTAAACCAGTCATGTAAGCTGGTCAGGTGTTGGAGGCCTCAAGCTTGTCATTGCCTGATGCCATCCAGTTCTTTGTTTTCTTGGAACACTTCTCAGCAGTTTTTGTGTTATAGGTCTTTCCAAAAACTTCCACTTACTTGACACATATTTACTCCACCCTGCTTCTCCATTGTAATTCTTTGGATTGTCCAACAGCTTTCTTCAGAATGTTGTTTTGTCTTTGTCTGGTTGCACATTGTTGTCCACAACTTTTCCCTTGACACTTTTGTAAAAAAAAAGAAAAAGAAAAAAAGGAACAAATCTTCAGCTGGAAATCACAGTTCTGTTTGTATTGAATAGAGTGCCTGGCTTCATACTTGCAAGCGACTGATCTTAATTACATCCAGGTGATATTTCCTTCTTATATGCTCCGTTTTTCAAATTCTTTTCCTTAATTCTGGTAGTATTTAGTTGGTTTGTTGCAGGGATGGTGTCCTGATTTCTGCTACAATTCAACTTCAACAAAACCTGTAGATGACAGAAAAATGCCTGGGACTTGTCAGGGGCCAATGCAAAGCCCAGGAACTCCAAGATTGTCACATCATTGCATAGCCTACAGGACTCCACCCTGTCTCAGCTGCTAAGACAGCTGAGACAGGAAGCCAAGAACAGAACCAGGTGAATGCTGCTGTCTGCAAACACTTTTGGCACTTGCAAAGTTTCTGACCTTGCAAGCCTGCCTTTTGGGGGCAGTCCGTATGCACTTCATTGTACATCTCTAATCATTATTTCTTGGATCTCCACAATTAAGAATTTGTCAAAGACACAAGCAGATAGTAGAGATATAATGTGGAAAGAATTAAGAGCTGATTTAGAAAGCAATTTACAGTTTATAATTCTAGTTTGCCTGTGGTTCCCTTTTCTATGCTTAAGGATTACAAACACATAAATAAGGTCATGGTTGACTCTGGTTTTTTTTTTAATTTTATGTTCCTAATTACAACTCCTTTAAATAACATGAACAGATAACATACATGCGTTGTGTGGCACTTGACTGCACTCATTATTCCTGTGAAATCGTAAGAAACATTTACATTTCTTTTTCACTCTTTAAAAGCTCTGTAGTGGTCCTAATAAAATAAATTTATTCTTGAGCAACTATTCTAGAAGTGGAGTGGAATTTTGCCCAATTAGTAGCTACTGTCATTATTTGTTTAAGCTTTTTCAAGAGGCCTGGCAATGAGATCCTGTGCCTTTAAAAAGTAAAGTTCCAATAAAAATCCATTAACAACTTTCAAATATAGCAATCCTCCTGTCCAGCTGTGAAAAGTACTAGATGATACTTATTTGCCATTTGTGTTATTTACGGTCCATGACTTTTATGGTAACTGGTTCCTATTATTGGTTTCTATTAATGTAAAACATAAGTGAACATAAATGAGGCGTGAATCATTTCTTTTTATTAGCCCTGCAGTCTTCACTCAGTTCTTGCAGTAACTCCAGCTGTGACTTGTTAGTGATAACCTATTTAAAGAAAGAGATCCTTCAGAATAAGAGGCATGATTAGGATTTTTGCTCCCACCTCCTTTTTTTGTCTGATTTTTTCCCCCTGTACTTCGATACTGGAACAACAATAGTAAAAAAGAAAAGCTGTAATTAGCGACTCAGCAAAAGTCAGCTGTCTGTGAATTGTATTGAGTTATGGTTTTAACAATACACCCAGTGAATTCCTCCTGATTACTGACTAAAGGCAAGAGGTGATAGAAGTCATTTTTGTAATTTAGAAAAGCATTGTCTTTTTCCAAATGTCTACTGTCTTCCTCTCAAGCACAGTAGATGCTATACTTCTGTCTGAAATAATACTGCAGCCTAATTCTATTGATATTTCTCAGTTCTGGGCAAGAAAAAAATAGGGTTTTTTTTATTTCTTTAATATATGTACTAATTGTTTTAATTGCAAAGCTGTGTTTTATATAACGTGTTTTATATAATTCTGTGTTTTATATAATTCTTAAATTCACACACACACACATATATTTTAAAACCACGCCTGCCTGAAGATTCTTCTGACACAAGTAAATAAATAGTCAGACTACGTGATAAAATATGTGAAATTTTCTACCCCCACCCCCCTGCACATTTACAGAAAAGTTGCATGTCAGAGAGGAAGCTAAGGCAGGGCTTCTTTTACATGATTTTTTTTTAATTTGGACTGGAGGAATTCTTGATGAACTTTCCCACCCACCCCAACCCCGACCCCGACCTTGACCCCCACTCTCACCCCCACCCCCAATACATCCTACATACTGTTTGTGAGGCTAAAAGAAATATTAGCTGTTGATATTTTAAAAGGCATTATAACAACTTTATTAATATGCATAAATTAGATCTAGGCCTTATAATATCAGTGCAGTGGAAATCCTGGCTTCACTAGAATGGCTGATGCAGATCTGCCCCAGTGGCCCTAAGTCCTCCAGTAGTTATAAAAGTGATTGGGAAGGTGCTGGAGGGAAGGGGGAAGAAAGACTGGATATTTAAATCCAGTTACAGACACAAATCATTATTTCCCTAGCGCCAGGAACCCCTTTTCTGGCCATAGGTTTGCAAGCAGTAACGTGTATTATAAAGGAAAATGCCGTTGCTGCCATATTGAGGAGTCTTCTGTAAACCATGAATCAGATATCACTTGATTGTTATGACTGACAGAAGTAAAGTGAAAAGTGTCTTTTTAAATGTTTCTCATGGTTTACATAAATGGTGATTATGGTGATTGGCTTAAAAATGTGTTGATAAATTTTAAAAAATGAAAATTCTTTATGCAAGTTCCATTCCTTTAATAGGACTTATTGTCTAGTATGTAGATTTAGACACAGAACTGCAGCAACAGATTTACGAGTATTATCTGTTTCCTAGTAAACCTTTTTAATTCTTTCTGCTAAGGTGAGTAAGCTTCTTTGGACCCAACAGTCGTGTTCATTGTTTGCCGCTCTTTTCATGCCAGAAACAAAAATGGCCAAAAATGAGTATGGCTGTCAAGATTCCACACGATCACACATACACATCTGTTGAAAAGAAATTGTATTGTCCCTTCCTCTTGCTAAACCTAATGCCTAGAGACAGGACAGTTTACCTCTTAGCGCTAGTTAGCCCTGGATGGAGAAATTAAGCTGACCACCTCAAGCACAGTATGTGTTTTATGTGGTCACTGTTAAAACTAGGGAGGCTTTTGAAAGCCAAAATAATTTGCCTCATAGGTTACATCAGGCACTTCTGCCTTTGTATTGCACTTTTTCAGGCAGTTCTTTAAAAGGTTTTTGCTTCTACCTGTATTTGATTTGTTTACAAACATAATTCTTTATCTTTTTATTTAATCAGCTGTTCTGCTAGTAAGCTGTCCCATAAGTTTAGGGAAATTTTGGAGATGCACTTTTCTGAAGTGAAAAAAAAAGTTTATGAACCTGTCACTCTGCATGTTAAAGGATATAAGCAAGTTCATTATATATATTTCAGGGGCCCTTCCGTGATCCTGCTGAAGTACTGCAGCAGCGTCTCAAGCCTTCGGAACCATCTATGCGGGTGGCAGCATCAAACACTTCAATAAAGCTTGCTAGAGAAAAAGTTAAGCAAGAAGAATGGAGAAACCGTATACATGATGATGTGTAAGTTTCTTGTCCTCTCTTTCATTTTATACTTTTCCTACTATAGTTTCAGTATCTCTTGTTGTTCCCCCCAAAATCAAACTATTGATTCTGCAAAAGACAAACCCAAGTATTGTGTAAAAATATTTTATGATGAAATGTATAAATTAGAACAAGTTATGAATTAATTATGTCATGATTTGTAGATGTTTTTGTCATAGCCTGCCAAGGAATTTTGACACAGTTGGATTTAATCATTTTTAGCTTAATTGATGTTAATAGGGCCGAATTGATTTAAAACTAAATCCATTCCCTCTGATTGATTTGTGGTTTGGGCTACTATTTTGAAATAATCCTACTTAAGTAGTTGGATCACAAGCCAGTAAGCAGCCCTCATTTTGACCATATGCTCCTGAGCAAAACAGAGAATACTACCAATACCTAAACTTCTACCAGTATATACCTCTTCATGCTTCTGCCATCACACAGAAGTGTATCTAAGCAAGGTGTATTTATGCATATTTGAAATATCTGAAAAATAGACAATTTTTCATCTAACATATAAAACTTAGAATATACAGCCACTTTATAATCATAGTTCTCTGGATGCCTGATAAAAATACAAAATGCAATTAAGAAATCATAACTATATGAGAACCATCATTGCTAAAGGATTAGTTGAGATCATAGTCACATGTTGTCTAGAAAGCTTGAGTGAATAATGCAGATATTTTCTTGTTAGATCAGGCAGAGTCTCAAAAAAGATAGCATAAGCTTGCTAAAAGATAACGTAGGAGTAAGGGAGTTTTTAAGCCTTTCAGATGTTCAAGTCAGTGGTCACAGAACTCTCTAATAGTAATAATGAATATGTATCTGATTCTGATTATTGTTGTTGGGTACCACTAAGTCTTGCCTGACTCCTGGTTGATTGCATGTCCATCCACATAGGCAGCTCTATGCCATTTTCTTGGTGCTACTTCTGGAGAGGGTTTGGCAGCCCTCTGCTTTCTAGGCTGTTTGTTTATTTATTTAAAACACTGGGGCTGTGCTGACAGAGTGCTAGACTTGGAGTTTCTTCTTTTTTAAGAATTCTGTTTTTTGCAGTAGCAAAAAAACAAAAGATTGGTAGATTGCTTATCTACGTGGTGTTTCATGTTCATGGACCTGAGCACATATAAAATTACTAAGGCTATATCCACCAATGGGACCTACGTGAAGAAGGAAAGGAGAAGCAAAAATGTAAAAGCTTTAATTAGATCCATCACCATCCCCCTTAGAGTACTATGAGGCAAACTGTGTTCTCTGAGACTGGGGGGGAAAATCTTTGGGGTCTCTGTATCTTCGTTTCCCCTAACATAGCAGGAGCTGTACATATAAAAAATAACTTTTGGATATAAATTGCATCAGACTGTTTTGAGTTTGAAGATACATATTTGCAAGTTTGAAGAGCTTGTTGTAAAACAGGCACTGAATATTATGTCTTACAAATCTAATGCATCTGAAACTTATTTCAAGTTCTGTTTAGTTTTTCAGATGCTTTGAAACTTTAGCAATTTGCATATTTTCTGGACTATTATTGTATTATGATAAACAGGGATTATCATATATTTTCAGATAATGTTTTCTTAACAATTCTACTTCTATTTCTAACTCTTCCATTTATTTTAATTACTAGCACAGTGTGCAACATTTATTAATCAGCAGAGCCTTTTTAAGTTAAAATACTAAATTAGCTAACCCCATTAACACAGAATACTCCAAACAAGCAGTAATAGGAGAGGTAGTTACTGTGCAAATCGTATTATACATGCGGGTGCTCTAGGGCACAGTTAAGCATGATTACCCTCTTTTGATCCAGTATTCCTTTGCCTCTTCTAGCTAATTTCCAGTGGAAATTTACAAAGTGGTGCCTTCATTTTTTCCAGCTTAATTTTTCTAATGAAGTTCTGGTACTTTATAACACTGGGGATATAGATAATAAGTCTGTACATAATTAAGAAGTTCTAGAATTTGTGTGCAAAGAAGAGGTCTCTGTTATTTTTGCTTTATATGAGAACTGAGCAAGCATTTCGTCTGCTTTTCCTTCTGTACTGCAAATTGGGATTAAAATCCAAATAGCCTGGTGATTCAAAGTTTTATATCAGAAAACATAATGTGATTGGTTCAAAAACCCTGATAACTGGAAAATGTGAGACTGTGTTGTTGTTTTTAAGTATTCTCAAATATATGATTTTCTGGGATATAAAATGTCAGGATAAACTAATTAGATATTTATTTTTGCCATTTTTAAGTATAAGGGTGCTATGCACCAAGGTATCTGGCTTCTTGGTAATTTACCAAAAAACAGTTTAGGATAGTCTTAAGCATGCAGAGGTAACTAGGTTCTGCACAAAGCACCTTACTTTAGCTCTCTAAAAGTCACAGGCTGATAGCAGTATGTCACCAAAAGGGGACGTGATGAGTGGTTAAATTTGGGTTGGACAAGGCCTCAACAACCCAAAGCCATACAAAAATAAACAAGATAGCCATAGTTGATGTAGAATGTATGCATTCTATCAATGTTGCTCTACTGGCTGATTAACAGATCTCCATCTTTTATTCTCCTAAAAATATCCATAGGATTCCCCACATTTTGTCTAATTTTCAACCACAGACTTAAACATAGGTTTCTTTGGTAACCTGCCAAAATGCTAAGCAAAGTGTACTTTCTATTTTGTTGCTTCAAACAACAAAAAGAGAATGTTTGTCAAAAATGTACCACATCACAGTTCACAGCCAGGGTGCTGTGTTCATTTTACCGGGTCACAGACTATACAAGCATTCTTAATTGTACCATTTAATAAACATTCAGTAGGATATGTTTAAGATCAGTGTACAAATGTGTTGCACTGTGTGTGTGTGCATGCATGTGTATAAAGGTTTCAATTGACATTGGGTACCGTTGAGACTCAGGTTCTGGGATCCAGGAGAAATTGGCTGTCAATCCAAGTGGTTCAGAAGCAGAGACCTAGTCCAGAGGCAAACATTTTTGCCTGCACTGACCTTGCAGGTTGCCCCCAAGGCATGACATCCACCTTATGAGGTACCTTGTGCCCAGGTCACAAAAATAACTCTGAGGATCATTTCCTCAGTTGCCTCTTCTGTTACTGTGTAGATTGATGGCAGCATTCCACAGCTGTGAGATTTCAGAGTGCAGAAGATGCTGCCACATTACCTGCCTCCCACCGGCTTCTGTGGAGAATCCTAGACTTCCTACCACAGAGATAGGCCATTTGCCAGTCAGTTTGCTACATAAACATGCTGACGTACAAAAGCCCTTTAAGTTTCATCATTTGCCATCATGTCATGTTTTCTTGCAGTCTATCTTACTACAACCAAAAGCACCTCACTGACCACACTTTGAATTATCTGTTCCAGGTTGGAGGCTAAAATGTATGGCACCAACAGAAATGTTGACAATTTTTCCCTGTGTTGAACAAGATTTTTTTTCATACCCTCTTTCTTTCTTGAGAAATCTAATTAAAAATCATACAGAGTTTATTATAACCATCTAAAATCCAGTTTGTCTTTGTTTAAAATTTTGAACGTGACACAAGCTTTGACATTCAAGTGGTAGTTAATCAGCTAGGATGGAAGCTGTTTCATAGTGAATTCATAGTCTTAATAACAAATTGCAAACTAAAGTTGGAACACAAAAACTTTTTTTTTTTTGCAAATTTAGTAGGATGTCCTCCTTCTCTAAATGCAAGGTTTTCCTGGTATATAAATCTAATAATCCTTAATTTTTTACAAATAATCTAAAATTAAAACTCAAAGATTAAAATATTCTACATGTGTTACTATTGAATAAAACTAGGAGGATGTCTTGGTGTTTTATAACACCCTAAGATGATGATGATTTTAGAAAGGTAATTTTATAAATATCTTTTTTTCTGAGTATTGCAGTTCACCTAACTTTAGTGCATTCACGGGCAAATTCCTATGTTACTAGCCTTGTCATTCCAGTCATCATCCAATCCCTGGAGAGAGCCAATTTTCTTTCATGTCTGAACAAAAGAAAAATGTACTATTAAAATGCAATTCAGAAGTGATAAAAACTGTAAGTGGAGCAGCCGGCTCCTATGTATACTCAGGGACATTGGGGCTACATTAATTTTTTTGTGTGTGTGATGTCCATCCCATGTGCAAATTAGCTCTGCAAGTGCTATAATCTGTCTTGTATGAGAGCCACCTTTCCCATGAGCATATACATGCTTCTGTAGCTTTGTATAATTTAAAGCTTTGCTACTTTGCTGCTTTTATTTTGTTAATTTTCCAGAACCCTTGGCTTAGAATCTTTTATGGGCAATTTGACTGACCAGGTGCTAATAAAGACCAATTTGTTTCTTCCCGAGGAAAGTTTATTGATATAATTAACTGTTGATAAAACATTTTTTTCAGTAAAGGATTTTAAAATATAATTTAGCATGGTGGTTGAAATTCAAAGACTAGGCTCTTTAAACTAGTGCCATTCAAAGTTGTACACAACAGTTGTGAATTTAATATCTTTTTTATTTTTAAAATGGAGCAGAACTTTTTCTGCTTTCAGTTTTTAAGGTTCTGTGGAAGTTACACTTTTCTCTATAACATCTAGGAGAATAACATTTTGAGGTTCTTTGATGACATCTGGAAGCAATAAACATGCTCATTATTATTGTATTAGGGATGTGGACGAATATTCATAACGTTCATTATAAAATTCATACAAATTCAGACATTTGTACACAAATCAAATGTTATGACATTCATGCACTAATATTTGTACAAATAGAAATGTCTTGGACATTCGTATGAGTAGTTCGGACATTTGTTAAACTGGGAAAGTGACTGCGCCGCCACATCCTCAGCAGATCCAGGTTACATTCTACCTGGACTGAGAACAGATTAAAAGTGGATTCAGGTAGGATTTGATGTTTTCAGAGAGTGGATTTGTTGCAGGATACGTATTGGATATGTATTTGTTCATACCAGATATTAATATGAATTTGTACGAATACATTTGTATCTAATAGAATCCTACCACATTCAAAGGGGATCTATTTGAACAAATATGGATTTTGTAACATTTGTTTCATTACGAATGTCAAAAAACCCATTCATGTACAACCCTATATTGTATAGATAGGTAATATTAGGCAGGTACTTTTTTTGTGAATATTTTTGGACACTATATTTATGGAGTTATTGTGCTTTATTACATTACCTCAGCATGCTCTTCAAAAACAAGGCATGGGCAGTGAGGAGCAAGTCCTGGCAATACAAGTTTTGATATTTCTGAATCATGCTTGATGTGTTATGAACTAAGCTGTTGTTTGGGAAAACCAAAGTGAGAATTCTTATTGATCCCCACCAGGTCTTGACCTTCAGGTCACATTTTTTAACAAGATACTACTTTCTTTCTCATAGGCTGTCTTTATGGGAACAAGATCCTGGATCAGTAAACTTAAGACTATTTAACTTGCTAATCACTGTTGTTTTGTCAAGAGTTTTATACAGTAAAGTGAGTTCAGAGGCAGAGCACTTGTTTTGGATGCAGAAAGCCCCAAGTTCCTTCTGTAAAATCTTCCTGAAAGAAGTCATGGAAAAGTACTTTCATATTGTTGCCAAAAACACCTGTGTAAATATGTTCATTTTGCGACCCTGAATCAAGATCATCTTTATTTTTACTTTTACTGTATCAGACCCCCAGAGATTTTCCAGGGAAAATACAGGAGGTACTTTAGCTACCTTGGAACTTTCTGACTGTTGTTATATAGGAATTGGCCCACTGATTGCTTTCTACACCAACAGGTAGCAGTTCTTAAACCAGGGAAGAACCCTAGACTTTCTGCATGCACTAAACCTCAATACTTCTTAGGAGTGGTCAGTGCAGCTTACAACATATTATATCAAACATGTCCGTGCCTTCAGGCTTATAATTTATAAAGATACAATACACAGGATATAAATCTAAAATTTGCTATTTAGGAGTACTGATGACTCAAATCTTCCTATAATGGATTTGCAGTCAAAATAAAAGTAATAAAATTAGTTTGGGAATCTAAGTTTATAGATAATCAAGATGTATTATTTTGCAACATGGTTTATTTTATTTTATTTTTTAGTATTCCTACCACATATGGAAGAAGGTACCCCTTTTTTTCTTTACAGTGCCAACAGTTGGCTCCACAGGACTGTGCATAATATGCAATATATGCTGTGTCCAAGGTCACTTCTATGAAATTTTCAGTCATATGTCTTTGTTTTTTGCTGCTTTACTGAATTGGAATCAGTTGCTTCCATTCATTATCTTCTAGTTTGATTTGTAAGCCAGTCTCTCAAGATTGATGTCTGATAAATTAATTTCACTTTTTACATTGTATTATTTAGAAACAAATTCTTCATTAGGTCATTGATGTTGATCGGTTAGAACCGTTAGATGCTCAAAAGGTGTTAAAGATTGTTTTGCAGCATTTTTTTTCCTCCTCTGTACTAACAAAATGTTAAATAATTGGAAATTATCAGAAAATATTGGAAACTACAATTTGAAATCAAATGGCTGGCAGAAAAAGACAAAGCTATAAGGCTCAAATCAACCATTTTCTCCATGTAGTTAGGACTAGGGTTGTGCATGAATGTTTTTTTTGGCATTCAGTTCAAAACGAATTGAATGTTTGAAAAGCCGAATTCATACGAATAGATTGCATTTGAACGTGGTAAAATTCTATTTGATACGAATCTATTTGTACGTGTTCGTACGAACATTCAGTATGTATCTGATACGAACAGATACATATCTGATATGTTTCCCCAGCTTAACAAATGTCCAACACTATTCCTATGAATGTCTAAAAACATTTGCATTTGTTCGAATATTAGCATACAAATATTGTAACATTCAATTTGAGTTTGAATGTCCAAATTTGGTCAAATGTTGAGTGTTACGAATATTCATGCATAGCCCTAGCTAGGACTACTATTGCCAAAATTTGGAAATCAGTTGACAGACTATCATTGACTGGCAAACAACATTTTCCCATAACGTCTCATTTTATTATGCAATCATTTTCATCTGTGGTGCCTGTTTTTGTTCACATTTATTTATTTATTTATTTATTATTCATTCATTCATTCATTCATTTATGTTTTTATCCTGCCCTATATCTGACGGTTCAGGTTGTATATAAATCCTATAGTACAACCAACCTGGTGATGGTCTGACACAAATTTTAACTATACATCCACATACGACGTCACTACCCAATCAGCACTGTCATGTTATATTGAATATATTTGTGGATCCAGGAGTCCATAGTGGCATAGAAACACTGCTGCTGATTTCCTGAGCCATACTGACAGTGCCCTGGTGAATGTCACTCTGTAAACAGAGGAATATGGAGTCTGATGGGAGTACCTCTGCCTCCATATTCTGTTCAGAACTGACAACTGTCAGCTCCATAAGATGTAAACCAGCTTGATATGTTTCTACTTTTATTTTATTTTTATTTTTGCATACTGTAAAGATTATTATTTCATTGGGAAAAAGTGCATCCATGTGTTGTGTGTTAATACCCATTCCTATGTGGTAAATATATCTAAGTTTTAAAATTTAAAAAAATGTATTTTGGAATATTAATAAGTAAACTGATAGAAAATTGTGTTAAGCAAAGAACCATCTGAATAAAATAAGGCCGTGTCCCCATGCTGACCATTTGGCACACTTTGGGTGCTGTTTGGGCATGCATGGGCTGGGCACAGGACCAGGAATGCATCTCGCGTGTTCCCATGACATTCCCGGCAATGTGGGACAGTTATAGGTTGGGCACAGATGGTGACATCCCCATGTGAACCATGCCAAACCCTGGTATGGTGGGGCAGCGCCTCCTCCTCTCCGCCTCATCTCTCCTCATTGGAAGCCAGATTGACGTCAGCCCATCCCTGTGCCACATTCCCCCTCCTTTAGTGGCATTGACCGCCAGGACTGGGGTGGAAGGCATGGAAACAAGTAAAAATAAAGCTTCATTCATAAAAATAACTTTTTAAAAAAAATTTAAAATGCCGAAGCTGCTACAAGGTTTAGCGGCATTAGCCGCTTGAGCAGTTTTGCACACCTCTGCTCCACCGGGGACCATGAGAATGCTCATCAACTGAAAATCAAGCCTTTATTTATGATCGCCTTGCAGATCGGGGAAATGGAGGTTGCAAATGGAACAAAAACCAAGCCATTATGCAGCCTACCTTGGCATTCTTGAAATGGGGTTGGAATTACCTCTGTGGATGTGGCAGAAAATTAAAAAAAAACAAGCCGTTCTCCAGCCTGCCTTTGTGGTTGGCATTTTAAAAAGTCAGTGGCTTTGATCTTCAATGAGCAGTGCACGGACAGCAAGCACACCCCACCTCCCAATGACGTGAGCGCAAATCTCCTCCCTCTAAGCCCGCAATCATTCCCATGTGCGTTCCCGGCCTGCTGATCAATACATGCTGGTCCCCCAAACCGTGCCGAGACTTGTTTTTTCAGGCATCAAATTTGGCACCCTTCTGGCATGGTTTGGGAGTATTTGGTACGCTTTTCGTGGACCAAATCCAAAACACATGGTGACAAACCTTGTCGATCCCACGCTCGGAATGGCACCAAACTTGCATGGGGACACGGCCTAAGTGAACTAATTTTGGTTAGAATGTTTTCCAACAGAAATTAATTCTGTTGTATGACTGAGCAATTGCATGTAACAATTTCAAAAAAAGTTCAAGCTATGTTAATGAGTTTTAGCTCCATTATGCAATATGAAAGGTACAGGATAGAAGAAGCAGTTATTAGTCAGCTAGTGATAGTGATAAACTATGTACAGAACACATAGAAATGTTGCCTATATATTACACTCACTGTATTTTTTTACATGACATATTCTAATAACATGAAAACAAATATGTTTCACCTTTCAGATTTTTACCATTTTCAAGCCATGAATCTGAAAAGTATGTCCCATCTATTCAGAGGGCAAGTAAATATGGTCAATCAAGTTACGGACTCAAACATTTCCGGGATGAACATCCAGAGAAATGGATAGCAAAAAAGGTAACTTATATCGGAAAACTGAAACAGTGTTAAGCTTTGTATCAATCTTAACCATACTTAGAAAAGATCTATTAGGAGACTATACTATTGCACATACAGTGGTACCTTGACATACAAGTGCCCTGACATACAAGTGTTTTGAGATACAAGCCGCCGAGCGAGTGATATTTTGCTTTGAGATGAGAGCAAGATTTGAGATACGAGTATGTAAATACAGTACAGTACATAAGAAAAACAACTGAGGTGGTGTTTTGGGAGCTGGAATGGATTAATGGGAAAACTGCTTTGAGATACGAGCGATTTGACATAAGAGCAAGGTTACGGAACGAATTAAACTCGTATGTCAAGGTACCACTGTACTAATTTGAAATCTGGTGTTCCAAGCATAGCAGGTCAAGCAAAATTCAAATTTTTGTTTTTAATGAACTTAACAGTACACAATCTTCAATTCTTTGTGATGATAGCATCAACTTCCTTTACATGTCTGTTTTTAAAAATGTACTTTGAACTAATTTATGGTTATACACCAAGTATATATTTAAGAACATTTTATATAGTATCTATTTTATGCACTTTATTCATATCAAATGGGTTCTTGAAAGTTGATCTTATTGCATAAATCTGCATAATGAAAAGTTATTTCATTAATGACCATGAGAAAAAAACCCTTTCAAATAATGATCAAGTTTTGATAAATATCATTGTTGCTTGCAAAACAAACTCTTCCCAGACCTTATAATAAGATTCATATATTTCACAGCTAGATTTTGTCAGAATTTTTTTTCATTACAGCAGTTGGCCAGATTCTCATACACTGTTTATAACTGGAATACCAAGCAAGTATTTCCATTTTTGAACAACTCAAAAGTTTTACTGCTAGCAGTAAATTACTTTAAGAGAATTACCTTTGAATGTTGTGTTCCCTTCATCAAATATATCTTAAAGCCAAGTAACACTCAGGATCAACTATTTAGCTGCAATTTAGTTTGTTTTTACCGTCTCCAACATTTCACTGAGCAATTTTGTGAAATAAGAACTATTCTTATGGAGGTAAAGTGCCATCTATGTAGGACTTTCAGATGCAGTTCCTACAGGAAGCTGATGAAAGTGCCTGGGGGTCCATAACTGACAACATGCTTACTCATCTGACGGTTCTCCTGGGCTTCCTTCAAACCTCATTGAGAGTTACCTATTGCCAGTGCGTTGAGGGATTTTTGAGGTTATACCTTTGAATCAAATAATACAGCTTAGTATCAGTTTTGGATCTGAAGACCTCAAGTGCTTGCTTTTTGCTGTTCCCTGTTCCCTCCCACACCATTTTCCTTTTGTTTCTTGTCTCTTTAGATTATAAGCCTGAGGGCAGGGACCTGTTTAAGATTAATATAATATTGTAACCTGCCCTGAGACCTTTGGGTATAGGGCAGGATAGAAATACAAATAAATAATAATAAAATATGTTAATGAGTGATTAACTAGCTGTTTTCTTGTTAGATAATTTATTTAAAACCACAGCAGCCATGGTACTTTATTTCCCAATCATTGTTCTGTTGCCTTTCTATTGTAAGAAAATGGAAAATAAGTCAGAAAGCATCATTCTGCTCCTTTATAAATTTTTGGTGAGGCCAGTTGGTCACCATATCTCAAAAGTATATGTGGAACTGGAAGAGTGCAGAAAACAGAATGATAAAAGTTCTAGAAAACTTAACTTATGAAGTCAGCCTGCAATGCCTAGGCCTCTTCAGCCTTGAAAGATGGTGTTTAAGAGGTGACCAAATTGAAGTATATAAAATAATAGTGTGGAGAAAGTGGATAGAGAAAAAAAATCTTCTTTCTATTACGCAACACTAGAGCTAGGAGCACTCTATGATAGTGATGTGCACAAATGGTTTTGTTTGTTTTGCATTCGAATTCAAGTTGAATCAAATATGCAAACATTCAATTCTATTAAAATGTTTCGAATCCGAATGAAACAATTGGAATCGAATACATTCGAATCTATTCGTTTGAATGTTAGATCAAATCTGAAGATAGAATGTCTATGTGTTATCTGTATCTGTATGCATTTAGTACACATTCCGGTTTATCCCATGTGCATCCCGTTTTCATCCCGGACTATCAGTGCTAACTTTCAAACAAATGTTTCAGAACATTCTAAATTCATTTGAATGTTTTAATTCAAATGTGCAGACATTCTATTCAAATTTGAGTGTCCACATTCAATCAAATTTGATGAAATTTTGAATGTTTAGAACATTCATGCACATCCCTACTCTACGATACCGATGACCAACAAAGATTAGTGTGATTGTACCAAGTTATCTGTTTATGTCTATATGATTGGTCAATACAGCAAATTATTTATTTTGTTCACCATCCCCCACCACTGAAATAAATTGACTTTTCGCAAAAAGTGACACAAAAAAAGAAAAACAAATGCAGTGTTTCAGATATTATTGGAGAATACATATCCAGTTTCCAGAATTACATGCAACAGCGTTCTAATTTTGTGTTGTTTCTTAGTTTATGTAGAGTATCCTCCACTACATACACATGAAGACACATATGTACACACCGATATCCCAGCTATCCCAGTAATATTTGCAAACAGCTAATTAGGAAGAAGGACTTTCGCTATTCGCTAAGGAAATGTACACAGTTGGCCACTTAACTTTTGCTTCGTCTGTTTTATTATGTTTATTTTTAACCAGTACCTTGGAAATAACATTAAAAATGTAGATATAAGAAGCCCTCCATTCCAAGGACAGCAAAATTGCATGCACTCAAACAGTCACAGAAAATGGTGAACCTGGGGTACTTGTTCTTCTTTGGGAATCTGAATTCATTGCCTGTCACCATGCGAGTCATTTTTCAAAAAATAAAGCTGAGTAATCCTTCCAGTGAAAAGCAAAGTGGTTTATATATTTTTGTAGTTTTATACAATCCTACCTCTACCCGTATCCCTACCCCAACCGCAGTTGTCATCCACAGCAGGCTCAGAACCATCTTGGAGAAGTTTCAACCTGCTGCAGTCTGCTGGTTGTCACTCATGCCACATGCTTTATATATTTAGGTGTTTCATATGGTTAACTGTGAGCTACACTGGGAACTTAAGGTATTAAATGGGATAAACGTGCAATAAAATAAAATAAATAACTATGGTAGAAAATTACTTCCTTTATATGAGAAAGAGAGAAACATAAATGCAAGAATGCCTGAAAAGATTTGTTGTGCTCAGACATCTTCAGCATTGTCTGATTTGCCAAAATCTCCTTTCAGAATTTCTTACTACAGGACTTGGTCTTTCTCCAAGCTCTTAACATTGTATAAATAGCTGCTCAGTTGAAGGAATTCAATACAAGATAGGATGTCAAAAGTTTAAAAACTTAACTAATATAGATAATCAGTCATAGAGCATGAAATGGAAAAAAACCCCAATTGCTTCTTTTGTGAGTACTTGTCAGTTTGAGGAAGCAAAAATATCAGATTTTATGTAACCTCCCTGAGGATTCAAGTTAAAACTGACTACAGAGAATTTTTTTATATATAAATTTAGGTTATGCTACATTGGGACATGATTTTTTCAGTAGCATGTTGAGATACAAATTACAGCATGTTGGGTACACTAACAATTTACAGTGTTTTGATAATACAATTTAAATAAATTTTACAAGGTATTGACCTCTTTTGACACATTTCCAAATCACAGGTGCAGCGTTTTGCAGCATCAAAAAAGTGTTCATTCAAACTGCACTTTTCTTCACAATTCTGCTGTTTTAGTACTGATGAACTCAATGGGTTTTAAACAGCCTAAATGTGCATTGGCTTGTAATGTTCATCATCTGAATACTCGTTCAGTTCAGATGCTGTATCAAACAAGAATGTCCCTATATTCCTTTACTTTCTCCTTTCCCTTCTTCCGTTTAGATGTTTTTATTCAATTAGCTGTTGTTGTCTTATCTTGGCCTAAAACCAAAAGAGGAAGCAAAGGAACATATCTAGACTTTAGGGATGTGTGTGAACAGATTTGCATTTGAAAATTTGATCAATTTTTCAGTTTTGCAAATTTTGGCATTAAAGTGAAGGCACAGACCTTCGAATGAAACAAAAAATGCTACTGTCTTGGGAATTCGAAACTTCATTTAACTTTTGCGCTTTCACACTATTTTACTGATGGAAATCAGCTTTTTCAATAGAAAGAAAAGCCACAAAAAATGTTTAGCTGTGAATGCAAACATTGAAATGAATAATTGTGATGAAATGAATTTTTGGACATTTACAGTAATTCAATTGCAAAATGAACGTTAATTTTACATTTATTCACATCCTTACTAGGCTTTGATGTCCAGAGATAGATTTCCTTGTTTTCTAGCCCACCCAAAATATCCAACAAAGCATTAAGCAGAGTTTCATTAGAATGCCATTAAAGGAACAGCACTTTCAGCTGTTCTATTTGAACATTTGAGTTTGGCTAATCAGTTTGTGCGTTTCCCAGAAAGAGCCTTTAGTGTGAGAGAAGGATCAAAGCCATCCAGATCCATCCTCGCTGGTTAATTTTGTATATTATTACACTTTATAAAGCAGTTTCTAATTTCAAAACCTCTCTGTTCTGCTCTCAACTAAATCCACTTATTTGGCACTATGAAATGCATTTAAATTACTTTGCAATGCCTGGAGAAGGTTTAACCTGCTATCTTGAGACTGGGTGCACATTAATGTGATTTCATGATTTCAAAGGTGTCATTTAAAAACACATATTCTACTCTATAAATGCAAACTATTGCTTGAATGTGATTTCCTATGTGGTGATGCCTGGGACTTGCACATTCCTCTCTGCCACCCACCTTGTTTTCTCTTTGTCATCTGTGGAGTTGGAGAGACAGACATGATGCCTTCCAAGGTTATTTGCAGGAAATCATGAGCAGGTGAAGCTTTTGCCTTTGTCTTCTGCTTGAAAATGCCTATAAGCAATTGGTGAGCCGCTGTGTGAGACAGGATCCAACCCATCTCTTCTTATGTTCTTGTTATGTTTTTAATAAAATAAAAAATCATTGCTTTCAGTTAAGCTATCACCTTTGTGCTCAACATTTTTTACTGTGGTTTGCTAGATCTGTAGTTAGTTTGAAAACTAAAGCTATCCTCCTACTTTTAATTTTTGAGTTCTATTTTGAGCCTCTTTGAGGATAATTCTGAGTTGTAGTAAGTTGTGAAACTCCAAAAGCACATTTTAAAGCAACAAGTGGCCTTTAATGAAGCTCCTAGATTATCATTAATCATTTATATCTTTTAATGCAATAACATGTGGAACAGGTGACTGCATCAGAACATACTGTAAAAAAAGCAACTCAAAAGTGCCTTAGAGGTCATAACAAGCAAATGCTTGTGTTCCCATCCCACATCTTAGATTTTGAAAGTACGTTTTATGAACTTTAATGTGGATTAAATCACTAATATGCAGATGTTACTGTCTCTAAGCTGCTTTTGAGCCTTGCTTTACTGGATGTGAATGCAGCTGGTATCAAAATAAAACCTGGAAGCCCTGGCTTTAATCTCCTCCTGGCTAATCACTACCTAACTACCCTTAGGGTGTTTCCGCACTGCCCGCTAAAATCCCAATAAGCACACAATAAGGACAGATATGGGACACGTGTGCAAGGTACCTTCTGCACAGTGGGACAGATTAGGGCCCCTTTGAGGACACCACTTCCGCACAGCCTCGCGCGAGATCTGTCGCTAATGGGTTCTAGGCAACGCTAAATCCGGTTTCCAGGAAGACCTGAAAAATTAGGTCTTCAATCCGTTCCTGCGTGGAAATTCCACATCAAAGGAGGACGGTTAGCACATGGACGGGAGAGGGAACGGAAGTGGGTGGGACAGGAAGTCCCCATGTTGAGTGAGGCAGCAGCACCACAGCAGCCATGGGATCTCAGGCATGCCGCTGATTGGTGAGTAGTCTGTCCCTGACATGCGCACGCATGGGGGGAATTCAGCAGTGACTGACAGCTGAATGCTCCAGTCACCCAGCTCCTGGGGCAGCGGGGCCTCAGGGAGGCTAGGTGCTTCTGGAAACTGGTGCTGCAGCATCCGCATAGCGAACACATGATGTGTGCCTCAGTATCCGTGCTTCCCACACGAGTGCGGAAGCATGGGGCCTCATTTGGATCTGTCCCTGTTTCAGAGACAGATTTCAGAAAAATGGATTTCCTTAGTCCAGCTTTCAGGAGGTAAGTGCAGAAACACCCTTAGATAATTGGTATGAGGATAAAGAGGAGGAAAATAATACCTTCAGAGGTAGGGTGGGATATGAAAGCCATGAGTAAGTTTAAAATGGAGACAGTAGAAAAAGCCTATCAGTTGTTTGGCTGCTGGTAGCATGGCACACATTTAGCGAGAAAATAAACAAAATATGATTTGGGGCTACCTTTCAGAACTCTTATTGAGATCAAGCTTTCTGACATCATGGCCACTTTTAAGAAAAATTAATTTATGTTGCTATTGTATCATCTGGCTATACTTTGTTTCAGAATGTTTTGATAATTACTGTGTTGCATTATTTTGGGGTTAGCTGTATGATTATGAACTGCCCTGCATTTCTTTAAGGCAGCAGTTCTCAACCTTCCTAATGCCACAACCCCTTAATGTATTTCCTCATGTTGTGGAGACCCCCAACCATGGGGGCAGGGCAGCTCAGGTGAGGATGGGGCAGGAAGGTGGGAGACTCGTTGTGACGCCTCTGAAAGTGTAGTTCAACCCCCAAAGGGGTTGCGACCCACAGGTTGAGTACCACTGCTTTAAGAATAGGTACATGTGAAATGTGAATAAAGAAAAAACCTGCAGATGTTGCATTTCTAGGGGCTACTGCTGACTTTTTCACAAACACAAGTTAAGTGTTTGCTGCTGAATGTTTACCACCAGTGAAAGATAGTGATATCTTACCCAAAGGTGGATTTTCTGGGTTAGCTAATGTGGATAGAAAACTGCTTGTCACCTTGCTGATGTGTTACCTCACACTGAAGGTGGATTAAAAGTTAGATGTAGCTAGAACCTAAGAGATGATCACTTGCAAAAATCATGCATTTACTAGTTTATACATTAACATAGTGAGTTTGCTATAAACTGACGGAGAACTTGACAAATCATATATGTACACATATGAAAAATGTAGGTTAGCAACAATATCTCAAGGTGTGAGGAAAAACAGTACAATAACAGTATGTTTCTTGGTTCAGAGCTTCCAGATAACTAATCCTAGGTGTTGAATCAGTGTGAAATTTTAGAATTAAGAACAAACAGACGTTGTGAATTTAACCTAGATTGTCACAGAATCAGGTATACTAACTAATCTTTCAGTTGTCAAAACACTTGCACACATTCATTTTGGTTGAAGCAGAAAAAATAGCCTACAGCCTTTAATCAGAACTGGAATGCCTTGTTAATGCATCTTAGGTCTCTAACTTTCAATGGAAGAAATGTATGATATTTTCATAGCTTTTAAAAATCCATACTTAGACCTTTTTATTTGTAGAGCTTTTTATGAAATGCCATGTTATAGGCAACTTACAAGTTTCTTTCCTTATTTGCTCATACGCATTTGGATCTAAATAGAATTTTATTACCAAAAAAGCATAAATACAGCCAGTACTCCAAAGAATCCATTTAGAGAACCTAAGCATATTGCACAGAACATAAAGTTGACCTTTACCGTCTGCAGCTTTTGAAATGGAGTGGGATGTGGAACCCATCATAGACTTAATGTGGCACAGCGTTGTCTGCAGAAAGTTGGGTGGGACTGCGACTGCCTGTCCATTGCACCCGATGATTGAATCTACTGTCACCAGCATCCTGATAGTAATGAACATTCAGCTTAACGACCGTGATTATGATTATCATAATTGATGTGCAAGTGCAGTGTGTGTGGATCATTACAGCTAAACTGTACGGCAGAGAAACATGGCTTAGTTATGGATAATTTTACTTTTACACACTGATTGGGATAAAATATGCTTTTCAAGCTTAACCATCCATCCTACCACAGTTTTACAAAGAAGTCTATATATGTGAATTGATGATGCCAGTTTCCTGCAAAACAGCCAGTCTAGCTGTTTGTTTTAATGGTTTCATTTCATTAATATTGGCAAGTAATTAAATAATTAGGTATCAGCATGAGGAAATGATCTTTTTGGGTGTAGGTTGTGTTATTGTAGTCAGTCTTCAGGTTAAAATACTTTTTAACTTCTTTATTGGCTGTACTAATTGACATAGTGAAGTTCTGTTTTTCAATGCTGAACATTAGTTTCAATCTGCAGTTGGTTAATAACTCATTTTTCTGTTGATTTTACTTACTTAAAACATTTGTATAATGCTTCTTCATCTTAAAGATCCTGAAGCTGTTTACTTTGTAAATTTAAAAGCAAGGCGAAAAACAGATTGTACAGCCAAGCATAAAACAAAACTAAAACTGGAACAGGGCAACTAACACACACACACACACACACATACTGGGGAATTCCTGGGTGAAAAAATAAGTTTTCAGTGGATACCTGAAAACTGTGAGGGCAGGCACCTCACAAACCTCTGAGGGAGAGCGTTCCAGGGTTTAGGTGCCATCACAGAGAACCTGTTGCTGCAGATCATTGCAAAATGACTTTCAATAATTGGTGACATTATAGCATGATGTAGAAGGGCATCTGACAAATATCCTTGATCTAAGTTGTTTAGGACCTTGTATGTTAAGCTTAGAATTTTGAATCTGGCCCAGTAGCTAACTGCAACCAGTGCAGTTACATAAGTGCAGTTCCCACCCAGGCCACACACTATCATTTTAAACATAATGTGTATTGTTTTAAAGTTGTTGAATTTTTAAAGTCTTTTAATGTACATTCTGTTTTAATATGTTGTTTGAAGGTTGTAACCCGCCCAGAGACCTTTGGGTATGGGGCGGGATATAAATGTAAATAATAAATAATAAATAAATAAGCACACATGTTCCCAAACTGGTACCTCACTCAACTGTCTGGCTACTTAGCTTGTACCAGTTGTAACTACAATAGTCCTACATAGAGTACTTGCCACGATGCCCAGCGTTCCAGTTTAAGTGCCTGCCCTCTCTGGGAGTAGCTTGGCCTTGTTTGGATGCTGGGTTCGTGCAACGGCCAAGTGAATACTACAGTGTGGACACAAAACACTGGTAGCAAGCGTTTCAACAGTAAACAAAAACAAGTTTATTATTATACACAAGCAATACTAAAAAGATTATAAGGTTCAGGTAGTTGTTGGTTTAAATTTGCAAGTCTGTTAAGGCTAGGAGCTACCCCTTTCTCTAAAGGAAAATAGTTCCCCTTTTAAAAGACAAACCTCTCCACGTTCCTCTCCCTCTGGCTTGCTTCTGCCACAGCTCAAGCCAAGCCAGTGTACCAGAACGTGGCCCTAGATGATCACAAGGCCCAGTCCGTCCTTGCTTGTCCGATCATCCAGCCTGGTCAGTTGCTAGTGAAGTCTCCCTCAGAGCTACAATCCACCCGATTGCCTCCTTCAGAAATCACTCAGCCCAAAAGACCACTGGTCAGCTACTGGTTCCAGCTCCCTCAGGATCAGCTCCTCTGTTCCCTTCAGCCACAGTCCCAGCACGAAGACCCCTGGTCAACTACTGGTCTGGCTCCTTCAGGTTCAGCGCTTCTTCTCCTTTCAGCTCTTGTCCCAGCATGAAGACCCCTTCTGCTGTACTCTGTGTTCATTTATACACACACCCCTGATCCTGATTGGCTCTAGCCGCAATAAAATGCTGCTGGAGACTCCTAACAGAGGTTGCTGTCCCTCCAGCCTGATTGGTGGGAACTCCTTCTCTAGCCCCTCCAGCACTCAGATCCCCGGACAGCTTTTCCCTCCAAAACCTTACTCCAGCCAATCACTGCAACAGGGCCCGCACAGGATTTCCCGCTCTTTTTGCAGCCAAAATCCTGGGTTTGCAACAAACTTTGCAACAAGGCTGGCTATTGCAGCTTTGCAAGAAGCCTGCAAAGCCCAAAAGCAAAACAGTTTGCAGCCTGTACCCAGAAACCGTCACAACCCCTCCCTTCCCCAAAAAAGACAAATGTACCTGGGGCACAACTGTCCCATGGACATTTGTCTCCCAAGGAGGAGTGTAACTTAACATATATCTATCTAATAAACACCTCTATAAAAGTCCAAAGTCTCTGTAACAGGTTTCCCTTAGCTAACTATATTACAACTAAACACAATGTCCTAAAGTCACTCAAATAGTGCACTGAGTCCAAAATCACAGTCTGGCTCTTTGCTGGTCTTCCTCCTGTGGTCCCTTGTGATGCTGGTCCCATCTGGCGGTGGTCCTGCTGTGGGATCTGGCTCCTTGCTGACCCGGTTGCCTGGAGACACTGTCCTGTCATTCTCCCCAGTCTTGGCACTGGATGCTGTGGTCCTTGACCCATCCGGCACGACATCAGCTCCCTGGATCTCTTCCAGTGATGCCCGCAACTCGGCACTCAGATGGATCACCCACAGAAGAATTTGGAGTCCCAGGCTCCTTAGGACTCCTTTTAACATACCAGCCATTGCAGCCAACTCTCTGGCCATTTCCAATTCTAATCGTTTTTCCATTTTTTTCATCCCCAGCTCATATTCAAGCATAAGTTTTAGCTCAGCGAGCCCTCTGTCCTGTGCCACTCCTGGCACAGCTTCAGGAGTCCCTGGCCCCGCACCCACACTTGGCTCTGGCATTGAAACCTCCTGTTCCACCACAGATTCCATAATAGCTTTCCTTGGTTTGACTCTGGGACCCTTGCCACTAACACGCCTAGCTGGCAGTCCCCCAAGACCCTTTGGAACAGCTTTAGTCCCTTTTCTTGTTAGCATCAAGTGTGGGACTCCCCACCACTTGATCTACCGTGCTGGCTGCTGATATTTGTAGCCAACACACAGGGAACGTAATTCCCTCCCTGGTTCCGTACTTTACCCAGGCAGATTACCTCCGGAACCAGGTCTATTTGGGCGTAGCCACGTGGTTCAGCGTCCGGCTGGTGACCGTACGTTTTACCCAAAGCAATTACCTCTGGCCACCAAACCTACTGACCCCACTATACTGTGGCTAGGCTCACCCAAATGCTAGGGCTCACAGCACACCAGGTCCTTACCAAATACCGTAAGCATTTACCTCAGGACCTGTGCCTGCTAGCCCTCCCTGATGTCTAGCACACACACACTTCAGGGATGGAGGAGTTCTGACCCACAGGCACTACCGTAGGGCTCTGTGTCCAGACACCAGACTCATTCACAAAGGAGCCAAACTCTGGCTGCCCTTCTCAATCACACACAGTATTGCTTGCTACTGTAGTATTCTGGCCAAAGCGGACTGAATCAAGATTCGTCCCGAGCTGCCACCAAATTGCCACGATGCCCAGCGTTCCAGTTTAAGTGCCTGCCCTCTCTGGGAGTAGCTTGGCCTTGTTTGGATGCTGGGTTCGTGCAACGGCCAAGTGAATACTACAGTGTGGACACAAAACACTGGTAGCAAGCGTTTCAACAGTAAACAAAAACAAGTTTATTATTATACACAAGCAATACTAAAAAGATTATAAGGTTCAGGTAGTTGTTGGTTTAAATTTGCAAGTCTGTTAAGGCTAGGAGCTACCCCTTTCTCTAAAGGAAAATAGTTCCCCTTTTAAAAGACAAACCTCTCCACGTTCCTCTCCCTCTGGCTTGCTTCTGCCACAGCTCAAGCCAAGCCAGTGTACCAGAACGTGGCCCTAGATGATCACAAGGCCCAGTCCGTCCTTGCTTGTCCGATCATCCAGCCTGGTCAGTTGCTAGTGAAGTCTCCCTCAGAGCTACAATCCACCCGATTGCCTCCTTCAGAAATCACTCAGCCCAAAAGACCACTGGTCAGCTACTGGTTCCAGCTCCCTCAGGATCAGCTCCTCTGTTCCCTTCAGCCACAGTCCCAGCACGAAGACCCCTGGTCAACTACTGGTCTGGCTCCTTCAGGTTCAGCGCTTCTTCTCCTTTCAGCTCTTGTCCCAGCATGAAGACCCCTTCTGCTGTACTCTGTGTTCATTTATACACACACCCCTGATCCTGATTGGCTCTAGCCGCAATAAAATGCTGCTGGAGACTCCTAACAGAGGTTGCTGTCCCTCCAGCCTGATTGGTGGGAACTCCTTCTCTAGCCCCTCCAGCACTCAGATCCCCGGACAGCTTTTCCCTCCAAAACCTTACTCCAGCCAATCACTGCAACAGGGCCCGCACAGGATTTCCCGCTCTTTTTGCAGCCAAAATCCTGGGTTTGCAACAAACTTTGCAACAAGGCTGGCTATTGCAGCTTTGCAAGAAGCCTGCAAAGCCCAAAAGCAAAACAGTTTGCAGCCTGTACCCAGAAACCGTCACAGTACTCTATAGTGATCAGAATAGGAAGTTACCAGGGCATAGACAACAGTGACTAGGCTTTCCCTATCCACAGCTAGTTAGCTTTATTTATTTATTTTTTATCCCACCCTATAACCCAAGGTTTTAGGGCAGGTTATAGCATATAAAATGAACACGTTAAAATGATAACATATTAAACATATTAAATCCATAACAAGTACCTGGATATAGGGAGGAAAAATTGCTCTCTTACTTAGCCAAAGGCTAGGGTAAAAAGGTGCTTCTTCTGAGGGAGTGCAACCCCTTCTGGAACAAGTAAAACCACAGCTTATGGACTCCCATCCAAGCCATCACTGCACTCAAGCATTGGTTCAGACATTCACATCCTCTCCTGATTCAGATGTTAAGAAGAAATACTACTGTCATTGGCATACTGATGAGCTCTTAGCTCCAAACTGCTGAAGACTGATCCCAGCAGCACTTAGCAATCTTAAATAGCATTGGTGACAAAAAAGCACCCTGTAGAACCCACACCTTACCTGTCAGAGCACAAATACACAAATTTGCCTGACCCTGCTTCACAGATAGGAGCTTACTACAGTACATTTCCACTCACTCACAGATGACAAGGTGATCTAGGATAATACCATGCTCGTGATACTGAAAGCTACTGGAAGATCAAGTAAAACAGAGTTGTACTATTTCTGTCTCTACCCTGTAAGAGGTCATCCAGTAGAATGGCCAAGGCTGATTCTGTTCCAAACCCAGGCCTGAGCGTCCATCAGCACCTGCAGCTACACAGCTTCATTTACTTAATATTAGAATAGAAGAACCAAGGGGAAATAGATTGGCAGGAAGCAAGGGGTTTAAAAAACAAAATCTCATTTCAGTAATAGCTTATACATGAACTAAACATAGGATTAGGCAAAACCAAAGTAAGTGTGTGAGTATTTGAATTCCATTCCTTGTAAAATTCTATGATCTTCTGAATCAGTTTCTTGACTGATTTTTCAGTTGGGCAGAATATTTATTTATGTTTGAAGTATTTCTGACTGAAAGGTAGCTGGAATAAATTTCTGTGTCCAGGAAAGGCTTTTTCATGAGTGGACACACCACCATGTCTTCCAAGGCCAATGGCACTATTCCATCACACAAAGGGTGTGTTCACCACTTCACATGGCTTAATCATAAAATCATGCAGTTGGAAGGGACCTCCAGGGCCATCGAGTCCAACCCCATGCTCAATGCAGGATTTCCTAAACCATCCCAGACAGATGTAGGTCCAGCCTCTGCTTGAAGACCTCCAGCGAAGGAGAACCCAAAGATTTGGCCTATTTATTAACATTATTTGCACAGGAGAAAGCTCTCACAGCAAGTTTTAATGTATTCAAAAGGGTTTTGTCAAGTAATATAGTATGTTTGATTTTCAGTTCTGTAATTTCTCTTCTTTTGGGCATTGGAAGGAAATCTTTTAATAACAGTTACTGTGAAAGAAGAATTCAGATTTCTAGGAAATTCTGTTGAAATTACTGCATGGCAGCACTTCTGTTGTGTAAGATTAACAAAGCTACCTTCTTATAATTGAACAAGGAAGAACACTTCGAAACCTCTTAGGAGGGCTGAAATGCAATAATCTCCTGTGTAATCTTTTTTCACCCTCCTCAGAATTATACAGATTAATTTACTGTCATTGCCAGTTGGGTCAAAATGAAATAAAAACTCAACCAAGGAAGTCTGACTGAGCCCTCTAGCTGTGGTCTCTCGCAAGCTTGCCATGGACATTTCTATGGGTAGAACACTATACCATTGCTCTAAGATATCTGAGGTCCCAGAAGAAAGGTGGCTTCGGTACTTCTCCCCCCTGCACACAACCAATTTAGGAACCAATTCAGGAACTGAAGCTTTTGACACACTGTGTGGTGCTTCCCCACCACAATTGCTTTGCCAGCTGTGGCTACTTTTGCAGTATATACTTCACATACCATACATAATTTGCAAACCATTCCATTCATCATTGGGGCTGGGTGGGGATGCCTAGAGAGGCAGGATCAAATCCATCTATTTGATGCCCCTTAATGTCTGGCATCTTAAATAGCCACTTTGTTCATCTGTGTGGTTGAGACATTCCTGAACAGAAGGGTATCTCTCTCTTTTTTTAATGTTCTATAAAATATATGAACCAGAAATCACCAGCTTTGTGCCTGAGGGAGGTTCACCCTCACACCTGGAAGCTATCTTCAGCTTACTAAGCCCCTCATTGTGAGATGTCAATAATGGTATATTTCCCCACTTCAAAATTAGACATCACTGAAAGAGCTTCTGCTGGTCTTGAATTACATATTTCTAGTTGCATTGGATCCATCTTTGCTACCATGGAAAAAGCAAAGAAACTTTGTGTTCTTCTTCCTTTTGTGGATGGGGACTGGGAGGAAAACAGAAAGATAACTGGAGAGAGTGTCATCTGTGAAATGCCTCAAAATTTCATCTCAGCCCCCAAATATGAAAATTTTAAAAGGTAGTTCCACTGAGTTAGGCTTGAATATGGGTGAATTCAGCAGCAGATCCTTGTGGTTTTCTCAACAAAAATAATCCATTTGTTGCTGCCATTTCATTTAAAATGTCATGCAGGGTGGTTTGTGGAAAACTAAGATACACTACGGGTGTTTTCCCACTGTCACTAGAAATACCCATTAAGTACCCATTAATGGGTACAAAAATGCCATTACGTACCCATTAATGGGTACTTAATGGGTACTTTTAGTGACAGTGGAAAAACACCCTATGAGAGCAGTATAAACAAGAATAAACAAAAATAAAAGTCACAAAGAAAATCTTAAAATAGCTGATGTTGAGCGTACCAAGTGAGCTTTCACTGGACAAAGTGGTGCAACTTCCAGGTCCAGCCATTAAGGACTTGCTTGCATTCATTATGGTTCTGTGCAGAAGAAGACATGCCTCTATGAGGCTAAGTGCTGGGAGACTCCCAGCAAGGCACTTAATTGGGGTCCATATTTGCTCATAAACCTCCATTATGCAGGTATTTTGTCACTGTGGGACCTGACTGCTCGACCAGTTGAGCCACTGGTGTGATGTAGTAGGGCATTCCGCGTCTTTCCACCAGCTCCCAAGGATAGACTCTTAAATAGCTTGCTCTTCCCCATAGAAAATACATTTCCCAGGATATGATAATGTATGATTATTGTTTTAACCAGGCAAATTGGGCTTTGCAAGATGTTGATTGTAAGATATAAAGTGTGTGTGTGCACATACACAGTAATGGAACAGCAGTGCTGCAAGTGTTGTACCTGACCTAATTGCCACTATGTAGCTTGCTGTTCTTTTGGTACAATCCAGTTGATGACAGTGCTTGGGACCTAGAAAAGTATGAACCAGTCAATCAAACAATACAAGACTATGCATATTAAAACAGACTCGGTACCCTGATGTGAAGCGGCTTGATTGAGCAGTGCAGTGTCAGCCATGTCTTTTTCCTAATGCTAAAAGTAATGTACATAGACAGAGTGACAATCAGAATACAGCCTCCCATCAGTTGTAATTAATCTTTTAGTTAACAGAAAGACTAGAAAGCCTCTCATCAGCCACTTCTGAAGTCAGAGAGACCCGGCTTTTTGATGTTTGTATTCTGAGTAAAATTGTCCCCACCAGTTCTAACAAATTGAAACACCAGGCTAATTATGGCAGCTAATGAAGTGTGTGGAATGGTCACAGCTTGTCGTGAAACTGTTCCTTCAGCTCAGATTAGAGTTTCATCAATCACTTTTTTAAACTGATCCAGAATTGCTTCTGCCCGGCGCTTGGCATTTTTAATGCTGCTTCTGTAATTGGTTTTTTCCCCAAAGCTTAGGTTGTTTTTGAAATATTGCATTCTTAAGACAGGACATACAAATGCATACATATATGTACACATATATAACTCCATTATTACTTCTATCACTTGATCAAATGTGGTAGGAAGCTAATAAAAAGTACACAAATGTAAAATTTGATATACTGCTTTTAATCCAGATAAAGGCAGCAATAAAGCATATAATCTATATATAGATACATAGGAATTGTTGTTCCTGGGCTTTGATGCTTACTGACACAACCAAATGAAATTCAGTGTGTCGCCATAAGTTCTGCTGGAGGTTGGAAATTAAATGAATACTTTGGATTACATTCCTTTGACCGTCATTTAAAAGATGAGTGAAATGCTATTTCTGCAAGCACCAGTGCTTCAAAAAGGGAAAATCAAAATACCTTAGGAGTTTAAGATTTAAAAACATTGCAGATTGAACTCAACACTTGACTGTTATACAGGAAATGTGACATACAATCCTCCACTGCCTTGGTTTATTCCAAGTGAAAAGAAATGCACTGTTTTCAACAATTCCATGTTATAAAGTTTGCTGCTGTTAACTGTGCCTTCCTTCCTTCCTTCCTTCCTTCCTTCCTTCCTTCCTTCCTTCCTTCCTTCCTTCCTTCCTTCCTTCCTTCCTTCCTTCCTTCCTTCCTTCCTTATTTATTTATTTATTTATTTGCATCTCTGTCCCACCCTATCTTGAGACCTTTGGGCAGTCTCAGGGCAGGTAACAACATTAAAACCAAATATAGAAATGTCAGCTAGGTGTGTTGAACTAGAACTCCCATCAAGCTTTCTAGTTTAAAATATCTGGAGAGGACTAGACTAGTAATATTTATGCTATATGATAGCCATGTGAAATCCTATGTATTTATTAAGATAAATTTACAGTCAAAATCATTCTTTCTGTTCTTATTACTTGGAACTGCCCCTCACTACCTCAGTCAGAGCCCAGATTTATCCAGGGTAATTCCATATTTACTAACCTTATGGGAATAGTACTGGGTACTTCTGGAGCTTGCAGAGATGAAGCAGGGTGCCTTTTGGAACAGTGCAGTCTAATGATCCAATTTGGTAAAACTTCAGAATTACAGGAAAACAGCAAGTGAGCAGTAGGTATCTGATCCTGAGGGGTTTTTCAAGCAGCATTTTGAGCCACTATGCATATCGTATGTAATTGGAATTTTATTTAAATAGTATAGGCTTGAGTCCAAATGCAGTTCCTAGCTTACGTATGTGTTTTCTTAAGTGTCAGAAGCTGTCTTCTGTTTTTATGAATTTCAGCTCTTACGAAGGGTGATGTTGCTCAGTGAACTGCACAATTTAGCCTTGGCCTTTACATGCACATGGATTTCCAAGTGCTAGTAACACAGCATTGTTAATAACTGAGTCTATGCCAAGCTTTCTCCTTAGCAGCAGATATTGGTGTAGTGATAGAACACAAAGAGACCCATGGGCATCTAATGGAAACTTCTGTTCCAAGTGTGTGCTAAACACCATTGTCTGAAGGGATGATATTCTGTGGAATGCCATGCCTGCTTGTTACCCCATCTTCCCATCATCATAATCAAAGCACAACAAAATTCTGTACAAAGGAAAATCTCTGAAGGAGATTCCATTTTAGCAAGAGTTTGTGATGTACTAACAGCTTCCTCTTCTGTGCATTTTTATGAGGAAAAATCATTAAAAGATCTTGTTTCAATACTGCATGACATCCTTTTATTTGAAAAGGATTTTCAAGGACATGCTTCAGAAGGTAGACCACCCTGTATAAACAGTGTGAGTTTTCCCTGTCTCATTTATTATTGAAACATAAGAGAATTTTGGTTAGAGAAAAATCCAAAGCTCTACTGAGAAAACTTCCACAGGCTAAAATACTGCTGTGTTTTTTTTTTAGTTTTTTTTGCTGAAACTAGTTAGTTTTTAGGGCTTTTTAAAAGAGAAATAAGAAAAAACTTTATTTGACCTCATCCACTCTGCTTGTGGATTTTGCAACCCACTCACTCTCTGGATAACTTCATACCCATGAAGTTCCATATCTTCCAGCACAACCTAAATCGGCAGTGGTGTATCTCCCCATTTTATTCTAGTGTCCAGACTTCAGCTTGTTGCCTTCTTTTACTATTCCCTGGTCTAGTCTCCACCCTCCTGCTTTATAAGACTAGCCCTCAGCTTATCCGTACTGACTTTCCTGCTCCCCGGTTTCAGCTGTCTATGACCTGGTCATGTCAATAATGGTTTTGTGAGCCATAACCACTAACAGCAGGTTTCAGAACCATTTTGTTTGTGGGAATGGATGAGAAGTAGGAACTTGCTGCAGCCATCTGTCTTCTCCTACATTATATGTTATATATTTGATTGCTACCTGTCCCTGAGACTGTAGGGTATAGAGCAGAAAAAATGAAATACATATAATACATATAGTACATAATATCAAACAAGGGACAGGTTTCCTTTTAAGAACATCTTTGCAATACATTTATATTCTTGTAGTTTTATTGTTAAATAGCACTCAGTTGAGGTCAAGTCCTCTAGTGTCCACACAGACAAATCCATGCAGTTTTCTTGGGCATTTTCTGCCCTTACTGTGGTGGTAGTCCAGATCTGGATTAAATGGAGCCCACTGATCCGGATTACTTGGAGGCATGGACCAGATCAGCACTGTCTGGACTGAAGGCACTGATCCAGCCCACTCTTCCCCACAGCTGTGAAGCTCTTAAGAGCTTTGCACACCACTGAAGGTGGGGATGACAATTCCTACCCTCAAAGTTTGGGGGCATGGTGCCCCCTGGTAGTTCTAAATCATGTGTGCATGCCTCCCGTGATGTGGAATAATGCCCTTGGTCTGGATTTAGACCTGATTAAATGGCACTAAAACAGATCTGGATTAAGGGTCTCCTTAATTCAGAACTGGCTGTTTGGTGTAGATAGAGATCAGCAGGAGCAGGGCCTCCTTGATCCACATTAATCAGGAGGCCTCTGATCCAGATTAAGTGGCTCCTTAATGTGGATCACCAACATGTGTAAAAAGAGTCTTGGTGAAGATATATAAGTAGATTGCCATTGTCCTCTTGAGGAGGTGCTGGAGATCAAACCTGTGTTGTTCTACTTTCCTTACAATTGCTGGAGCCTACTTGGATGGGTTATGCAAACAGATGAAGAAGTCTTATGTAAATATCACTTAATTCAGGGGTTCTCAAACTTCCTAATGCCACAACCCCTTAATGCAGTTCCTCGTGCTGTGGAGACCCCCAACCATGGGGGTGGGGCAGCAGGGAGGGGGATGGTGGGGCAGTGGGGGACTCATCATGACCCCTCTGAAAGGGTAGTTCGACCCTCAAACGGGTCGTGACCCACAGGTTGAGAACCACTGACTATGGGTGTGGAAAAAAAGAAGCTTCCAGTTTTGATCCTTCTCCTCTCTTGGTCTTTGTTTAGGCAAGAGAAGCCCAAGTTGGCCTTTACAGATGGGTTCAATGCACATTATCCATGATGCAAAAGTGGGTCTCTTTCACATTAACTAGATGCTTAGCAAAACTTAAAGCAGAACATTAGCTAATGGCAGTTTTCTCACCTGTTCCAAAACAGTGGGCATCCCACCTCCAATACAGCATACCTGGTATAACTAGTAACCATTAACAACCCTGTCATGAGCCAGTTTGGTCTAGTGGTTAGGGAGAAAGACTTTCATTTGGGAATACCAGGTTTGATTCTGAACTGCTCCACAAAGCCAACTGGGTGACCTTGGGCTAGTCACAGCTCTCCTCTTGAGTTCTCACAGCCCCACCTACCTCACAGGATATTCAGTTGTGGGGAGAAGAGTAGAAAACTTTGTCAGCTGCTTTGAGTCCCTTTAAATAGGTGAGAAAAGTGGGGTAGAAAATCATACTACTACTACTACTACTACTACCTTTCGTTAGAACAGGTATCTCCACCTTGCACCTTAACTTTACTTCATAGGGTTTCTATGAGAATATAAATGAATATTTAGGCCAGATACAGAATATATCTTACTCTAATCTCTTGGGAAGAAAGTTGAGTGAAAATGTAATGCACAGTAAAATTGAGATTGTATTTCCATTGGGGATAGGAAAAATATTTGGCCTCATTACTCATACTTTTTTCAGTTTTGTATAGGATAGTGAAGGATAATAAGTTAACTGAGGGATTATTTCTAGCTTTCATCAGAATCTTTAAAATGCAGTACATTTCTGTGTGCATGAATATGAAGTTAGGCACAATCTCACATCATGTAGACTTGCTGTCCTTACAGAAATATTTATTAGTCATTGGCAAATGCTCATATATGTCAGGTGTCATTTATTAACTGTGAATAAATGAAGATGAAGCTTTTCGCCATCTACTTACTTTCTAAGAAATACTATTTGAAATTGCCCTGCACTAAACCAAGGCTTGAATTACAGTAGCCAATAAGTTCCAAATACCAATCCAACAATTTCATCTGCATGGTTGTTTTTTAGCTCTGATTCAGTAAAGTTCAAGGGTATCCAAGTATGAAATAGCTTGTGAGGAAATTCACATCAGTGTCTTAATTTAATTTAGCTATAATAAATATTGCATTAGTTCCAAAAATAGAATATTATCTTTGGCAATTTTGGTTCAAATATAGATATTAGGCAACTTCAGAAACTGCAAGAACAAAACAACATGGCTAACTCTACTTTGTGTGTTGTAAGATATCTCAGAAATGGAAGAAAGGAATTTGTTTGCACCTTTTGGTTTCATTTTCATTGGCAGATATAAACTAGAATAAATACAGAAGAGAATGCAAATATTAATAATATCCAATCAAAACAAAACAAATATTCATTAGACTAAAATACATTGTTCTGTCTCCATCATTTATAGTGTAATGAATCAACCTAAACCCCAGTACTAGTCCATCCTGTCCACAGAAAGGAAAAATAAAGTATCAGAGGAGAAAGGAGGCTATTTTAGCTCAGGCTAAAGAGCTTGAACTGTGAACTTCACCATCCCTTTAGATGCATACATGACTGCCAGAATAAGGACAGTACAAATTATACTTGGTGTTCAGCTACAGGCTAGAAGGAAAAACTGGAAAAGCCTGAGAACAACCACCAGACCATTTTGGGGTGGGGTGGAGACATGAAGAGTGGCATATGTAAGTTGCCATCTTGAATAGTTTTAGCAATATTCAAAATGGCATTTTCCATCTATGTCAAGAAAGAAGTTTGCTGTGGGAAAACCTTGCCAATTCTCCCTAGGAGCATGATGAAGACTTGCCTTGCTCCTGCCTTCTTGCAGCCTGGGGTGATGCTAAGTGATGTGCTGGGGTAATGCTGCAGTTTTTTGAGTGAGCATTTGTCCGTCCTTACCATCCTTCCTAAGGTCATCAAAAGCAAAGTCGAAAGATCTTTTACCTGAAAAAGAGATTAAAGAAAAGTGTGGTTTTCTGGAGATCTTGGGCATTTTCACACCCTCACTTCCCTGGTGAGGTGTGAATAACCTTCTTTAGCGAGGCGATCGTGGAACAGTGGCAACAGTACCAATGCACCTGCATGGTGATTGGGTAATGCGGCGCTAACCGTGCCTGCACTGCCTTTTCCCAGGCTCTGTTTGAACCTCCTTCATCAGGAAGAAGTATGAATGGAGTTGTGCTGGGAGGCAGGTAGGATAGATGTGGAATAGTTTTAACTGCTCTTCATCTACAGTTGCAGAGAGGAGTCCTGCACCCATGGAGCCATGTCTGTTGGGGACATAGCTCCATGCAATGAAGATGGTCAGAAGTCTGTCTCCGCCTTTTCACCAAGTGCAAAAAGGCTCATTTTCTTCTATAGGCATATGGATGGATTATATGGATTTGATTTATGTATGAAGCAGAACTGCTCAGCTCCAGCATGTTCTACTCCACTTAGGACATCTATGGGGACAGATGAACAATGCTCTGAAAGTCTTAATTCAGACTGCTCATAAAGGGACAATCAGATAAGTAATTATTCAAATTCATAAGCAGCAATTATAAATCTTTAGTCATTTCTTGCAAAGCTATTTGGTTCTAGTTCCTTGATTTACAGCAATCAGAAATATATATATATGTATTGATTCTTAAGAGCTTTGGTTAGTTATAAAGAAATGCTTGTAGCATAAATTAAACAGCAATTAATATGTTTTCTGCCACTTGTATAAAGATAAGATATTAAAATAATGTTGCAAGCAGGCTTCCAACTGTGAGAATAATTTCCTGATATTTGTACAGCATATTATCATATGCTTTCTGTCAATAGCCAAATAAGTTATCAAACAGGCAAAAAAAAGTATGATAAAAGTATTATTCAGAAGGATATGAAATTGTTTTATGGTGGCCAGTATTTATTTAAGTGCTAATGACAAGTTGATTCAAAGAATGCTTATAAAGTTATTAATGTTGGTTAGCCTTTTTATAACAGCCTTTTTCTGTTACTAGTATTGCTTGCATTCAGAGGAGGTAATTAGACAGTGAGGGAGACATACAGTCTTCAGATAGAATTCTGAAATTCACTGAGAAGTGCCATTAAACTCCCTTTGTGGGAAAGCCTTGGTCTAAAATTGCATTTGGAGAAGCTACTTACCTTGAGACAACCACATTGTATTTATGCTAGAATTGTTTATAGGCTGCAAACTTTCTCTCCAATGTGATACACCCTAAGAACTTTAATTTAGAAGTTAAATTAAGTTGAGGGGATAAGGATGGGGATGGGGATGGGGATGGGGACCCATAATAGGGCCTCCTTGGTGGTGGCTTCCAGATTGTGAAATAGTCTTTTCCCTGTAGTGTGACAGGCACTTTCAGGGTGCGTTCCCAAGGAATAAAAAGTCCGATGAAAATCTTCTTTTGCCTTGGAGTGGCCCCATGCACCGCTTTAATCCGGGCTTCCAGCACCGCTAATGGGGAAAACGCACTTTAAAAAAATAGTTGTTTAAAGCAGACTACATCCGTACTTTCCGGGAAGATGCGGGTTTTCAGTGCAACATTTTCCGTGGAGACGCTCCGTGGCAAAAGGGGCGGGGCTTCTTTCCCAGGCGGGAATTGCCTGCCGGAGAGATCATCTCTCTCTCTCTCTTTTTTGCCTCTCATCCACAGCCAGCCCAATCGCCTCTTTCTCGAACTGCACTTTGCAGGCAGTCAAAGCAGAGCCTCCTGAAGGATGGATTTGCTCGGGGGGTGAAGAGTGGGGGAGAGATTGGGGAAGGCGGGAGGGGGACGGGCGAGGGCTTCCTCTGTGCAAACCCCCCCCCCTCCGATTTTGCAATATCGCCTTTCACCGCAGGCGCCAACTTTGCATGGTTTGTGGTGCCTCCTCGCCAGGACCTTCCTGGTGAGGAGGCACCCAATGAACAGAGAACTTGTAAATTATTTTTCTTTTGGACTTGTAAATGATCGCACGATCGCACGATTGCTGGATGGGGGGAGGCGTTTCATCAGCTGGAGATCTTGTAAATAGCACTGGCTGCAGGCCAGCTCCCTTCACAAGCAGGGGAGACGAACAGAGAACTTGTAAATTTTTCTTTTGGACTTGTGAATGAGCGCACGATCGCACAAGCACCCAGTGAAACAGCGAGGGGCGGGGAGAAAAAGATGCGGGTAAACAAAACACGCTGCCTTGGAGACAATCTGTGCATTTTAAATGCGTGTTTTGCTGAGCCCCATGGGAACACTTAATTCCGAATTGAATGCGCTTTTCTTAAATCCACTTCAGTAGAGGGTCAATAGAGAGTCAAATAAGTACCATGGGAACGCACCCTCAGTTAATAGATTTAGAAAATTGTTAAAAGCACAGTTATGTATCCTGGCCCTTGAAATACCTTTCTCTCCTTGCATTCAGCTATTATTTTAGTAGCTTATTATTTTAATTTGTTAATTTTATATTTTGCTTTTTATTGTTGTCATTCACCCTGAGATCTTTGAGTATAAATAAATAACTGTTCAGCTCCAGTACTTTCTGTTTTTGCATGAAAAACAAAGTATTAAGTGGCATAATCTGAAGTCTAGGACCTTTCCACACATGCCAGCAGTATATAACAAGAAGGGGTTTACTGGTTTCCCTTCTGCACACTGATGCAGTTTAAGGTAAACCCCTCCCCATCTTGGTATGCTCTGTCTGCAGAGGATGAAGCATAGACCAAGCTAGAGCACTCAAAATGACATTCCGCTCTAGTCTACTTGTAGACATAGGCCATTTCTGCACTCCACCACCAGCCCACTATCTGGGATGCTCCAGACTGGGATAGACTATTCATTCCAAACTAGGATTGATTGTTTCTTGTGCAGAACAAGGGCAGCCACTTGAGAACTGCCTGTCACATACCAAGTCCATGCCAGCTCTGAAGCTCCAGGAACAAAAGTTCCTGGCCTTCAGAGTTTTGGAGGAGGAGGCATTTCAGTATCACTGATGTTTACCAGTAGACCACACCAGGATGACATTATGACCAGACCCTGGATGGATGGACAGATGGATGGATGGATGGATGGACGGATGATAAAGACTAGGAAAACCACACCAGTGTGTGAAAGAGGGGCTTGTATTTATTTAGCACCCCTTGACAACCCTACTTTATTCAAAATGGTTGCCTTCCTGATTCCTTCGATAAAATTTATCACCTTCTGCTCCCATTTCCTATATTTACTGTTTTGAACTTAAGACTATTCTTTTGTCTTTCATGCTCTCTTAGTATTGGAAGCTAACAGGAAATAGTGCTCTCAGTTTGCACAGTGCAACACACAAGTCACTAAAGTTCACGGTCAGGCTTGACTCCTCAATAACTTTTTCTCCAGGCCAAGACTGGTGGTGACAGGTAGCATATGCCAGAGGCTACCTATGTTGCTGCAGCCAAGCCCTTTTATTCCTGGTTTCCAAAGTGCTTCACTGTTACTGTTTTTGCTGGTACCGTGTGGGCAGACCATTCCCTGGGAGATACTGGTCTCTTGGGGGACTGGACTGCTGTGTAGATGCACATGTCCTCATGCCAGCAGCTCAGTGTGGACACTTCCCTTGCCATTCTTCCTATTTGCTCACTCAGATCATGGGTCAATGTAAAAGCAGTATTTTCCAAACATATGGTGAAATTAGCAAGCTATCAAGAAACTAATATATATTCAATAAAGATAATTATAAAATTTGTAATACTTTTTATAAGCAAAAGCTCTGCACATGAAAATCAACTCAGCTTGTTTCACACATTGTCGTCCTGGTTATTCAGATGTTCCTAATTTTAATTAATTTAGGCTAATTTCACACAGATATACAGAGATTATGAATCTTTATCAAAATGAATGAGACAGTATTTGCAGAAGGAGAATTTTCTGTTCATGACAGACCTCATGCAAGTGAAGGGATGCCTGGCTCTATTTTCTTATGAACAGGGCTGTGTTTTAAATAACAAAATGCCCTGTTAAAAATTCAGTTAAGGAAAGAAAGGGACCTGAGTTACTTCTACAAGGACAATTTGTTCTTGGAATTGTGGAAATTTATTTACAGAAATATTCAACTTTTAAGAGTTTGTCTGATCCATAAAAAGATAATGTCCAACATTCTGAATGATTATTCGGATAGAGTTAGATGTAACAATTAGATTTCTTGGGCCTTGGGAAGTAATTGTTAGTCGTGATTAATATCCCATCTCATCTTTCTCAGTAGTCCTTCTGAAGAATGCTACTTAAGGTGTCTAAATGTGCTAGTGGGAATTGAAAATTATAGTATAGGCCCCTTTCACTAGCTGAAATATTTTAAACCTTGTTTCACTAAGGCCAGTATTGGTGTCAATGTACTTTGTGTGAAAAGTGCAATAGAAGCATTAGTATTTGACAGCCCTTGTTGAAATAAGTGAAATTAATGGAGCTCTTTTCATAAACGACAAGGCCATGGCTCCCCTTTCATGCTGCTTACAGACAGAGAAAAGTCAATACTTTTTTATTACTTGACGCTGACCTACATTCTGCACTACAAGTGCCAGGCCCACTAATTGGTTTCAGTTGTGAGGAAAGTTTGCCCCAAAGAAACATTGGAGCAGATAAATCAATCTTTTTAGGGTAGCTTAGTGGTTTTGAGCACTTGAAATGACATTTGTGTTGTATTGACAGAAGGGGCTGTTATACTCATTTTGTCATGTCAGAAGTCCTTGTACTAGTTGGAAGTGTTAACCAGTACTAATACATTTACAAGGGAAGCCCCTCTTTGCTAGATCAACATTTTCCTTTAATAGCAGATTGCCATGTTTGTTTTGCTCTCCCCTCAGACACACAAACCGTATACTCTCTGTTAAAAGGCACTGCACGGCTATTAAAAGGTCATGGAATGTTTGCAGCATCTCAGTCCAAGGCTCTAATTTTGCCATTACAGGCATTAGGTTTGCAGGAAAGCCTGGGATGAGAACCCCTAGAGTTAAATGGAAGGAACCATATTTGTGCCATTGATTTTTAAGCAGAATTTCCCACTGAGTCTGTCTCAAATATCTATGTTAGGAAGTGCCCCTGGGTGGTTTATTTACTATAAAAATGTAGTTAGAATTGCAATAAACAATTTTCCAAAAGAACACGCATCTCTCTATTAGCATGTAAGCATAGAATCAATTAAAGAGAAGTTACTGGAATCACACGTTCCCTTGATTTAAACATTCATCAGTGTGGCAAATATACAGTGGCAAGCATAATTTTTCTCCCATCAAAACAGCACAATGCTTCTTTTTGTTAGTTTGTTTTTGTCGTGACAAAGATAAAGGCTGACTATGGTCCTACAGAATCGGAGGCCCATTGCAGCCTTATCCTCTATCTAGTACTCAGATATCAGTTTGCCCACAAGCTGTCGTATGGCAATATATATTCTGTAAATGTGGTAACTGTGCATTTTCAAGGTGATACGCATCTTAATGATAAGTGGGATACAAATCTGAAAGCAAATAAAATAAGACAAAATGTTATTTACATTCATAGATTCCCAATCCAGTTTAGGGATATTGACACAGAAGTCTGGCTCTGGATGCATGTATTCCCAAACTGGATTAGGGCAACTGATTGTATTAGTTAAAATAGAGCAATTCTACTCTATTGACTGCTGTTAGCTGTCATAATTTGCTCTACTTTTGAATTGTGTTCATGAGCTAATTAATCTGCATAGGACAGTCACATTGTCAATGCATTGAAACAGTCTCTAAATCTAGTTAAATCCTGTCAGGTTGATTACAGTCCACTGTCATTTGCTGAAAGATAATAGAAGAAGGATATGAACTTTTAAAAAATGAGAATTTTCTTACTGAGACTTTGATATATTTTTTGCCATGATTATCCTGGCTTTAATTTATTTGGCCTTTTATTATAGTCATATTTTAAAGACTGGAAGTAAATACATTTCCAGCCAAGATACAAGAGCAGCACAGTATTAGTAGGAAAATTCTGCCTCCCATCCATTCCTATTTTTAATACTTATTTCCAGGAAAAGCTTAGTCCAAAAGACAAAGTGGATTGCATTTTTTTCTAGGATCAATCAAGAAATGTGTACAGGACATCTTGATGATGATGATGAGGAGGAGGAGGAGGAGGAGGATGTGATATACCCTAAGATTTTACATTCCATTGCACCTTCTCCTACCCCCAGGATGGTGTGCATGCTAGCCAAACAATACCTGTGACCCCTCACCATCTCTGAATATAATGGTCCCTCTATCTCATCAGTGCAAAACAGACACATGGGACCCATTGCTACAGGTCTACATAGCAGTAGTGATAACGATTATGGGTAGCAGTAGCCCTCCAAGCAGTTAAATCTACTTTGATGAACAATGCTGAAGAGGCCCTCCAGTCCCCTTCTCAAGAGTCCTTTATGGTGACAGGTACCTCCATGTTTGACTGCAGAGAAGGGCAACCAGAATGATTAAGGGTCTGGAACACCTCCCTTACGAAACCAGGCTGCGACGTCTAGGCCTCTTCAGTCTGGAGAGATGGCGTTTAAGAGGGGACCTGATTGAAGTATATAAAATTATGCACGGTATAGAAAAAAAAGGTGGATAGAGAAAATTTATTTTCTCTATCACACAATACTAGAACCAGGGGGCATTCTATGAAGCTGATGGGTAGGGGAGTCAGGTCTGACAGGGGGAAGTATTTCTTCACCCAGAGGGTCATCAGCTTATGGAATGTGCTGCCGGAAGAGGTGGTGACAGCTACCAGTCTAGATGGCTTTAAGGTAGGGTTAGACAAATTTATGGATGACAAATGTATCAATGGCTACTAGAACAAATGCCTAAGTGCATCTTTCAGGCTGGGGGGGGGGGGTAGAAACCGGGGTGCTTCTAAGGCCATCTGCTGGGACTCGAGAGCAGGAGAATGTTTGTTCTTGTCTCTGCTTGAGATGCCCATGAGCATTTGGTGGGCCACTGCATGCGACAGGATGCTGAACTAGATGGGCTGTGGCCTGATCCAGCAAGGCTTCTCTTATGTTCATGGTCTTCAAGTTTCCTCAGGACATTTGCTGGTAAAGCTGTGGATACAACCAGAGATTAGCCTAAGTCCCAATCACCTAGATTTGTTATTTGCATAACAACTTTTTTATATATAATTCACCTTCTATAACAATCAAATATATATATAATCATATAACATCGAACTCTAACTAAATGAAATCAACAGTCTAATTCCTCACCAGATACTTTCCACTTCCACAGTCCCAGATCTAAATGACTCACTCTGATGAGTCAAAAAGAAAGGTCTTCAACTCCTTCTGGAAGTGGAGGAGATCCTCCTCCAGCTAGAGGTCCATAGGAAGACTTTCACAAACATGGGGCCAGGTTTTGAAAGGCTTGCAACCTAGGGATGGCTGTGCATGTTGGTAGAACAGCTGTAGAGTGCAGGTTCCACTATGCTGCATACCATGTCAGCTGAGCTGCCAAATAGCTGGGAAGATTAGAGCCCGCAGGGCTTTAAATACCAACACCAGTAATTTAAAAATGGGCCCTGGCTCAAAGTGGCAACCAGTGAAGGCTTCTGTGATCAGCAGAGACATGGGGTGGTTTTCCACTGTCACTAAAAGTACCCATTAAGTACCCATTAATGGGTACTTAATGGGTACTTCTAGTGACATGGAAAAACAACCATGGAAAGTTTAGAAAGTTTAAAACCACCCAGACAGCACTATTCTGAACTAAAGTCAGAGGAAGGAGAGAATGATCAGTTAAGCCTGTCAGTTAACTATTACAGTAATCCAGATGTGGCATCACCAGAACTTGGACAAGCCTGTCGGCAGTCTCAAATGTTAGAAATATGTAGATCCCTTGGATGTTCAAAAGATGGAGATTAGATGCTTTAGCTGTTGCCCCAATAAAAGGGTGTAAGGACAAACAGTCATCCAACAGAACTCTAAGGTTCTGAGCAACTGGGCCTGGGACCACTGAACAATCCTGTAAACACATTGGTGAACATGCTAGAGGAACTGCTGGACAATCAGGCTGAAACACCAAGATCTCTGTTTTGACCATATCCAGCTTCAAATAATGGTCCACTGGAGCACATTTAGCATGCAGTCCATCACAGAATTCCATGTGGAAGGGTCCAATAAGTTTTAAGTCACTGAAAAACCTAGATTCATCAGCATAGATATGGTGCTGAAAGCCCCACTCAGAGATAAGAAAAACAAGGGGTAGAATATATAAAGAAAAGAAGAGGTTTGCATATATCCTGTGGACTTCAAAGATCTTACTCCCGGGGAAGTGGACTTGGGCAGAGATTTGCAGAATTACAGTACAGGCACATTTTCTCTTTCAAGTCAGTAAGGAAGGGGGTAGATTTTAGAAAAGGCCAAATCTATCCAGAAATGATACACTTTCTTTTGGATTGACCCTATAGTTCTAGAAAATGGCTGGGGATTATTTTTTTTCTTCTGTTTATTCATCATAACTTTTTTTTCAAAGAGTTTGAGGCAGCAAACATTATTCTCCTTCTCACCATTTTATCTTCTTCAGAACTCTGTGAGGACCAAGGTTGCCTAGTGAACTTCCATAGCTGAGCAAGGACCACTCTAACCACTACTCTACATAAGTTCTGTTATCATTGTGTGTGTGGGGGGGGGAGGGGTTTAAAATCCTGCATCATCTAGTTAAATGTTGTTTGCCATCAATATATGTAGTAAGACTGTCCACTTCCTCACTACCCAGTACTATTATTTTGAGGAGAGTAGGCAATGAGCTATTTTAGCATCTCTGAAGAAGCCTTAAAACATCAGCGCACTGTGTCTCCAGTTTTTCAGAAGCCTTGCAAAATATGTGATGAAAACCCCTGAAATATTTTCCTGACCTTTCCTTGCTTATTGCCACCCAAGCGCATGCCATTTATTCCTTTATGTGAAGTCAACGTTAGTGAGGTTTGCCCAGCCTGGCTCTGTTCTGAAGCAACCCAGTGTCCTAATGATCTCATCCAGTTGTTTAAATACTCAGCTGTGAGTTTGTCATGAAATAGCTTTTAAACAACAAGAAAAACAGTTCAGCTGCCAATGTAAAGTAATCTTTTGCTGAGGGAGTGAATAGCACAGTAGACTCCTTCTATCTCATTTTGACTTGGATTTGAAGCTGGACATTGGCTTAGTTCCAGCTCAAAAAGCCATTCACTTCAAAGGCACCTAAATTGTCCCAAGGAGCTAATTCTGGCAGTCAGTTGTTATTGTCTGGCAAGCCATCCTAATAGCAAAAGCCGTCTGCTCTCTCAAATCAGTCCTTATTTGGGGGGGTCAGAAATGACTGGACCTTGTTTTATCTTGACATGAAAGACAGGAGCAGAGGTACGCTGGGAGGTACTGGCAGCTGTTTTTCTGCTTGCTTTTTGATTTTGACATCTTATAAGTTAATTATTATTGGTTGCCCCCTCTCCCTGGTCTTCTTAATTTTTACTTTATAAGTAACCCAGGACATATTTTAACAGGTTTTTGGATGTAGGTTAATGACACATTGGCATAAAATTTATTTTTTATAAAAATGTTTCTATTTTTCAGAGGCTTTTTAATTAAGCTCTTGTGCTAAATGAAAATCTGTTAAGAATTCATGTTAAATATAGGCTGCATCCAGACTTCACATACTTATTCTGCTATATTTGAATGTTCTGGAGTAAAGCATGGATACTCCAAGACTATTTGTGCTTTTTTCCAGCATATCCAAATCTAGCAGAATAAGTAAGTAATGTCTGGATGCAGCCATACTCTGCATAATCAGAAGCCAAAGGGATCAGAATCAGAGCTTCTAAAGCTCTAATATTTGGTAACTTATGTATGAATTTCTGTTTCCAAGGAAGTCCAGTTAGCCTCCATTCTGATCTGTTATTTATAACTTTCTTTTCTTCAAGTTAAGGCTGCTTTTCTCATGTGTGGTTTTTTTAAAGCACCACCAAGGTAACTTAGGCCCCATCCCCATGAAACTTTGGCACGGTTCTGAGTGCGGGATTGGCACGGTCCACCCCCATGAGTTCAGGATTTGGTCAGCGAAAAGCGTACCAAACACACCCAAACCATGCCAGAAGGTTGCCAAATTTGGTACCTGTTTAAACAAGTCTTGGCATGGTTTGGGGGACTGGCACGCATTGCTCAGCAAACCGGGAACGCACATGGGGACACTCGCAGGCTAACAGGGAGGAGATTGGCACTCACATCATTGGGAGGTGAGGTGTGCTTGCTGCCAGCCCTGTCCATTGAAGATCACAAACCGTTGACTTTTGAAAATGCCAATCGCAATTGGTACTTAATAGGTACTTCTAGTGACAGTGGAAAAACACTCTTGGATTTATAGGAGGACTACTGGAAGGCCTAATATGCCTCAGAAGCATGCTGCATGCTTGACAAACTTATATAGTTGGCAGTTGCGGCCTGGTATAGGCCACTTGCAAATGCAGACATGGCAGACAAGGCAAAGCTGAATGGAATGGGAAAACCAAGATATGATTGTTTGATGGGAAATTGGAAATTTGCTGGAAGCTGGGGCATGGTGATGGGAAGCTTGGTCATGATGGGGAAGGCCTTATGCAGAAGGGAGTTGGTCCTCAAACCTTTTGATAAACTGGCTAGCTACTTCTAGGTTTTAACAGTTCAATCTATGCCCAGTTTAGATTTCCTATAAACCAAACTGCATTTTTACATTTATGCACATCTCTAATCCAGAGCTGTTCATTGTCCTGATGCTCCTATCCACAGATGATCATTAAGCTAATCACAGACTAGCATTGTTAGGAATCAAAGACAAATGGATTAGACTCTTTGAAAAAATGTTTGTTTGTCTGTGCTGAGAAGAGAACAGACAAGGTGAGGGGGCAAATACAGAAAAACTACCAGAGAGTGGTAGTGATAAAACAGAACAAAGGGGTAGGCTGGGGCAAGGTTCCATCGACATTTCATTAATTCTTCTGTCAAATTGGTTTGATTTGGTAGCCACTGCTACTGAAATGTGCTTGGAAAAGTTACAGAAACTTAATAAAGACAGGTCAGAGCAGAGAGCAATTGTACCTGCAGTCAAACCTGATCCAGTGGCATTTAAGAAAACCAGAGTATGTTTATACTGTTTGAGTATGGTGGGAATATCTGCACAGATAAAAGAAATGGAGCCAAAATTCATTAAGTTATAGGGCAAGAGCCAAAAATCCAGACTGAAGTGCTGCTAATTGTAAGAACTGACCAAAAACTGGATTTTCAATTTTATATGAATAATAAGAGACAGTCCATTCACCCAACATTTCATTAATCCATTCAGGAATGTCGCAATAATTTAATCTGATAGTTATGGACAAATTAAAAATTTAGATATTCTTTATCTAAATATACTTTAGATATTTATAAGATATTCTATGACTATACTGATTGACATAATTATTAAAATATTTTTTAAAACAGATCGAACAGATGCTTTTGATAATAATTGGATTGTAATCAGCCTAAATCAGCAAACCTGACTTTCAAAAGTCAGATTTACAGTTTGCAATTTTTATAGTGAGGCAGATAAAATGTATTTTTAGAGACTTATTTTTCTCTGCATTCTGCCACATTTGTCTACCACACTTTTATAATAAATTATGTTTTGAAAATGTGTATACTGTAAACATACAACAGGTTAAGCTACAAAGTTTGTTAGTGATATGAAAAAAGAAAAATAATTTCAAAATTCTTGTTCAAAGTTTGTTTTTTTAAAAATGACAAAATAAAAGTCCCTATTTTGAGTCAGTTTGGTCTAGTGGTCGGGGAGCTGGACTCTTATCTGGGAATACTGGGTTTGATTCTACCCTCCCCCATAAAGCCAGCTAGGTGACCTTGGGCTAGTCACAGCTCTCTTCTGTTGTGGGGAGAAGAATGGAAAAGCTTTGTTAGCCACTTTGACAAATGGGTGAGAAAAGCAGGATAGAAAACCCAACTCTTCTATTATGTAATTCCCTTAGTTATCTTTTTATATGTAAACTTGCTTGTTCTGCATAGCATTCAAGTGAACTAATAAAAGAGAATGTGCAAACAAAAAGATTCAGCCTCCCTAGGCTCAAATTATCCAGTCTTTCTGAACTGGCTGTATGTATTTTTCAAAAGTCTGCAATTTGAAGAGTCAGTGTTCTATTCCTTATAGCCATTTGAAAAACTTTTGAAAACCCTTCTCTTCTGAAAGGCCCTTTCCTGCACCTGATTTCTACTCTTTTATGTATTGGATTTTATTGTCTGACTTGGATATGTAAGCTTCCCCGAGGCCTTCAACTGATGGTGTTGGCAATAAATAAATAAATACGGGGATTTTTATAGGCACCAATATGGTCATTTCGACATACAGTGGGAAAAGATCAGCAGGAAAAGATAATAACAATAACAGGTCAAATACAGGGTAATGTATTTTATTTTCTCTAATTTAGCTATCTTTTCTGTTTTTTTTTCTAGGACTTCATAACCGTGTTACCGCCAATCCATCTGTTTAGAAAACTTGGTCAATACTATTCCAGAGCTGGACAAATAGTATAATTTTTCTGCTTTGCAATGCTTCTAATATGTTTTTTTTTTTTTAAATGCAAATCAAAATAGTATTGCTCCTGGCCACTGTATGAATTTCCTAGATAGCCAATCCAGAAAAATAACCTTGTTTTGGAATTCTGAGCGAATAGCTTCGGAGTAATCACTGAACTGGACTGCAGTGTGAATTGCTGTTTCAGCCATTGTGGATGGTGTCTGAAAACTTCAGAAAGGCAGATCTGCATTTTCCCATATCCGTACCTTCTCAAACATGTAATATATCAGCCTTCTCCATCAAAAAGACTGGACATCAAAGGCATTTGTAAAATGAGCTCAACAACCTGAAGAATTTGGTAGATGTACTTATTTAAATAATAATAGGATCTATTGCCTTTTTCCTCTGATTGTAAAATAAATCAGTTTCTTACTCTATAAACATTGTCATTCTCATGTGATCAGGTATTAATGTGGTACAGTGGAAGCCATCTCTAAACATGACCAGGTTATCTGGGAACTAATGTTCCAGATGATTCTTTCATCAGTCATACCTCTTGATTTTGTTTATTATTTTATTTAGTCACAGATGCAGCAACTAGAGACCACTATTTGGGTGTCATTGCAGGATTTCCCTCTTGCATATGTCTGTTTATTAGATATTCATAGTAAACTCCGTTGAAAAGTTCTCACAGCAGTGATCTTCTACTGACAACAAAAAGGTTTACTCCCCAGCCATATGATTTTACATGCTTTTTCATAATATCTGCAGTTATGATGAGACAAAAAAGAGAGAGAAGAACCAAGCCCTCAGGGGTAGATACAATACATTCATCATTTTCCAAATGACAGCAGTACAAATCAAAGTTGTCAGCAATAAAAAGGCATATCTGAGTTTTGTCTTTTGTACTTTTGAATAGCCGATCATCTTTAAACTTTTGAAAGTTTTATGTGTCCTGCAACAGCAAATGAAGGTCCTTTAATTCTGGGAAGCTAAAGACTGGAGATTTGAGTCAAGTCCCTCCTGCTACGATTTAATTTCACCAAATAAATCAGAGTGCTTTTGTTCTTCATTCAGGGGGCTGAACAGACAACACTCACACAAAAGTGTTGATGAATAAGGGATGCCACAGTAATTTTTAGATGCAAGGGCTATCTCTTTGATTGCTCCAGCTTCAAGGTAGTTCATCTCTCCATGATAATTCACCCTCTGTAGTTACTTACCTTTCTACCACATTTTCCCATCAGTCCGATTAGAACTGGCAAGGCCTTTATCAGATTAATCTTTATTTATTTATTTATTTTAAGTATCTGTGACCTCAGGATAAATATAACCTATGCCAAGCAAGCTATCATTGTAGCTGCTGGGGTTTTCAGTTGCTGATGGTACTCTGCATATATTAAGGGTAACAAGAGTGCTTCCAATTCACTCTAATCCACTAACTCATCTATTGTGTAGCTCTGATTCCACTGATTCAATCTCTTCTTTTCCTCAAAACAGGCCAATTTTAATAATCCATTCCGTGTGCAAAAATATGCCTCTGATTTTTTATGAGACAGACTGAACAGATAACTTCACAATATACCAGTTTTCACTAATATAATTTTGTTGGAGAGAGTGTACTTAAAAACAATAGATACAGATTTTATTTCTGAAATTCATGTTCATGTCTACTTCCAGACATATATTTCTTATTGCTATGGCTTCACAGATTGAAAGCTGGAATTCTTCCTTCAAATGGAAGAAGTACAAACATAGCACAGCCAATTAAATGACTAGGAAATGTAATCATTGGGGAAGGCCTTGTATTTTATTTCTGCTTTTCAGTTATTACGCACTCATACAAGTGCTTAGCTTGCTTATTCTGTCATTTTCTATTTATTTTAACATGTTTTTCCACATCACATTTCAAGAAATGAACTTTCTTTAATAACTATGTTTTATGTTTCTCTTGTTTGTTCCTGCACAAAAAAAATCCCTTCTCTGTTAATGCTATACCGTACTGTGCTGATATTATAAATATTTTCAATTCTCCATAGGGGGTGATCTAATCTCTGCAAGCCCTTTCCCTTCTCCCACTTTAGGTTCTGCACTACCCTTCTGACAGAAGCATAAAATCTTTTGAGCTCATCAGTTTGCTGGGGTCTGGAAGCTCTCTAGACTTATGTTTTAGCAGCATTTCCACATGCAGGATTTTGGGGACTACTGGCTTGATTTGATAACAGATTGGAACTGATCCCAAGGGAGGAGGAAACACTTGACTTGGTCATAGTACAAAGTTTCTATATCAGAGTTTAATGAGCACACCAGAAGTAGCTTTATTACAGATCAAATAGCAATAATTGAAGTAAGATGAAATAATAAGACACTTTCATAGTTGGGAAAATTATTCAAATGGTAACTTGTAGCAAAAACTCTGAAAGTTGGGCAAATTAGTCAAGTGGTGTTTATAACTTATAGGATGTGAGGGGGAAAGTTTTGCTGTAACTGCAGCAAAGGGACACAAAGTCAAGATGCAGTTTCTGTTGCCTGTTCAGCCAAAGCCAAGAAGCAGACCAAGCAATGAAGAAAGCAGAAACCAAATTGTGGACTCCAGCAAGGCATGTAGAATGGGGATTTTCTCAGCCAATCAAAGTCTGTTGCTATATGAGGCTGGCAGAATTCTAATAAATCAGACAGGGTGTGTTTCCACTGTCACTAGAAGTACCCAAGTTTAGCAAGCTTTTCCAGCTGGCAAGAGGTGATGCCATGGGTCAGAGCCCCCAGGTTGAGTATCATTTGTTACTATCTACAAAGTCATCAGCTGTGCTCCATAAATGAATTGGGGGCACTGTGCCAAGCCATAATCTCTCTTTCTTACACAAAAAGGGGGAGGTTTACATACACTAAAAAAGAAGAAGAGGAGGAGGAGGAGGAGCATTAAATTAAAATACAGTGAAGGAAGAGATCGCTTCATTGGAATTGAGGAAATGAAGTGAGAGAAGCCTGCTAGGGTAGAGAAAATTACACCTTTCTCAGGAAGATGGAAATGGGCTGCCAAGGGATACACAAAACAGCTTGGGGATTACTAAGGTATAGGGTCCTAGAAATCAGTATGTTAACTGGTCTTCCTTGCCTCTGAGAGCAGATGCCTGACCTGCACTCACTCTTGCCTCAAGGCAGTGCTCTGACAGAAATCAAGCTGCCTTGATTCCTCAGCATGCAACAAGCCTAAGAAGAGAAAAGAAAAAGTTTGAATTTCACCTCTGGAGCAGCTGTCCGGAACTCAAGCATCCAAACCAGATTGTTAAATTTCAAGGATTTTTTCCCTTTCAGAATTTCAGAGCATCTAACTTTAATGAAGAACTCTAAATGTAAAGTCTATTTTTTAAAAAAGTTTTTTTAAAAAAGGTAATAGATGCTTGCTTGAAAAAAATCCTCTTTAAAACTAGATTTTATCAACATAATAAAGGAAACGCCTTAGGGAGATTGGGTTTTATTTCACCTGCAGTTATCAGTGGAATCCTTCTTCCAGCTGACCCCTGTGTAATACCACACAAGCATCTGAGAAACAGATGGAAACCATTTTACCTGGGAACTTATCCTGGTGAGGCAAAAAGAGCCAGATGGTCCAGCTCTCCAAATAAAATCTTTCAGACTCTTTAAAGTAAGTAAGGATTTTATTAATATTGATGGTTGGACATAGTGTAATACACAAGGAAGATTAATTACAAAAACTAATTAAATGTAACAGAGTGGAAGAAACAGAGCAGAGTTTGGCACAGAGCAACATTTCTGTTCTTGCTCAAACCAGGCAGCTGGATTGCAAGAAAACTCATGGAGCAGGCATACAAATGCAGGAGTAGGTCTTGTAAGGTCAGTAGCGGAAGTCCAAGTACACTCTTTATGTGATTTACATTGCCTTAGTTAGAACGCTAAACCTCACTTATAGATTCTTATTTAAAGAAATATTTTTCCATATACATTGCAGCAAACTTTAGCTTGAACCCATGATGCCATGATTCTTGAATCAGTGTAACAGTATGTGTGTTGCAACACAAAAAACTCCCAAATGTTAAAAGCTAGGTGTAGCTACTAGGTGGCCCCCAAGATATTGTTGACCTCCCAGCTCCCATCATCACTGGCCATTGACAGTGCTGCCTGGACGTGAAGGGAATGGATGTCCATATCAGTCATTCCTGATTTAGGAGCTTCCTATTTCAAGTTCCAGTTACAAGCTAAAGTATAATTTCCTTAAGATTATCACATATCTATTAAGCAAAGCGTATGCAGCAAAGAAAGGTGCATATGTGTAAGCAGAAGTCACATTTACTCATAGATTTTCAATTGCATAGTTCCTTTCAGAGTTTTCGAAAGGACACTTAACAGAAAAGTAAAAACCGAACATTTGTCATGCATTTCTAGAGAGCAATCCACTCTCTCTAAATCAAGATGATGATTTATATATATATATTTACAGTATATAAAAAATTAAATTCTAGCTAAATAACATGAACACCCCAGTTCCTCACCACATGCTTCATATCACCATGGCCCCATGCCTAAATGATTCACTCTGGTGAATCAAAAGTCTTTTCCAAAAGCAGAAGATATCCTCCTCTAGCTGAAGGTCTGCAGGAAGACTGTTGCACAAACATGAGGCCAGATGTTGAAAGGCTTGTAAACAATAGACGTCTGTGCAGGTTTGTGTAACAGCCAATAGCCTCATAGCTGTAGAGCACAGGTTCCAGGATGAAACATACCATGTCAGCCAAGCTGATAAATGGTTGGGAAGATTAGAGCTTTAAATACCCAAACCAGCCATTTAAAACAGGCCCTGGCTCAAACTGACAACTAGTGGAGGATTCTGTGAGTGTATGAGAGTATTTAGGAAGATTTAGCTAAAGTCAGATGAAGGAGGGAACAGCTAGACAAGCCTGTCAGTTAACTATTACAGTAATCCAGATGTGGCATTACCTGTACTTGAACAAGCCAGTGAGCAACCTTGACTGTTAGGAAACTCTAAATCCTTTGGATTCAAATGATGGAGATTACATGCCCTAACTGTTGCCCTAATAAAGGGCCGTAAGGACAAACAGTCACCCAACAGGACCCCAAGGTTCTTAACGATAGGGACCACTGAACAATCTTGTAAACACACTAATGAACATGTCAGAGCAGCTGCTGAACAATCAGGCTGAAACACAAAGATCTCTGTTTTGTCCATATTTAGCTTTAGACAATGGTCAGTTGTCCACCTGGACACATTTGACAGGCAATTCATCACTAAATTCCTTGCAGAGGGGTTCAGTACTTAAAACTCTGAAAAATCTAGATGTCACCAGAATAGATATGATTCTGAGATAAGATAACCAAGAAGAAGAATATATAAAGAAAACAGGAGAGGACCCAGAACTGATCCTTGTGGTATTCCAGTCATTATAAGGAACATGTTTGAGTTAAATGCCTGAAATGCAATAAAAAAAGAATGATCAGACAGGAATAATTGAAACCAAGGAAGAGTGTTTCCCATCATTCGCAATGATCCTAGTTGTGAAAACAAAATGTGATGATCCAAAGTGTCAAAGGCCGTGGAAAGATTGAGGAGGATCAAAACCGATGTTTGATACTGAGCCTTTGCCTCTAGGATTTCATTGGTTACACAAGTTAAGACCGTTTGAAACCCCAATTAAAATGGGCCGAGAAGTTCATATGTAGTCAGATAAGGTATCGGCTGGGAAAGAGATACCGTCTCTAAGACTTTTGAAAGAAATGGAAGAAATGAGACAAGACGATAATTAACACGAACTGCATGGGGTGCAAAATAGCATGCTTAAAATAACCTGGAAAGATACACCTTGAAAAAGAACAGGTTCACTAAGTGAGTTATAAAAGGCAGGAGGGCCATGTAAAGAAAGAATCTAAGGAGAAGGAGGTGGCAATATATAACTGCCTCAGTAACCAGGTGAAAATTAAGTTTCAGCTCAGTTGACAAAAATATGTCAGACAAAGGCTGTGGCAAATGTTCCAGTGGCAATGAAAGTGAAAGTCCATCTACCTCAAATAAATTGACAACAGAAATTGCCTTTTTATCAAAAAAGGAGGCCAAGACATTTGCTAAAAAGTCCTGGGCTAAGAGACCTTTACAGTCAACACCCAGATTTAATAAGATATTAAAGGTGGCAAATAGGTGACAAGGCATTGAAGCTTGCATAGAAATATTCTTCTAGAAGTAAGATTGTTCAGATGCTTCTATGTGAAAATAATATCTCCTGTGGGCTGCCTTCAAGCACTGAAGTCATTTGTCTGATTATTTTGTTCCCATAGTTTTTTCAAAAGAAGAAAGATAAATCGTTCCACATGCATTTCTGCATGAAGCCAAGGTCTTGGTTGACATTGAGTCTCTAAATGGGTTGAAGCCACAACTTCTAAGACAGCTTTGGTTACAGTATTGAATCAATTGGCTAGAACATATGGATTTGCTGTATTATCTTCTGTAGATAAACCTAGGTCATCACCATAAGATTGACTAAGGGCTTGCAAAAAAAAAATGTCCATAGAAACTTTTGAGAGGTCCCAACAGTGTTTCACTTGCCTAATTTAATGAGGTGAAAATGGGATCCCAATCTTACAGGACACCATACAATGATCCGTCATTCCCACATCTATAACCTTCACCACTTTAATATTTACATCCCTCAACAGGGCAAGATCCAAGGTACCTCCAGCTGCATGAGTCAGAGGAGTTTCCACAATTTCCAAATTCAAAATTTCTAACAGAGACTAAAAATTCAGAGAGAATGAAGAAGTATCTTGGTGAATATTAATATGCCACAAATAATAAAGGGTGAATTTGAAGATACAAATATAGATAACCACTCTGCAAATTCTTCTAAAGGAACTTCCTTTTACTACAGGTGCCCTATAAATCCCAGGCCCAGCACTGGAGCATGCTCTGTTTGAAGAAATGTCACTTCAAAGGATGTTAAGGTCAAATCACTCTCTATAACAAGAGGCTTTGTAGTGAATGAAGTTTGAAAAAGTACTACTGACACCCCCCCCCCCCCGTAGCTTATTGTTTGCAGTGAGTGTACTCATGAGCTTTAAGTGTACCCAAGGGAACAGAATCATCTGTTGACAACCAGAGGCCTATTCACACGAGGGCCTCTGGAAAGCATGTAGGATGCCCTGAGACAGAGGATTCGATCTGCTGGGCCAGCGGTTCCATGCAGAACCACCCCAGCCCATCCCAGAGCACCCTACACGCATTCCAGGTATAGAGTACAAAATCGTGCTCTACACCCGGCCCAGGGCATTCCCAGCCATCCCATCCTGTCCCACAGCTGTTGGGGAGGGAGAACATTCACATGCTCCCTGCCTGACAGCTGCAGGCCCCACCCTAGGCCTGTCACCATTGGGTCAGGTGAGACCCAGGGGTAGGCAGGCCTGTTTGGTCACTTCCCCAGGTTCCTGGATGTTCCAGGGGACTGGATAGCATCCCCTAGAGCCTGCAGTAAGCCCCACGGGCACCCTAGCTAATCAGAGCTGGCGGTGCATACAGATGAACAACACCGCTGGCCGTGCCAGCCACTTTGGAACCCGGCAACCAGGAGGTAAGTGCTGTGCATGCGTGGGTCTGGGTAGGCCATGCCTGGGGGGGGGGTTACTGCAGGCTCTAGAGGACCCAATCTGGTCCCCTGGAGTGTGCAGGAACCTGGGGAAGCGACCAGACAGGTCTGCCCACCCCTGGGTCTTACCTGACCCAATGGTGGGAAGCCTGGGAGGGGTGTCCCACCCCCACACCAGCCTTTTCAGGCTAGGACATGTGGGGATGGATTCCCCTTTTGCACGTAGGCAGGTAGGAACGTGTGCCCACGCATTCCTTACCTGCCTAGGTGTGAATGGGGAATCCGTCCCCACGTGTCCTAGCCTTACTGCACTACAGCCATTCGGCTGTAGTGCGAAAAGCCCTCTGGTCTCTGTGAGCACTGTTATGTGATATCTTGTGATCCAGCATATGATCATACAAAACTTCTGCTTTTGAGACTAGGGAACAAGTATTCCACAAGAGCAGCAGCAGCAAAGACGCACTCTCCAGAAGTGTAGATAATGGGACAGAAGTCAAACAATGTAGGCAGTATTGATCACAAGTATGCCATGAGGATGCAAGGCGTGGTTGCTTTAAGGCTGCAATAGCTGACATTTCTGAAAGACAAATAGTTCTCCACTTTTCCCTTCTTTTAGCTTCTCTGTCCAACAGTTTTTTTGGCAATTATCCATCAATTTGTCTTTCTAAGCAATTATCTTTCATGGCAATTACTCTTCCAACTCCTACCTTCCATGCTCTTGCAGCTTTTCCAGCAATCAGACAGCAAGCTGCCTTGCTCCGTTTCTCATTTTCGAATAAATATCTACTCCGTTTTCAGTGTTCTTAGCTTCCTTGCCCTACTCTTTAATCTTTTAAGTTGTTACTTGATCTTTAAGCTGTTCAGCTCCAATTTGTTTTTTGTTTTAAACACAGGCACCTCGGGGACCATTAACAAACACCATATCTTCACTGCTGCCATGTTTCAAAAAATGGCTACAAGGTAATGCCTAAACTAGCCAGTTTGGTCTAATGGTTAAGGCTATGGACTCTTATCTGGGAATACTGGGTTTGATTCCACCCTGTTCTACGAAGCCAGCTGGGTGACCTTGGGCTAGTCACAGCTCTCTTCTGAGCCCTCACAGTCCCCCCTACCTCACAGGGTGTCTGTTGTGAGGAGAAGAATAGAAAGTTTCATCGGCCGCTTTAAGTCCCCTTAAATGGGTGAGAAAAGGGGATAGAAAAGCCAACTCATTTTCTTCTTCTAAACAAATGTCTAATCAACTACAAGCACTGCAAACCTAAGTTGCAGTAGGGAAGCATCCAATTAAGAAAGAAATGAAAGGGCTTATTCACACCTGCCTGGGAAACAGTTCCAGGTGGAGTGCAGAAATACCACGTTTGCACTGTAAAGCTCTGCAACTGTCCCCAAGATGTCCTGACCTGTTCCCTGGGCTTACCTACTGTGGATAGCTTAAAACCTGCCCTGCAGTGTTGGAAATGGTGCATCCACAAAACTTCTGGTGTTGTAAGGTGAAGGGCCTTTAGGTTCAGACCTTCAAGGCCTGAAGATCCAAACCTCAAGGCTTGCCCTGCCCTCATGTGCTGGATGTATAGGCCTCTCAGCCGATCACATTGCTAGATCAGCTGCACAGGAATAGGCCTGTTCCAGTGCTCTACGTATAAATGCTCTCAGTCATTCCTATTTTTGACTGGCCAGGAATGGTCTTCAGACACCATTCCAGCCCAGTAAGTATAAATTTGACCTTTCTTCAACTAGACGTCTATATGTGTACATTCATGCGGTTCTCTTGACAAAAGTACAGAAGTGACTGTTGGCATTCCCTTTTTCTACCAAAGTATCAGAAGATGAACCTCAGGGCTCCTGCACTTACAGTAGTTGCTCATTCACTATGTCCCTTTCCACACTGGTTCTTATTCTGAGATATAACTTGGAAGAGGGGCCTGCCATTGTCTGCCCTAGCATGTGGACCCAATTCCAAGATACCTCCAGTGTGAAAAGAGCCTGAGTTGCAGTAGCTGCTGTCAGTAAGAAAAGCTGCCATGAAGGAAGCAGCTTAAAACGTTTCTATTTTCATTTTGCCTGTTCTATGAAAAACATTTTACAGATAAATTTTCTGTCTTCGCTTCAATGCACTCCCGCTTAAGGTTTAAGTTTTAGGCAGAGGAACAGATGAATGGATGAAGACAAAATGCTTCTGGTGAAATTGTTATGATAAAAAGAGTCAATAGAATAAGCCACTGAGAGTGATAGAACCATTTTTGAACTGTAATTTGCTTACGCACAGAGTCTTTTAAATATCTGATACTTTTAGTATTCTTTCTGACAATTCATTTAAGTACACACTATTCTTTCTTTTCTATTCTTCATATGCATATGCTAGTGCAGACTACAGCAGGCCCTCTAGCATGTGGATGGCAGGTCCCTATTCAGGAATATAATTCAGAATAAGGCCCAGTGCAGAAGGACTTTTCTCTGGGAAAAGTTTCATAATGCAAGTACCAAAAGGCAGGTCTTGATGATACCTTCATCATTTAATGTTTTATCTACTTTTGTAGACATCTGCCCATATCATATGACTCCATCAAAAGCAAAGCACATCAGTTGCCAACATAATGATACACGATCTTATATAGTACTAGACAGGACCAATTTCTCAGCCCTCTTCTGCATTTACCCTCTGGTCCAGATCTTGTGGAGGCATGGGGCAGATTGGTGTTGTCTGCACTGACAGCGCTGCTTAGCCTCCCATCTCCCTGTGAGACAAAGCATCATAGCTGCCACGCCCCATCCGTAGCCCTGGACCTGGATGTGGTGGTGGTTTTCAGCAGCGTGTTATGATGTGTTGCTGAAAACCAACCTCCAGTAGTTCTGGATCATGGAGGTGAGCTGTCGGCACATCTCTCATGATCCAGAGCAAGGACCTTAATCTGGTTGTAGATTAAATGGGTCTATAATAGATCTGGATTAAGGGTGGAATGCCCTTCCTGGGGCAGGTGAGGCAGCTCCAGCAGCAGTGCAGTCAGACTGCAGTCAGCAGTAGGTGGATGAGGATATGCCAGGCAAGCCAGCATAGGTCACTCCCTTTGATTATGGGTGCCAAAGCTCACAGGCTGCCCTCCATTTTGTGACCAAGTTGGGTAGACACCAGCAGCCCTTCACTTGGACTTCCTGGTGGAGTTCCACACCTGCTTGGGCTTCACACTCTGAGCATAACTCATGAACCTCTGAGCATGTGCTGAGCACTCTGGGGCCTCCCCTTGAACCCCTCCATCACCCTCCCTCTATAGTAACAAATGAAGATTTTTTTAAAAAAAAAATCCTCAAAAATCAAGACTGCATGCAATTCTCCAGAAACTTAGCGGGCATCTTCCTACAGTCCCCCCAGAACAGCCTGTTAATTTATTTGGGGGGGGGGGGTTGTCCAGTTCAAACTCTGTGAAACTTTGGTCCTTCTGATCTACTTAGAAGGAAAGTTGTTGCTGTGATCAACTTTATCCTGTATGCAACCCGTTTTCATCCCATATAGATCTGTACAAATGTGTATGGATGCAGGAAGGATGCAGATCTTCAAGTACGCATTGTGTACAAACCTGTACACATACAAATGTCTGGATAATTCAAATGAATAGATCCAAAATTTGAAATTCGATTAGAATGTTTACATTCAAATTTCAGAACATTCTGTTCGAGTTCAAATGTCAAAATTCAGTACACTAGATCGAATTTTGAATGCCTATGAATATTTGTGCACATCTCTAGTTCTGACTGAACTTTGAGTTTCTCAAAGATGTTCAAAGTTCAGTTCAAATTTTCATTGAGCTGTTTCTCACAGGGAACAATTGAGGAGAGCAAGTAGACCTCTGTTCATGGGCGCAGTTGGAAGAGGGAGGAGGCACTTTTGTGAGCAAGGTGGCAGACCTCCTCCACCTGCTTCCTCTCTTCTGCTCCTCTCAGGCAAGATGGTTCGCAGCCTTGTGATGTCAGTTGGAGGAGGGAGGGGCACTGCTGGGAGCAAGATGGCAGAGCAGCCCAGCCTCCTGCCTCTTCTCCACTCCAATGGAGCCAGTTCAGTATATATCAGAGCTGTTGTGGGGATAACAGTGTGCATTGCTTTGGAGAAAAGACAGGATTTTGGAGGAAAAATAAATGCTATACATACATACATACATACATACATACATACATACATACATACATACATACATACATACATACATACATACATACATACATACATACATACGTGCACATCCCTAGTATGTAACATTTGATATTTGTCCAAATTTGGACATTCATACACAAATCAAACGTTGCGACATTCGTACATTAACACTTGTATGACTATGAATGTTTTGGATACAAATAGTTTGTACAAATAGTTTGAACATTCGTTAAACTGGGGAACTGGGAAATTGGCTGTGCCAGTCACATCTGCAATGATTCCAGATTGCATTTGACATGGATCAAGAGCAGAATAAATGTGGATTCAAGTCGGATTTGATGCAAAGATTCCAACATTTGATTCGTTATGAATCGGATGTCAAAAAACCCATTTGTGCACATCCCTAATACATAAATTTCACATCCTTGTTAACCCTGGATATGCTGCACCAGTTGTTTTGTCTGGGTGTTCTAAATCAAACAGCTAAGAAAAACCCAAGATAATATGTGCTGCTTTGTACAATGATTTTTTTTTAAGTAACAACAACAACAACAGGAAAATATGTACTGATGAAATAGCTCTAGTTATTTTGGAGTTGAGGTAGTGTGCTGTGATTAATGGTTTAATTTAATAGGGCACAATGTAGCACTTTCTTCCAAAACACAGTTGAATTATTGTAGTGCTTTACATCACAGAGCGGAAAAACAGAACTATGACTCAAGCCATGTTCTAAAGTGATTTAATAGTTTGCCAGAGTAATGCTCACATTGCAAAAGAATGGTGAATGAGTTCCTATAATCTATGACTTACGGGCTGTTTCTAAGTGTTTCTGGCTGTGTCAATAAATTGTTCACAGCTCTAATTGTGTTAATGAATTGAACATAATTAAACTTACAGCATGTCATGAGCTTCCTCTGGCAAACACAGTTGGTTTCTTAAGTAAGACTTCCAATCGGGGAAACAAGCTCAGCTTTCACCACTGCTGGCATTTAAAACACCATAAACTATCACTGGGAAAGTCTATACAAATTAGGAGAAAATACTAAATCTCTTTTCAGATTGCTCCATGATATAAAGCGGGATGCATTCAAATACATAGACAAATTATGGTCTGGCAAAAGCAGTAAAGACTGAGTAAAAAATGGGGTTTGAAGTTTTTGGGAAGCTATTTTTAAAGGAAGTACAGTATCGAAGAGATCATTTTCAAAACACAGCAGGCCTCCTATTGGGCAGAAGAAGCAGAGGCATGCTGAGAAGACCAAAAACTCTTATGGTCCCAATTCCAGGTGTAATGCAATACTTCTCTGTATATGTACCAGCCAGTCAGGACAATAAGAGCTTTGGAAGGACCAGAGCCTTCCGTTGTAGCCCCTCCACTGTGATATTTCTGAATGTGCAAGTACCACTCCTTGTCAATATATATGAAACCACTTGCCACTGGATGTTCCTCAGGCAGTTTTGGTTTAAGAAGCTATCAGACATAAGTCTCCACACCAGACCTCCTGATGTTTTCAGTGATTATACAATGTATCTTATGTTGGTTCTAGAGGTAGGCAGGGGGTTGACCATCTTCCAGAATATCATTAGATGAGCTGGTTTTCATGGGGAAGGAAGCTCAGCAATACTGGATGAGAAAGTCTTAGCAAGCATTTCTTACTAAGTTTAGAGAGCTGTGGAGGTCATTATTGGAACCTATTTGGAAGCTCTGATTAGAAGCCTCGCTTCACTTAGAAAGGAGAACAGAGTGCCCACATCTACAGAGCACAGAACAGAAAATTTCAGCACATGTAGCTTATGTTGCAGATAAAACCCAATGGAATTATTTCTTTAATGAGACTATTAAAGGCTCAGTAAGACTACCCTCCTTTCTTTCTGGCCACTCTACATTGAACTTACCAAACAATGTTTTTAGTTTTCTTTTCCTTTGGCAGTTTCGAGAAATAAAGAATTCCAGCAGCAGAATGCCCTAGTGTAACTACTCCATTTCCATCTGAAGCCCTTTTATGATATTATTACTCTTGTCATATTAGTTCTTTTACTGAATGAGTTTCTTCTTTTTCTTCCAACTCCATTTTAATTCTGAAGGCCACTTTAAGATCTCCAGCAATACACAGTCAACAGGACAATCTTAACTTCTCTTTCTGAGCTGCACTGTCATTGAACAGAGACAGGATTGCACGGTTAAAACAGCTGTCTTGTCAGCTGGTTGAAAAGCATGAGTGTGTGAGAGGTTCTTATGGAAGATGCTGGAGCCATCTGCATTTGCACTTGAGAGTCTTAAGGAGATATGGGAGGTAGCAGGTAGACAGATGACCTCTGAGCTACTACTGCTTTCCATTAATAGACTGAGTCATCCCACCACAGCACAAATGGAACACTGTTACACTCGATCTCTTTACATTAACTTATCTAGAGTTTAGTGCTCCCATTCCCAGTACCATGACTTACATTAGTTCCCTAAGTCAATTCCCTCAGCTGGCCCTCCATGGTTCATCTAACCCTCACTTTTCCATGACTGGCAATTTCTTGCATAAGTCAGATTTGCACCACCTGGTGGTTAAAGGGAACCAAGGCTATAATGGATAACTGCGAGGCTTTCCAACAAAGAAATGTAATCTCATGGCTTTTCCAGGTGAAAAGTAGCAGGTGCAGAAGAAATTGATGTAGCTTTGCAAGGGCAGGTGTGGACGGGGAAGAAATATCAGTCATTGTTACATGGGAAGGGAAGAGCTAGACTTCTGAAGTAATGTTGGCCCTACAGTGAGAGTCTGAATTATTACGAACAGGCCACTCTTTGCAGCTGTTAGATCTGAAGGGTAAATACCCAAGAGTTCAGCAGAAAAGGTTTTCCCTACCTTTTCCTGTTCAGTATGGCAGTCCTAACTGTGCATCGTTGTCCTGCTTTTCGTGAAACCAACATCTGAAGAAAGTTACAGGACTCTAAAGTAGTGTAAAAGACCTCTGAGCATTCACTGAAGCTGGAAGGATTAAAACACAACTGTCTCACTGAGAGGAGATTGGATAGCAAAACAGTCTTTGTTTGTCTGGGAGGCCAAGGGAAATAATACAAATTAGACAAGTAATCAATAGCATTCAGACTTCTAAGTGAATGGCACAGAACAGAAACCTCTCAGGCTTGTTTAAATTGTGTCTCTGGAAAGTTTCCCTCTGTTGCAAACTATAATAACACTTGTTATAGTTTTGTTAAGTGATATTCCCATTCTGATGTAGATTGTTTATACAAACAAGGAAGAGAAAGCAGCTGTGTTAATTCTTCTTCCAAGCAGGCTTTTTATGCATGATGTAGCTTATTATGAAAGAATTGAGAAATTTCAAGATTCAATATTTCATTGTGAGCCTGATTAATTACACTTCATTAAACTAAAGATTAAAAAGGAGTAAAGGCATATAGCTGTAGCTAAACAGCAAATGAAGGATGGATAGGATAATCATTAATTGTTTAGTGGAATTGTTTAGGGTCATCCGGCAGAGAATAATAAGAGCTAATGCAATGAAAAGAAACAAAGGAGAATTCAGGCAAAATGTTTCAGGCAAAATTTCTAAAGGACAAGGCCTAATATTCTGAAGAACATGCTCCGTGGGAAGGGAGTCTGTTGAGTGATTTGATTTTAGCTTAGCCAGAGCTAGGGCAACTCAATGATAGCTGAGATGCTGCCTGGAATTATATTGTAGCCCAGAGGGTCTCAGCTAAGATGGCTTCAGAGAAGCAGCAAAACCAAAGCCCATTTCTTTCACATCCAGAGCAGAGCTTTGGGATTTGGAGCAAAAAGGGCAATTGCTCCAGGCACAACACATGGGGGTGCCCCATCCTAAGTATCGTTCCCTATCTGAAATGATTGGGTGGATCGATATATTCTATTCAAGGCAGGAAAAAAAATGTCCCGCATTGGTTGAAATATAATTCCAGGAGTTATTTTAGTGGCTTGGGTCCCCCCGCCCCAACACTCCATTTACTGGACCATTACATTCAATGGACAGTGGCTACTCTGCTAGGCCTGCATATTTCATCTGACTGTAACCCAATAAATTACTTCCTCTCCCTAGCTTTATTGAAGATGCAGTAATTCAATCAACTTCTCATTCTCTGTGTATCAGTGTTGGGTATCATTGGGTCAGATTTCATTCCTGGTAACTGTACGGACAAAGGCTACTTCCACATGCATTAAATAATGGGCGTTTTGGGGTACTTAATGGGTACTTCTAGTGACAGTGGAAAAACACCCGATACCTACATACTTCCTTTTGCCTTTGCCTTCTGCTTGAGAATGACCAGAAGCAAGTTGTGGGCCATTGTGTGTTACAGGATGCTGCACTAGATGGGCTCTGGCCTGATCTAGAAGAAGAAGAGTTGGCTTTTCTACCCTGCTTTTCTCATCCTTAAGGGGACTCAAAGCAGCTGATAAAGCTTTCTGTTCTTCTCTTAGATGGGGTTGTGAGAGCTCAGCAGAGAGCTGTGACTATCCCAGGGCCACCCATCTGGCTTTGTGGAGGAGTGCAGAATCAAACTCACTGCGTATGAGAGGTGAGAATCTAGACATGATACTCCTATCTAACATTTCCACCTATTCTGAAAGCCAGCACAGTGTAACATAGTGCTGAACTGGGGCCTGGAAAATCACTGTAAACACAAGACCAAACTGGCTCACCCTTATTCCTAGGAATTTCAAAGGTGGCTTCAAAATGCATTCTCTGTCATTATTATAGGCAAGTTGCTATTACATGCTCTAAACTGCTTTTTAATATGTGTGTGTGTGCAGCCAGAGCCTGGCCATCTAGACCTATGTCAGTAATATCTCATAGCTATTCCAAAGATATTTATATCACCTCTTTGGGTGATTCTTCACTGGCTGGTATACTGGACCAGCAAGCAAACCAAGAGCCTCCTTCTGCAAGCTGGTGTACAAGGGAGGCTCCAAGTATGCTTGCTGGTCTGTATGCCAGCCAGTGGAGAATCTCCCTTTGACTCCATCTATGCATCTTGCCCATTGCTTTCTAGTCTTCTGCTTTCCCCAGACTGCAAAACATAATCAGTCTTTTTCTAGTCCTTCGTCAGGCAGCATCATATGCCCAAAGCAGTAGGTTTTCTTTGGTTCAACATCAGCTGACTGGCTCTTCTTGCAGTAAATGAAGTGAGACCATCCATCTTAATAATAAAATGTCAGCATAACTTGCACAGTTCTGGTGTCACTACAGATAGCTTTTGGAGATATAGGGCCTTTTTGCACTTACCTCCATGACAGTTCCAGATAGACTGTGGAAATATGTTGTTTACACCACAATCTGCTGCAGCTGTTCCAGAGGCATCCTGAGCCATTCCTGACTTACCCGCTATAGACAGCTTAAATGCTGTCCTTGTACAAGCAGCATCAGGAGTGGTTCAGGACTCGGAGTAGTGCTTTTGCACCACTTCTGGGTCCACCTACCCATCAAGCTGCACCCTGCCCTCATGCATGATGCAGTGTCTCATCACCCAACTGCAGCAAGGGCTGGGTGGGATGTCCTACACTCATAAAGCACATCCAGACGCATTTTATTCCAGATTATCCGTGCTTTATTCCAGATAATCCAAATAATGCAGATTAAGTAAGTGCTGTCTGGATGAAGCTTTGGACACCAGATCAGAAACACAACCACAAAAAGCTGGCTGTTCACACTGCAAGAGTGGCTGGACAGGCTCCCACAATTCCTGTTGTGCACCAGCCTAGAATGGCCTTCAGAGACCATTCCAAGAAGGTGAGAATCTAGACATGATACTCCTATCCAACATTTCCACCTATTCTGAAAGCCAGCACAGTGTAACATAGTGCTGAACTGGGGCCTGGAAAATCAGGTTCTGAGTCCACACTCAGCCATAGAAGCTTGATAAGTGATCTTGGGCCAGTCACTGCCTCTTAATTTCATAGAGCTCATGGGGCTTCTCAAACAAGTTCTCTGCCCTGGACCTCTTGCATATCTTAGCCTTCCCTATACTAGGCTGTTATCCTGTGATGATCACACAATGCCACATGCTGGTGGGTAAGACACACAGTCTTCAATATGTACAAGCATTGTGTGAACAGCATGTGGCATTTAACAGTTCCTGAATCTGTACTTTTTTGCAAACTCCAAGACCAAGGCTGCCTCCAGACAGCAACTGAATATAGCAATAAGAAGCAATAATGTGGGGTATTTCTCCCCTGCAGTAATTGCTTCCTATTTAGACATAACTGACCACAGCACTGTCTTTCCATGTTTTGTCATGTGCAATCCAGCTACCATTGAATTTCCAGATGAATTCAATGGTAGCTGGAAAGGAAGCCCTGCCCAGGAGGAGAATCTTGCCATCTCTTCTGGGGGTGGCCTGGTAGTGGCAGCCTAAACCACTCTGCCCTCTGGGTGACTCTCCAGCCTAGCTGGGCATGGATATCTTAGAGGAGATAATTATTTGTGGGACTGGGGCAGCTGCTCTGGACTTCACCTGGGCCCTTTCTGCACTTGACCTTATTCTGGAATTTATCTTGGGATAGGGGTCTGTTGCCCACATGCTAATGCAGGTTATGGTAGGCCTCACTTGGTGGCTGTCATAGCCTGTATGATCATGCAAACAGCAGGTCCCTATTTTGGGATATGATCCAGAATAAGGCTAAGTGCAGAAAGGCCCCTGGTCTCAGCTACACCAGAGACCACAAAGGACAGCTCCTTATGGCTTTCAGTTGCTGGAAGCCCTGCCTGAGGAGGAAAACTTGTCATCTTTCCTGGGGATGGTCTAGTGGTGGCAGCCTTAGACCACTCTGCCCTCTGGGTGATTTTCCAGCCAGGAGATGATTATTTGTGGGATTGGGGCCTTTTGTCAGCTGCTCTGGACTCCACTTGGCCCCAGCTGCCTCCATTTCTCTCTCTCTTTCTGTTGCTTATTTTGCAATGTTTTGTATAATGTGCAATTTTTATAATGTATTTTTATTTTAACATTTTGATTATTATTTTGCATTGTATATTTTCTGTTTGTTGCAAATTGCCTTGGGCAAATTTTCTTTTGGACAGGTGGTACACAAATAAAATGAAAATTAAATGAAAGGATATCCAAATATAATGGAATATGTCTGGGTGTAGCCTAAGAGTTCTGTTTAGAGCACTCACTTTTATTTATTTATGGATTTTATATCCTATCTTTTTTCCAAAGAACTCAAGACAGTGAAGTCATCTCTTCCCCTTCACATTACCTCCAAAACAGCCCTGGCTGTGAGGACAGTTTTTTGGGTTGACCCATGAGAGACAAATGGGGAACGGAAAAAAGAGAGAGAGACCATTTGTTGTTGCCAAGGATAGCCTGAAATAGAGGCAACCTAGATTAGTCTACTGTGATCCATCCAGAAAAGCAACCTAGATTAGAAATAAATTTATTAATGCCTGCTGATCAGCCATGTTTACTGTACTGTGGAAGAATAAAGCTTACAACAAAAAGGGGACTAGATCAGCTCTCGTCTCGTTGTCAACATTTACTTTGATTTCTGTGCAAATTTGCTGGTATAAAAAGATTAGATCTCTTTAATTTTTATTTAAAAAAAAAAAGACAAGGAAGAAAAAAGCACAGGGAGATTTTGGGGGAATTAAAATACTTCTTCTGATGAAAGGGATTAGTCAAAGTTTGCTCACTTGGTGTAATTAGTGCATATGGTCCAGCTGTGAGGAAGTAGCTAAGGAGTTCTAACTTATTATTAATTAGGCTCATTAAAATGCAAGTAAGAGAACGATGTCTAGGTAAACAATACCTTATGTCATAAAGTCATTACTTGACAAAAGCTAGTCTTACTAACAGAAGTCTTTCATGGTATTTTGTAAGGTTTTTTTTTTTAAAAAAGGCTCTGCTGGTTCTAGTTAACGACTCCTGACTGACATCAAGGACAGGCATACAAAGGGAGAAGGAACCAGCATTATGGCGCGGATATTTCTTTTCAAATCATTTCATAATATGTCTGGGTGAGGTCAAAGGTTGACAGGCAAATGACAGGCCTTCTTCAATTGCTGTGGTGTCACAGCGGGTGTGTGTCAAGGAAATTTTTTCTGGGCCCCTCTGTGACTCCCCCCCCCCGACCATGTTCACATTTCTTTTCCTTGTCTTGTCTCAAATGGGGCAGGATTGGCAGATTTGTAATTAAAACCTCAACAGGGGAAGTTTAGAGACCAAGCCTAGGTTAGGAAATAGCAGGAAATGCTGTTCATAATTATAAAGACCTTACACACTGAACAGATAATGGAATGCTTTATGAATAGGCACTGATTTCAAAAGAGGACTCTGAAATAACAAGGACTTTTCATTGTTAATGAGTGATGCCAAGTTTCCTATAAGTCAAAGAGACCCTAAATTATAGCATCACAAATGATGCACGCTAATCAAGCATTAAGATCTCAACAACTAAGATAGCCCACTGCAGGATTTTACCCCACCCCCACCCCATTTTATGTGTTTTCCTTTCTTTAAAGTCTATGCACGCTTACTTATAAATCACTCTAGAAATGCAGCCTCCAGTATAAATGGATCAAAAGATGCTATTGACAGATGCTGAAATGAGTGTCTACCTTTAACACAGGGTCAATTGATAAGTGTCTGACCTAGACTTTTGACTGACATGAAGGGCTGCCAGGCAGGTCTCTTTGTTATAACTGATAGCTAAACAGTGGTGCTGTTGTTGTTTTAGAAACCTATTTGGGTGTATGTAAGAGGGAATAATTTGTAATGAGAAGATGGGGCTTAAAGCTAGCCTAAGAAATTTTTGAGAGCACCACGTCAAAAGGTTCTGAGCACCAGCAAATGAAAGTTTGATTTGATAAAGCTTTCCCAGGGTCACTTTATCACTATCACTCCTTTTAATCATCTATTTGAAAGTGGATATAGGAAATTCTTTATCGTTGATGCTTAAAACCTCTCCTGGGAAATGAGCAATGGACTAAAGGGCTATGGCCAGAGATGCAAACAGTTATGTTGTTGGGAAAAGGGAACTTCTTTGGAGGCACCTGTAGCTGAGGACTGAGAGCAAACCAAAGCAAAGAAGGAACTGGCCACCCGGCAGCGTGAAATAATATCCATTTCCCAGTATGAGACGCCTTTGCAGGAGGCGTTTGTTCCAAGAAAACAAGAAGACAGGCAGCTGTGCTATCCCACTGAGAGAGACCTGTGAGTGATGTTGGTTCCCTGGCTGTCCCAAGGAAAGGAGATACAAGCAATTTGGAGAATCCTGGAATAACGTTTCAGAAGAACAGCTAAGGACGCCTTGAGTCCCTTCCTCGTTATTTCACTTTCCTGAAATTAGTGCATGTACCACCAAGAGATCATTCTGATTAAATGGTAATGAAGTTTACCATTAATTAGTAATTAGGATTATGTTTGGTTTCTATTTTGGAGAGGGGATTTTTTTTGGCATCTGTTTTTATTGGCTATTGTAGCATGGTAGTTTTCGTAATTATATGATTCAGAGATGGCACCTTGGCACATGGCTGGAAAGGCAGCTGAGGTATCTTTTAAATGAATTATTGCCCTTCTGCCTTTCAGTTTGCCCGATGGCCCATCTTGCAGTACTTCAGGGCATATGTGTGCGCATGCATTCACATACATTCGCACAGCCATGAACATTTACAATTAGCTTTTCACAATAGGATGATATATTAACTCAAGAAGGTGTTGGTGCATCCAGGAAGCTTAAAGGTGTTTTAAAGCTTTGAATTCCCAATGCAGCTGCTTCCTGTCATCCCACTGGCGCATCCAGGTAGGATGATCAAAATTCTGCAGTATCCTCCCTCCAGGCGAGGGAAAGTATGAAGTTCAAACTTGCTGATAAAACAGCAGCTTTTAACAGGGCACTGTCCCTGCTGCTGTGGCACCACCATGGTCATGTGATCAATCACGTGACTGCTGGATCAGCAGCAGGTGCAAAGTTTTTGTTGCTGTCTGGTGACACCCTTTCTTGATACCTCTTCCTGTGAGTCTCAGGCTGCATCCAGACACATTTATACTGCACAGTCCCTATCAAACCATCACACATGATGATCGACTGACCAGCGTGGCATCGCATTATACGATCAGGACTGTGCACTTACCTTAATGTTGGATCAAAGACACTCACTGCAAAGTATAAAGAAAATCTGAAGCTTCAAGCCAGTGCAGGCATGAGGGTGAGAAAAGCAGACAAGATGGTGCAAGTTGTTTTTGAAACTTTCCAAGCTTGTGAACAGTACTGCATCCTGTGGTAGTGAGGCACAAAGTTTAACTGGGGGGGGGGGGGGACGACGACGACATCCTTTTGTTTATCCCACCTCTCAAATACCAGCTTCACTGGATGACCCCTAGTTCTGGTGTTTTGAGCAAAAATTCTTATGTACTGTGTCCTCCCTGCTGATAATTTCACACACCTCTATCACATCCTCTCACCTCTTCTGACTAAAAGGGCAGGTGTCCCAAGGGAACTGCAGGATGACTAGGTGCCTTATTGATCCTTCAAAGAGTCATTCTACAGTGGCTGACAGAAGTTCTGTCCCTTATCCATGTTGTTAAAACCAAAGCTTATAACCTGACTTAAAATTCAGCCACTGGTTTTAGAAATGACTCATATGAAAGCTGAAACCCTCCCAAATGAGGTTTTTTAAAAGAAAATAAATTTGCTTCACTGCTGAAATATTGATCATTTAATGAACACAGAAAGGTCTGGTTTTGGCTAGACAAAAGTTTTGTCGCCTACAAAAAGTAATGTGAAAATCAAACATAATAATTCACTTCATATACAAAGATATGTTTCATAACATTGGTGAATGAAGTTGTGGTGCTATTAGAGCCATACTTAATATTTTGTGTGACTTCCATGAGCCTGAAGGACTGCATCCATGCGTTTCGGCACTGATTCATACAATTTATTGATGAAGTCATCAGGAATAGTAAAGAATGCAGTTTTACATGCCTCCCAGAGTTCATCAAGATTCTTTGGTTTTATCTTCCAAGCTTCCTCTTTCATCCTACCCCAAACATGTTTAATGATGTTCATATCTGGTGACTGGGCTGGCCAGTCCTGGAGCACCTTGATCTTCTTTGCCTTGAGGAACTTTGATGTAGAGATGGGTGTATGAGATGGAGCACCATCCTGCTGCAAAATTTGACCCCTTTTATGATTGGGAATGTAAGAGGCAGCTAATACTTCTTGATAATTTAGGCTATTGATATTGCCTTCTACCTTGCAAATGTTTTGCACACCCCTATACTAAATGTAACCCCAGACCATGATCTTTCCACCACCAAACTTAACTGTTTTCTGGGTGTATCTTGGATCCATACGGGCTCCAGTAGGTCTCCTGCAGTATTTGTGGCAGCTGTGGTGTAATTCAACTGAAGATTCATCTGAGAAATCCACCTTCTGCCACTTTTCCAGCGTCCATCCATTTAGCAGGCTGTGGGCCTTGGCAAATGCCACATGGTTTTTTAATAGTGCTTTGTTTAGTGCTGGCTCCTGGGCACTGATTTGACAATGGAGGCCATTTCGAGACAGAATCCTACAAACTGTTCTAGTTGACACAGGGACTTGAGGTGACCAGGCCAGTTGGAGCTCTGCTGCAGTGGAAGAAGGGCTGGCTTTTGATTTTCGAACCAACAAATGTTCCTCCTGAGCAGTTGTCTTGTGGGGTCTGCCGGACCTGGGCTTGTCAAACACATCGCCAGTCTCTTCTAATCTTTTTGTAATTCTTTGTACTTGACGCTGAGACACATTAAAGGTGCCAGCCACTCTGCAGTGGATATGGTCTTCAGCCTCTTGATAATCAAGGCTTTGGTCGCAGGGTGGATTTTTGGCATGTTGTCAGAGGTCAAGTTGCAGTTCAAGTGAAGGTCTGGGGTGCTGGAGTTCTTTTTATACACACCCACTAATTATCCAATCAATTAGTGAGCACAGGTGAGGCTATAAACTAGGATTAGGTGCATTATATGACAAGGCGACAAAACTTTTGTCTAGCCAAAATCAGACCTTTCTGTGTTCATTAAATGATCAATATTTCAGCAGTGAAGCAAATTTATTTTCATTTAAAAAACCTCATTTGGGAGGGTTTCAGCTTTCATATGAGTCATTTCTAAAACCAATGGATGAATTTTAAGTCAGGTTATAAGCTTTGGTTTCAACAACATGGATAAGCGACAGAACTTCTGTCAGGCACTGTAGGGCCCTGCTTATATTTGGCCATATTGTGGAATATATCTCAGGATAGGGGTATGTTGTCCACATGTTATTGCAGTCTGGCAGGCCTCACTTGGGGCCTGCTGTATATGACACTAGAATGTGGACAACAGGGCCCTATTCCAGGATATATTCTAGAATAAAGCCAAGTGTGAACAGCTCCTAGGTCTCAAGCAGCAGTTGAAAAAGAAAATGAAGAAGTGAGTAAATGAGGTTGCTCACTGAGCAACCAGGTCACTGAGGAAGCAGATGGTAACCTCTTCTGTAAGGCCTTCCAGTCCATTGACAATGGTTGGCAACATACATACATGACTAGTGACAGGAAAACAGCACAGCTAGACTACTTTCTCCCACGTAGCCTTGCCATCAACTAAGATCTTGTAAAGAAGCTTTCTTAAAGATTCCACCATCCCATGAAGTTCTTGGATTACCTTCTAGAGAGAGGGCCTTCCCTGTGGTGGCCCTTAGAACTTGGAACTTCCTGAAGAGACAGGACAGGTGCTAATATTTTTGGTGCTTGCTAAAATCACAGGTACTTCACCAGACTGTTAACAATTAGCCCATGACAAAGATTCAACCAAGTTTGCACTCACCTTACGAGAATTGTCTAAGCAGACAATTCCAGGCTAGTGAAGAACAGGAGGCATTCACAGTTTCTGTGCTAGAACACCTCTGTTCTGTTCCAGCAGGGTAAAAAGTGAAAATGGCTCTCCTAGACCACCATTGTAGACCTTGCATCTGGGGCCAGTTCAGACTTTGCAGAGGCATCCAGACACTGTGAATGACTCTGCAGCCACAGTCACGGGGTCACACAGCACATACACCCTCACAGCACAACATCTGGAAGAGTGTGAAGATGCTACTCCTAGACAGTTCCCCCAAGTCACTGGAATGCCTGTAGACAACTTTTAAGTTGTCCGCAGCAGGAATGGCCCAAGGAAGTGTTGGACAACTTTTGGACTGCTACAGCAGCATCTGGGTGCAAACACAGCATTTCAATGATCAGCATAGAATGTTCTACAAGGTAAGTGCGAAGACGGCCAAAGATTACTAATTTTATCCTGCAGTTTATTGATTCTATGTTTTAGGTCTCAGCTTGTGAATGTATGTCATTTCATTGGTTTTGTTTTGGTGTGTTCACCTGAGCTTTTGATAATAGTTAGAAATATAAAGAAATACAGATTATGCTACTATGAATCTGTGGAGTCCACATTCCAACTTCTAGTGATCAAATCCAGCTGACAGGCTAATTCATTCAACATTTTATTCAATGTACTAAATTTTGATTATTGATTGCCTTATTTTAATAGCCCCCATTTTTAGTTCATAAGCATTCCATGTGACATACGAGTATATAATAAGATGAATGAATACTTAAAACACAATTAATGTCACTGACAACTGCTGTGAATTAAAACAAGATGTACACACACTTCCATTCTTTTCAATAGGCACTGGTGGCTGGTGGCAGCTGTGGCCGATGGAATGGAGGTGACAGAGCTAGAAGGAAGTGGTGCCAAAGATGGGAATATATAGATCTGGTGGTAGATAAGATATAGTCTGTGCCTTCACCTACCTAGTGAGGTACCCAGAAAAGTGTCTTCTGCAACTTTCTGAAGTAGCAGAAAGCACCTGTTTTGCAGCAATTGTTTTGATCCCTATTAGCAGTTGAGATTGCTGCCTGAGCACTTTGTGTGAGGATACAACTTTGCTGTCCTAGTAAATGTGCCTTGTAGTGCTACTCTGAAGAACAGCCAGTGAAGATGAGGGGATATTCTTTTGCACCAACATTGTGGTGCCTCTTCCACACATCCCAGGAGTAGCTGCCTCCATTTATGAATGGTGACTTAGTCTACAGGAAGATTAACATCCCTGAAGACAGTAGATTATACACACATTAGCAAGGCTTGAATTGAAATATCTCTGAAACAGAAAGGCTGAATGCCCATTCATGGTTTATAATGCTTTGAAAACAGTTTGGATGTCCTTTGGCCCCATTCAAATATAGATTCTCGGATTTTCTGAGGCGGGAACAGCCAAAATACACTTTAAAAACTCCTCGGAGAAACAGCTGTCACTCCCATTTCTGCCACTACCCCACTTTATTTTTCCCCAGTGGGAACCCTACTGAATTATTTGAGGTGGGGATACGTCCTTTTGGCCAATGCCTGACAGATGTGGGTGGGATTTCACAGCTGCAAAGGTCTTCCCCCCTCTCCTCACCATGCCTGCTCTGAACACGATTGCAAGAGGAAAAAAGAACACATCAGAATTCTTGCTCATTTAAAACTCAAGCTTCAAGCCATTACATTGTTGCAAACCTCACAGAAACAGAGAAAGAGATGTCAGCTCTCCATTAGAATTTGCAATTTCAGTTCTCTGGTTTAAGCGCAAACAGGAAGAACTGGCTGGGAAAGAGATTCCATCTGAAAAGGAAAGTGTGAAATTGCTTTGTTCTTTTGCCTAGCTGTTTCTACCAGGGAAAACACTAGAATCTCCATTCTAACATTAATCAGGGGCAGGCTTACAGGGTTTGAATCCCTGCCCCATAAAGCCAGGGTATGACACAAAAGAGAGCGGGGAGAGGTTCACCCCTGTAAATCCGCATAAAAAGCCATAAATGGGGACATGAAAAAAATGGATAGAATGCTGATTAAATTAATACAGATTTAAAACGGCAGTAAAATAGTCCAGTGGGAACTCAGCCAAAGGGGCAATGGACTTAATCTCTGAGTTACATTTTGTTCTTATGAACCAGCTGTCCTTGTGCTTCAGAATTTCCAGGGAACTTGAGGTGTGATCAGATGGGACTTTTTTTCAATCACTTCTTTTAGAAAATGTGTTCCTTCTGTACGCACACACATACAAGTGCATTTAAACAACCTCGAAGTCTGGTGGCACCTTCTTTACAACAAGTGCTCTGACAGGCCACTTGTCTGCCTGGCTTTCTGTTGCCCTCATTGGTCAATTCTTGGCAACATTTGTTCCCATGCTGTGATTGAAAGCACAGAGGAAGAAAATGTAGCCAATGTCATTTTATTCCTTTGGGGAAAGGTTCCCTATTCCCTGGCTACAGATGGGGTAGGAGATTCTAGGGATTACAGCCTCCAATTCACCAAGAGGACATCTCATTAAGTGTGCATGATCTCAGGTCTAAGTAAGTATTTTGTCTGCAGCCAAATACCTGAAAGAAGAACTTATCAGAATAAAAAAAAGTTAAGTTTACTTTTTCCACACTGAGAGGCAAAAACAATATACAGTAAAGCAATCAAAAACGTTTGTTGCTGCATAACTAATATGTTAATGTTTTTTCCCTTGACTAGGAGTAAAAATGGTGAACATTATGTACCGCAGGAGGGAAATACTGGAATCTGGCTAGGAAACCTCATTAGAGACTAATGTACCAGTTGGTCCCCTACAAATTATGGTAAATTGCCGTGTAGAATTATGAGATTGAGGCTATCAGCTGGTACTTGAGTTTGAAAAGGCTTGTGCATTTTATCTTTCTCTTTTCCATGGGTTCAGACTTCGAAAGTGATTTGATTTTCAATAGCCACTTCGTATAAAGGTGCAAAATTTGTCTGTCTTTATTACTGTGCATGGCCCAATCTGTTCGACTTCTTGCCAGTTAAAAGGTCTTTGAATTCCATTTCTTCTTGCCTGGCATAAAGTATATACCACCTTCAGTTTCAATACCGTAAGCATGCTCAAAAAGCTTCTGTGACCTTCCCCCTCCTTCCCTATCACATGCTGACACATCTAGCCTAAATTTGTGTCTTGCATCACCTCAGGATACTCATGGCTAATTTCATTATTTTGGAGAGAAAATGCAAATGAGGCCAGACAGCTGGTGCTTTCCTTGTGGCCAGGAGTGATGGAGAGGCCTGAGGCCTACCTCATCAGAGGCTGTAATACCCTTTTGCTTAGACAGGCCCTGGTGAGAAGAAAGGAGGGAGGCTGCTAGAACAGCATGAACAGATGGCAAGGAAGGTAAAAAGATGGAGAGGAGAGGCTACCTTGCGCTATTCAGAGGAAGTTCTAGTGTCAGTTATCTGGGCAGACCGGTATGGCATATTGCAGGATGAAAACAACAGTGTCTTCCAGATTCGTTGGCTTTTCACGTCGATCCCTGATGAGAGAATTTATTTTTAGCCATTTTCCTATGACTGCAGCACTCAGAAGTGCAATTTATTTTATCCATTCTGACTTTAGTAATTAAAAATTGGTTGGTGGGGAGACTTGGCTGTCAGCTCAAGAGAACACTTTTGAAAATGTTTATTTTAAAAATAACATTGCTTTTTTTCTTTTCTTTTCTTTTTTTTGGACAAGCAAAAGGACTTTTAAAAACTTGCATGGAGTTATCCAACTTACCAATGAGGTAAAAGGAGAAAAACGCACATGCAATATCCAGCAACCTGGGATCCTCCAGATGTTTCGGAGTCCAGCTCCCATTAGCCCCAGCCAGGGGGCTGCAGGATAACAACTAATTCATTTACATGCTGCTGTTTTTTGGGATTTGTGGAGGTAAAGGCCAACTCCAAATCTCCATATTACCAAAGAAAACAAATGCATGAAAGGATAAATTTCTTGCTGTCGAGCAGGCACGAGTATGCTGCAGTTAATTTTAGCACAAGAATCTGACTGTAGTGCACAATTCAAAATCACCCGGTCAGAAAAGTGGCCTTTTAAAAAATGTACGTGCCTCCATTTGTACACCTTGGGGAAGAAAGCATGACATGGCCAGAAGAGGTAAAGGGAGAAACAACCTCAACCCCAAAATTAAGTTATTTTGGTTTAAAATGCAAAGTGTGGCCAACATGGTAAGTCCAGACGTTTAAAAGTGTCACCAGAGTGTATTTTAACAAGGGTAAGTAGCCTGAGGGAGGGGCTAGTTGAGCACTCCAAGGGGAGGGGTGAAATAGGATCCTGGAGGAGCTCAGCCAATCAGGGCAAAGCTAGCTAGCCAGGCCCATATTTAAGGGGGCCTGAGGGAACAATTTGGGTTCTCTGCCTTTGGTCGTTAAACCTGGAGGGTGTTTCAACTTGGGGAGAAACAGGCTCTAAGCAGTCCTGAGGGACGCTGGGGAATAGAGTCCTGAGTTAATAGTGAATTACAGTGTTTAGAAAGTAAAAGAGTTGAAATGATTATAAGTTATTTATGCTGTTGGCATTAATCTGAAAAGGATTGGAGTCTTTAGGCTTAGTGAGGAAGCTAAAGACCTAACTGTTTGATATTTAAAGTAACAAAGTGCAACTTTAAGAAGAAACTTGAATTGTAAACAATAAACTTGTTTTCTGGTTATTTTAAAGAAGCTTCGTGTTCTCTGTTTTCAAAGTGAGCCAAGTCAGGCTGGAATTCTAACAGATACTGTAACCCACTGCTGGCTAGGCAGAGTGGGGGAAGGGCTGTCTGCTGCAGCACCAAGAAGGAGGCAACATTATTATCAAACTTAATAGCAGAGAAAGGGAAATGAAAGGTGTGCCTCTTGGAAGAGAATTAACAGAGTCTTAATATAAAAAGTAAAATACACGCTACTACACTACCAAGTCAGGATATATACAAATCGCTACCTGACTGAGGGGCGGCCTTTACATTTGGTGGCAGGGGTGGGATAAATAGCGGTGACCCACTGACCACCAGGAAAGTGAAATAGAAACGTGGGGATATAAGTATTTGAGATTTGAGATTTTTTCTCTGGCCTTTACACAACCCACTCTGGGGCCGTGTCTTCACGGCAACCTTATCTCGGATTCAAAACGTTTTCAATCCTCGGAGTCCACAAGGCAGTTTGGCTTAACACACTTTCTCCATGTTAAACCACCCCAAAGCGTGGTGAGTCTCAATCCTGATTTCAACAGGTCTCACTCTGGATCGTGCACTTGAAACGTTTTACATTTTTTACTGTGTAGACAGTACCATTTTAAGAGATGAGAATCCATGTTTAGGGTTTCCCTCTCCCAATAGCTTGCTTCCAAAGACAGTGATTTCAGTGTAAAAATCCACTTAACAGGGATCGCTACACTGTAGCGATGGAACCACTTCACACCTTGATGGTTGGAATAATAATGTTGCAATTTTGCGCAATTCTAGCTCTTTGGAGTTCTGACTTTAGAAAGGGAAAGGGAGGAAAGCAGCTGAATGTGAATGTTTAAAGCAAAGGGGCTTTACTTGCTGCCGCTGCTGTGTACCCTGAGTTGGACGGGATCTCCAGGGTCATCCAGTCCAACCCCCTGCTCAGTGGAGGATTAAGTTGCTAAAGTATTGTTGAATCAAAAGAGGCCGATCAAACCTCTTCTAGCAAAATTAAAAGGATGCATGGAGGTACACTTGAGGAGCTCATAAACGAACACAGTATCTGAGAATGTCTTTCAGTTAATGAGAGTCCTGAATAAACCTGGGAGATCCAGAAATAAATTTGGTACTATATTTTACATGATTGTTTTAGTCAGTAGAACTGTATCTTCCTAAACTGAGCTTGGAAAGCATATTGCATTTTGTTAGACATTTAAAAATGATCTTTTAAAAATAGCATTCGTACAAGGGATCCATGTTACATTATTATAAAGAGTATTAATTTAATGTTCTGTCTCTTCCCAGGATAAATTCTTTGCAGCTGACGGAGATGCAATCGGGTACACTCAATAAATTTGTGTCTGTAATGACAGGCTTTACATTCAAACCTTCTCCTGTTCTGAAGACTAAGAAAGGTCCCCTTTTCCAGATTTGAAATATTATATCTCTGAAGGCATTTTAAAAGCCTGATTAGTCAGGAAACTGCACAAGGAAATAGGCAGATGTTTTCCATTAAATGGCCAATCAATGGTGAGCACTCATAGTCTGGGTAGGTTTTGCCTGATTTGGAGAATAATGTAGATTGCAGTGTGTGACAAAATAAGGTAGTCATATATTCAGAAAACTGTTTTTAGGGGGGTTTTGTGTGTATCTTTTTCTTAAAGGGATTACTGCAAAAAGCCCTTTCTGATCACATACAGTTAAGGACAACATTACTTAAGCCCTTTGTTTTTCATTAACAATAGGGAGGACAAAACAAGAAATGATTGAAAGATTAAAATGAAACACATAAAAAGATGACATTCATCAAGTTGGTAAAAGTAAAGGTGATGTAACAGTGAAGATGGGGAACTTTCATTTCTCAGCTTTGAAGTCTGTGAATGCAAGAGGCAGGGTTTGTGCGGACACTGCCCTGCCTGCTTCTGGCACCAAAGCAAATGCCCCATTCCATCTAGCGCCATTAATAGCACTAATTGAATACATTAGCAACAACATATTGAATAAAAGTTAGGCAATCTATTAAAAATCAATTAAAATCACCTTATCTTTGAAGAGGCTTATTCAGCCCCCCCCCCCGAGCTTTGCACAGGGGTGAACCTTCTTATTGGGCACCCTCCCTTCTTTTGTTAAAGCTAGAACAGCTTGGCCAACAAAAGGAGGTGGAGTATTTCAGGCATCAGTTGGACTTCTCTAAGTCCAGTTTTAGATGTCTTATGCCATCTCCCCTACTTCTCCACCATTTTGATTTCTCTGGATATCCCTGATACTAGACAGAGGGGAGAGGAAATAAAGTCCATTAAAAACACACACCAAAAAACCCCGATATTTATACAGCCATATATTCCATGTCTGTGGGGTAGGAGCCAGAGAGAGGGTGTTGTCTGCCATGGCTCAAGAAGCAGGGGCTGAAGGTTTCATTCAGGTGAATGGAGAGAGGATGGGCTAGGTGAACAGGGGGAAGGAAATGAAGGAGATACATGAGTTGAGGGAATCCCAATTGCAACATATCTGAACTGATGATCTGGCTTCATAATGAACAACAATCTAATCAAGGAGGATAGTAAATAAGAATAATTGGAACTTGTGTAATCCTACTCAGTATTCCTGATAGTTCTCTCCAGATATTTACTGTAAATAAAAGGTTGGTTTCTGTTGCAAAATAGCTCCTATTTTGGTACAGAATTCTCCAGACAGTGGCCAAACTGAGGTGATAGGATTTCCCTTCTTTGTTAAGTGCAGATGTAATCAGCTGCTTGCTTTCTGACACAAACTATCTTGCAGTCTTTTTCTTTAGAACCAAAACAGAGTTGACTTTTAAAAATATATTTTATATCTTTTAATATGACCTGGTATGGCATCTCATATTTCATTACTATAATTCTTTACATAGAGCCTGAATACCAATCATTATATGGCAGTCATATAATGCTTTGACAACGTCCTGTCTTGACTTGGCACAACACTCAAAAGTGAAGGATTCTGGGAAGCACATAGCTACAGGCCTTCAAGGTAGGTTAGTTCACACAGGGCAAATTCCCACAGCAAGCTTATTTCGCTTTCCCTAAACCGAAAATAATAGAACCGGATGGAAACATGAATTTGCCTGTTCCCATTACTTTCTGCTTAATCGCGTTCAGTCCGGATTCTGAGGACATACATGACTCAAGGGGGGACTCCAGTGGCTACTTTTTAAAAGCCGCTTTTCGGGGCTGCCCTGTCCTCTTCCTCCTGGCATGAACGCGCCACCCATAACAGACCCCTTCACGGAGCCTGGCTGGGTGGCTGCTGCTTGCCTGGATGGAGGAAAAATGGCAGCAGGCAGCCAGCGATTCTTTCCTTTCCTCTTCCCATTGCTCAGGGCATGCAGCAGTGGCGGCAAGTCAAGCCCCTTTCATCCATCACTGTCACAGCTAAACATTCACACATCTCTCCAAACGGCAGCTGCTTTTGTTTCTTTTCCCTTTTTAGAAGGTCAGCACTTTCAATGGCAAGATAGTTATCAGGTGTGAATTGCTTGTTTGCTACAGTGGATTGCTTGATTGCTATTCGGGCTGCTGCTGCTTTTACAGCTTGCTTTGGAAGCAAGCTATTGGGGGAGGGAAACTCTCATCCCTTAACAAGGGAGGGTTCCCACAGTAAAAAATGTAAAACGTTTCAAGCGCACAAACTGGAGTGAGACCTGTTGAAATCAGGATTGAGATTCATCACGCTTTGGGGTGGTTTAACATGGGGAAATCATGTTAAGCCAAACTGCCATGTGGACTCCGAGGATTTAAAACATTTTGAATTCGAGATAAGGTTGCCGTGAAGACATGGCCACACAGTCCCAAATGTGAACGCTAGTACGCATTAGTCTGTCATGCACTTTTCCCATCCAGTGGATGAGAAGCCAAGTGTGAAAGCAGCCAAGGATTGGGAAAATGGGGGCCACACACTGTCGCTCTGAGGCACCTCTAAGATGCTCCTTTTGTTATGACCTGAACACAGTCTTGGCATATGCTTCCTACTGATTGGTAGCTGTTATGATCCCAGATGAGAAGTTCTTTATCTAGACTTTGTGCTTCTGAAACATGTTCTCATACTGAATTATAGCCATCCTCCAGTGCATTTACTTAGCAATAGCTTGGAGTATTGTTTCACTGAATGTCTGTAAAGTTTGCTAAGAAGATTATTCAGTTGTAGGGTTGGCCTAACACTTCTCCTAGACTTTCATTAAAATTCTAAAGTACCTGTTTTGTCCCCCCACAAAATTTGAAGAATTTTGCTGAAAGCAAACAGGATTTTTCCAAATACCTTTTTGCCCATTGCACAGCAGCCAACCTAGGATTGACTTTGAATGGGAATGGACAGCCAGTTCTGGCTCTCTAGTGATTTTACTTACAGCAAATGCATTACAAATGCCTGTAAGAAGCTGTCAAGGAGTTTCAAAGCAAGAAGTATTTCAAGGTGAATTTAGACATTTCTCTTCTGATGAAAGATCCAACAACATCATCATCAAGAACAAAAGGTTTGATACATTTAGCAACATTCTCAGAGAGGTTTTGTGTACTTTCTTCTTTTCTATTCTTCAGAAAAAAACAAGGAAAACAGGTTTTGTGTGGATTGCTGGATATTCTCTCACGTTGCCATTAGATTAATTCTTAGTACTGTAGGGAAATGCACAATCATCACCATCTAGTGAAATTTAGAGAGGTTCGGGGTAAAAAAACTAATACATTTTGAAGCACAAGAGGAAGGTTTTTCCTAATGTGTTAGCAATACATGCAAGCATAGTGGACAAGGCTTGTAGACTGCACTTTGAACTGATCAACCCATCAGCAGAGGAGCTTGGAAATCCACTTGCAGAAAACAGGGCTGCCTCAGATGCACGATATATCCTGGGATCCTCTTGGCACTATATTGGGGTTGCCAGATCTAACCCAGGCATGTTGCAATGCTCTTATGGGGAATCCAGCAAAGACACTGAATTTCCTGTAATAGCTGTGCTTGCCTTTACATCTGGCAAGCTGCTTCCATGCACATCTGGCAAGCAGCTTTTATGAACAGCCAACAGTGCCAATCAAAACAACAGAGGGAAGTGGGCAGGCACTCAGGTGACTGCTGGTAACCTTGGTCAGGCCAATTGCACAACATGAAGGTAAGCAGAGAGTTGCTCCTTGTGTCTGGGGCTACAGCAAGAGGCTATGGATCTTGTTTAAGCCTGTATTGCTTGTTGCTGTCTGGAGACAGCCTAGGGGTGCCTCCAGATGTGGGCTAAAACCTATGATTCTTTCACACCTATATTGACAATGCTAGATATAACTGGAGCATTTCCAATACCATACTGAGATAGTGAGATAATATCTTGTAATATTACTATTCAGAAAGTCCAGTAACAGTTCTGTACTAGCATTGCTTACCTGGGATCTGGCAACTCATTTCATTATAATTTCACTTGTAACTACCTGGAAGTCAGTCAAGGAATGAAAACTAACAAAAGGAAGTGACAGTCGTCTGTGGAATTTACTTCCAGAAGAAGTGGTAACAACAGCCAGGCTGAATAGCTTTGAGAAAGGGTTAGACAATTTCATGGATGACAGATGTGTCAATGGGTACTAAAATGGATGCCTAAATACATCGTCCAGGCTGGGGAGATAGACAGGATTCCTTGAAAGGCCATTTGCAGGGAATTGAAAGCAGGTGAAAGTTTTGCTTTGAGAATGCTGAACCCTATGAATACTGACCTGCAAAATGTTCCATGAAGTCCCAATTCCCTTTTTTCTCATCTGACACCCCCTTAAACCTTGAAACACTAGTTTACCAGTAGTTTGCCTGGGTCTGACTATTGCCGCTGAAACAAGTTGCTTCTCAAAAGACGAAGGGCCATCTTCTTTTTATGTCATTAAAACATCCTTCTATAAACATTCCATTGCCAATGCACCTTTACATTTTTGCAGTAGGCATCTATATTTTTACCCAACAGGAAGTAAATACTTGGGTTTCAGTTTTAAAATGTGGCCAGCAATAGCTGAACACAATAATATAATACTGGCTTTGATGAGCCCTTGGCCTAAGTGCCCCAAAAGTAAGGTCACAAATGGCATACACTTGATCCAACCAGGCTACAAGTCCTCTCTGTTTTGTAAAGTATGAATTCCAAATGTCTCCCAAACTGGAGTACACAACATGCTCTTAGTGATTGCCCTTTGAACAGATGCATTTGCTACATTCTTAGAAGCAGAAACGAACTGACAGTGGCTCCTGGGGAGGTCATTAGTCTGCTGAGCATGACCTTTGCCCTCTGCAGTATTTGCTACAGGCCAAATCCTGATCCCAGTGCAACGAGCAAGATTTCCTCCTCCTTCCATTTAAATGAGCAGTTTGCACATTGTGAACATTATTACATAATGAACGAAGGGAAAGATAAAGGGACAGGGAATCAACACGGACCACATGATGTTCTGCGAGGGTTTGAAATCTAGGTTTACACATAAGAGTTGGCATGGACAGAGTTCAGATTGTAATTTTCCCCATTTTAAACCCAACTAATTTTTTTTTCTCGTCAACAGAATGGCTTTGCTATAAGGTCCATGCATCCTACTGGACCTGAAATCATGGGTCGTCATTTTTTACTTCTGGGAGGAGCAAGTTCAATTTTTTTTAATGCTATAAAACAAATAAAATAAATATATAATAAACATATTACAATATAATTCCAGATTAATATAAACAAACAAACCAAATAAACTAATAAATATATAATAACATAAAAACACTATAATTTATAATGCAAACTAGATCCCAAGATATATGCCAGAGTACATAGAAACAAAGTTTTTCTGCAAAGTAGAAGATATATATTGATATTAATTAATCAGTAGTTTGAATACTTTAGCATCTGGTCCATAATCTACTGGTAGTGTATGTATATTTTATTTTAGTATATGTTGATGGCGATCATATATTTGGAAATGTAAGTTGTCCATAAGTTGTTTGTAGGTAAGACATTTGTTTGTAGCAGTTTTCCTTAATTTATGGTACCATATTTTTCTAGCATTCTAGTGTAACTACCCATATATCCAGTGTATAAGACGACTGGGCGTATAAGATGACCCCCAACTTTTCCAGTTAAAATATAGAGTTTAGGATATACTCACCATATAAGAAGACAACACCTGGCATATAAGACGACACCCGACTTTTGAGAAGATTTTCCTGGGTTAAAAAGTAGTCTTATATACCATAATATAGGCCCCATCCCCAAGCAATAAAAATCTGTTTAGAATGTTCTTTTGCCTCTGAGCGCCCCCTTGCCTGGCTTTTCCCTAAGCTTCCAGCGGCACAAAAGGAGGAAAATGCGCAGTAAAAAGACTGCCCTTTAAAGAAGACTACCGGAGCACCTTTTGGAAGCAACATTGTGCATGGAGACGCTCTGTGGCAAAAGGGGCAAGGATTGGCAGCCAAGATCTCCGAAAGCACCCTGGCTCTGCTTCTGCTGCCCGCCTGCACACACATTCACACATCTCCCAGAACAGCAGCACCTTCCCTTCCTTTCCCTTTCTAAAGGTCAGAACTTTTACAGAGCCAGAATTGTGGAGAATTGCAACATTGTTATCAGGTGTGAAGTGAGTGGATTGCTACAGTGTAATGGCTGCTGGGGTGGATTTTTACAGTGATTAAAATCACTATCTTTGGAAGCAAGCTCTGGATCCCAAAGTGATAAATGTTTCTGGTGGGTTTTGCAGGCAGGGGAGATGAACAGAGAACTTGTAAATATGCCTATTTTTCTTTTGGACTTGTCAGGGGTTGTCTCCCCGGCACCCTATCAAGCAGAGAGGGGGCAGGGAGAAAAAGATGTAGGCAAACAAAACACGCTTCCTTGGGGACAGTAGGTGCATTTAAAATGCGTGATTTACCGAACCTCATGGGGACGCTTATTCCGTAACTGAACGGCACTTTTAAAGTCCAGTGGAATAGAGGGACAGTAGAGGAAAACTAGAGAGGCAAATAAGTTGCTTGGGGATGCAGCCATACTGTACTTTTTTTGCAGCTAAGATCATGAACTTTAAAAGTTTTCTTGTTTCATTATTTTAAAACTCAGGTCACATATGTGTAGGAGAGCTACACATACTTCAAGTATAAATGGGAAGTACTTTGGCACTTTCTTGTAGAAGTGGACATTCCCACCATACGTGTGCAATTCATTTAAGGAAAATCCATCCATTCAGTGTATATGATATTTTTTAGGATACACAGGTAGATATGCTGGTGGACACTGAAAGTTGGGATTCCTTGTATTTCATTTATTATCATTGCGATACCAGAACGAAGTGAAGGTTTCCTTTATTTGATATAATTATCATGGCTTGGCTTCCTGCTTGCTGCATGTTTGTTGATGGCTAAACAGGCCAATGCAGAATAGATAAGTCCGGTTGCAGGAGGTGCAGAGATATAGTAGCTGTTGACAAAAGAAGACAAAATTTGCATATGAATATTAGAAGCATTCAGAAATTATTATTATAAATTAAATAGAAATTCTGGCATCTTACTGCACTGGCAAAGCTTGTGACAGGTCAGCTGTACGCCTGTTCCTTCTTCAATCTAGCCATTAGCTCTTGAAGGGCAATCTCAGAACCTTCTGCTCCTCACCTTTATATTCCCTTAATTTTTTTCCCTGGGACTTGGACAAGGTAGCTCTTCACATGAAGGACATCTTACAGTAAAGAAGACTGTCCTTGGTTAAGCAGAACCCACAGCCAACCTGGAATTTGTAGTTGGACAGATTGCTAGAGGAAGATTCAACAGTTCTACTCTACAATATTTTCCAGAGTAAAATCTTGCACCAGCCCTGCATGTACATAAGACTATGCCTGAATCCACATGGACCCAAAGAGTCACATAGGACAAGCTTCTGCGTACCTAGAGATCTCAGTGGACATACAGTCCTGCCCCAAGCTGGGTGCTGAGCTTATCAACTCACTGTTGCTGTCAATTCACTGGTCATCTTCTTTAAATAATTCTTAGCATTATTTGTCGCAGATCAGTCATCTTCCCTTTCCTGTGAGGATGGATGGGTGAGAGAGGGAGGGAGGGAGGGAGCAGATTATCAACCTGCTTTATGCCTGGACTGCTTTTGCACCAGACCAGATATGATTGAGTTCTGGTGCCTCTTCTGATCTGGAGCAAAAGTGGCCTGTCTAGAAACCATATTTCTGTGAGAGGGGTCTCTGCACAAGTAAGGTTTTGGGGGGCTGGGAGATACCACGAGCTGTGCATTTGTTCACTGTACCTCCTGTCCCAGTGGAGGCTCACCCACATCTCATGAAGGTCACCTCTGTGGGAATAAAGCCTACGTGTGCAAAGCCATCCTAGTTTTCATTCCCATGCTCTTCAAAAGCTTTGCTCTGAACCTTTGCACAGGTCTTACAAATGTGTGTCGTTTCTTTTATTTTGCCCATCAGCATTAGCAACCTTGCTTTACTCCACTTTACACATTAATCTTTTTTACACAAGGATGTCAACATGTAAGTAAGATCAAAAGAGGAGGGTGGGTGAATAGAAGCTCATCTGAAACATCAGCTTGAATTTTTCACCTTGAAGTAACACCCCACCCCCCACCCCCACTGGGGGCTGGAGACAAGATTTTCATTCTTGACGATGCTGTGCAAACTGAGTGGCTTCAAGTTGCTCGATGGAAGGTCTATCGTGGAAGGTCTATCATGCTTACTGGCCAATGGGAATCCAAATATAGCTTGTCAGGTGAGGTGTCTTACTTGGTTTATGAAACTGATAAAAAAATATGGACTGCAAAATTCAGCAAAATAGTCCATCAAAGGAAAGGGTCATGGCTTATAATGATCCCAGATAATTAAATAATAGTTATTTATTGTTATTTACAATTTGTATCCCTCTTCTTCAGGAGGTCCCAGTGCAGGTCATAGCATATAATAAAATATATGGAGTTCTCCATTGAATCTGCATAGACATTTTGGCTGCAGTACTGCCACTGAACAAAAGAGATTCAAGGAATTCCAAGGTCTGCAGACAGTGATCCAGGGGGTGAGGGACACACACACCTCCTCCCTGCAAAATAAATGAGTGCTTGGTGCCTTAAATACTAATATTTATTATGATGCAAGGTTTTGGTTTTTTGCAGGCAAATGTTTATTTTTCAGACTAAAATAGATTAGCCCTTAAGGCTCCATAAAACATTTTACTGCTTTATTAATTATTTGGAAATCTTATATTTATAGAAAATAGACATTTTCTTTTCTTTTTCCACAAAAAATTACAAATGATAGAGTGAGCGCAAGGGGAGATGTCTTATTAAGCAGGTGTTATGGCTACAGACATGTGATAAATTGCACTGTTACAGGATAGGAGGTACATTTATTTATCATGTGGCTCACAAACCATCATGTGGGTATTCCTTTCACATAGATGTGCTGCACAAATGTGGTGCTAATATATCTGCACAGTCAACAAAGAAAGATCTATTCTGTGTGTGGGCTGAGTAAAATAAATAAAAGTAAAAGCACAAGTCCTTTTCATAGGCTCAAGTTCTCAGAGAGGCACAATTCTGGAGAATATGCTCCTCTGCACAATCTATTCTTATATCACAGGTTGAGTAGAGGAACTTACCAATGAACTGTACTTCGAAAGGTCATGTCCAACTCCCAGTGAAACACAAGGTTATCCAAACACTATTCCTCAAAGATCAATTCGTGCATTTAAATGAGCCACCTTGTAAGTACATCTATGAAGTTCAGGACATCTGACTACACACTCTTTGTCTTATAAGGAATTTCTTGTAAGGCTGATAGGATTAGAAACTATGGCAGTTCTTTGTTGTTGTTGTTTTGGTATCTTATCATAAAAGTATTGATGGCTGTTGTCTGCTGGGCTTCAGCTAGAGTTTTAGTATGGTTGCACTTGAGAGTAGATACATGTTCTGTAATGAGCACTGTAGTTCACCACCATATGGCATTTTCACAGTACAGAGTGTTTCTCAGTATTTTAGCCTTATTGATAAGATTGACAGTGTGTGATATGTTCTCATCCCTCCTGTGTTATTGCTAGAAAATTGAAACAGTACCTAGCCCAAGTTAACGCATTCTCTTTTTCAGCTGAAGTTTACTCATACCATTGAGGAATATTATGCAGTAGGTAATGATTCGAAAGACCTAGTGACCACATGGAGCTGGTGACCACATGGAGCTGGTGACCACATGGAGCTGGCTCAGAAGTGCTGTGTCATTCCCTTTTCTGGCATAATCTTTGATTTTCCAATTTAGCATACAGTCCTTGCTTGTTTGCTCAAGTGCTCAACACACAAACGTGGTGACGAACACCCTAAGCACTTCTAAAAATGGATATCTATTCAATCAAAAAAGAGAGCAGCAAGAGCAGTATCAACAACTATGATTATGTTAGTATAAGCTTATGGAGGAGGAGCACATGGGATATACACTTCATTGTTATAAAACATTCATAATGGGCAATAAGAGTGCTCAGTGATAGGTGATATGCTTGTGCCGAACATCTGTCCAACATGTCCAAATAATGTAGAAAGGTCCAATACACTGCTTGGCAAATGGCTGGACTGGTCCGTTGCGACAAATGCTTGGGAGACCACATTAAAGTAGTTTCCTGTTAGCATACTCCCCAGCACTATTCTCTCCCTGGGCCAGCAGGGTTATGCAGACAGAGTAGTCCCCAGGCGGCACAACCTCCCAGGCGATGCTTTAGTGTGCAGGTCCCATGTTCCCTGGCAGCAGATAGCCTGATCCCCAAGGACCGTGACAAAACTGCTCTTGCACCTTTAAAGACCAGATGCTAGGAAACTGTGAGCACAGCATCTCATTTATACTCCTGTTCTGTGTATGAGTTTCCATACGTCCATGGAAGGCTTCCATGAGGGCAGAGCTGCTAGATAAGATGGATCGCTGGTCCAATCCTGCCCAGCAATTCTGACATTCTTACATAACTGTTCAGCAAATCCTGAGTTACAGTGAATATTTGACCCTTGTGAAGTGTTCACATTCCCAGATCAGCATCCAAGAACTCAAGAGATAACCTATCAAACACTGGTAATTATCTAAATTTGATTGTCAGCATTGACTGGTACGTGCTAACTGAACAGTAGAAGTTCCCTATGAAGAATTCAAAGGTACATGAGCATGCTATATTCATTGTATTATACTTGAACTACTTCAAATACTGCTTATTATATGGCACATCTATTTTCCCGTAATTTAAACCAATTGACATATAGCATTTGAAATCAAATCTTCCTCCCCTTCCCCAACGCTGAACGACAGTAATTCTGAAAACTCTAATACATATTTACAAGGCTTCTATGTCTGGATAATATAATACAATACAGTTATCTGAGCAATTAAATCTCGACCCTATTTGATATTGTGTTCAGATTGCAGCCACAGATGAACTCTGTTTAGTACGTAGCTTTTTGTCCCCTCCCTCTTTCTCCCCTGAAACAGGCCTCTCTTTTGACCATGAACTTTAGACAGTCTAGTTAGCGTTACTGTCAAGCATCCCGCGGTCTTTTTGAAAAGCAGGACTTGTCCACGCTGCCCTCTGGCCAACTTCAGTGGGACTAAAGCACTATCGAGAGCCATCAAACTGTCTGACAGCTTGTCACCAGAGTGGCTCCATTAATTTACACACATTTTCCACTGTTTGGCATTTACTATGATAACTCTTTTCTTTCCAAGCGGCTCCCGTTTGCATTTAACACTTGGGTTAATTTTCATCAGAGTTTAAATTTAGCCATCAGTTATTTCAGGGAAGCTGTCAGCTAACATATGGAGGAGAGGGGGGAAAAATCCTTCTGAATTCATAATAAAGTTGAATCTGTTGAATGTGGAACAAAAAGCCATGCAATATACCGCAAGGCCCCGATGGGGGGACCAGGGTCAAGAAAGAATAGCAGAGTGGATTAGTTGTTCTATTCGCCAGAGTGGCATCTGAACACCTCAGGAGCTTCTTGATATATCAAAAAATGATGGAAAGACACAGTTCAATTTGTCCCCCTTTTATAAAGGATAATTAACCTGTCAGTCTTGCTACTTTAACAACTTCATTAAATTGGAGCTGATATGGGTGCAGAGAACCCATGCTGGTTTTCGAAGAGAACACAAAGCACTTGCTGAAATAATTCAGGAGGGTGTTGAGGGTAGCAAATCCAAGATCATTATTATTTTTGGCTTGCTAAAAAAAAGAAAAAGGAACATGCTCTTTCAAATTATGTAATCCCACTGACTTTTATATGACCCTTGAGCAGTAATTTACTTAACTATGAAAGGTGAAAATAGAATAGCAGGCCATCAAGGAAATAAAGCCACATAGTTGAAAGATTGAGGTGATAAGGTTGTGAATGCCATTGCACTGTTAAACAACCAGCATGATGCCTCATAAAGGTGAACTAACTACCTTTCTGGAGTAACTAGCCATAAAAAGAAGTAGAGGACATTCCTGAGCCAAATGAAATATTAAGAATTAGGTATAGGTTTTCTCAGTGATGCAGGTAATAATCATAAAGAGAAGATCTGACTGAATGGTGAAACTGGGAAAAGATAAGGCACATGTTCTTTGACTCTTTTCTGTGGAAAGTACCTTAGCTCTTTGATGGAGAAGACACTTTGCATAGGAAGGATACTCAGCTCAATGTCAATATTTATTTCTGAAAGACCAGTGGCATTTATGCACTTGACCCACTGGTCATCCTGCGGTGTACTCCCAGGTGGCTCTTACCATGCACCCAGAATTGGCTCTTTCCATGCAGGAGCACACTGTGGATTGAGCACGATAAAGTGCTCCACACATATACTTACCTTGACCAGTCCGGTTGTTTCCTGGCTCTGATGAGCCTTACCTACACCTCTGTGGGGCAAGGAGGGGCACGTGACACGCCATGCAAGCATCAGCACCTGTGTGTGGTGCATCACCGTTGTCCCAGTGATGGCACTGGCAGTGGCATCCAGACAGAAGATGGTGGTGCCCAGACATGCATCTGCACTGCTGGTAAGTTTGCAGACTCGTCAGGGGAGGGAACATGTGTACTAGTGCAAATGCTAGTACATGCATGGGCAAGTTCACTTTTCCCATCCTCTGGATGGGACAGGAAGTGCAAATTTGGCACTGGTTTAGCATGCATTGTAGAAGACTATTAGGGAGTTTCTATCATGCACCAGATGTTGAAGGGGTACAGATTTCATGGAGGATATGTATGACACAGCTCCATGGGTGTAGCAGAATGTTCCATCCCTGATTACTGCAATCCTGAATCAGCTGAGGAGGTGATCCATTATCAGTCCATTGCTTTGTGCATTTGAAGAGTGGTGAATCTGGCTTTAATGAAGAACATAAGACCCCTTCTCTCAGGAACCCCCTCTATACAAATCACCATACTCCATAAGATGTTAAGCATCAGACCACAAGGACCTGATTAAATCTCATTTAGCCACCCTGAAGTAAGAGGATCTTCTGCTGGAATTAAGAAAAAGACTTCAGGAAATAAATTCAAGATTCAAAATGTCCTCCTCTGGTCTCCACACTGGGCCAGTGCTAACTTTGGCAGTGACATGAATGAAGCCTTGCACAGATGTCTAAGGCAAGGGAAATCTGCCTTGCTGAAAAGATCTAGCGAGGGATGATTGTCTGAAAGCAAGCCAGCAGTGTGATGTAGCCATTGCAGCTCTGTTGGCAGTCACAATGGGCCAATTTGTCGTGTCCAGAGCAGTCGGCGACAGAGAAGCACTTGCACACACTTGGCCCAGCTAGCGACAGCAAGTCAGTTACCAGAGTTCTTGAGGCTATAGAGTACATGGAGTCAAGCAGGCCAAGAGTCAGGGTAACAGAGAGTCATTGTAAGTTTGGGAAGTCAGTCAGGTGTAAAAAATCAGGGTTCACACAAGTTGGGGGTTGCCAAGGAGATTCTTTCTTTGCAACGGTAGGTGCAGAGTTGGGCGTTTCTTAAGTAGGACTCGGAGAGTCAGGCCACTGGCAGCACAGCTGTTTCACATGGAGGTGAACCGGGCAGTGCAGCCCTTGTCATTCTCTCCAGAGAGAACTCACCTCTGGGTACTGCATATCACCTGAGTCTGAACTATCCCCATTTGTGGGTACAAAAGCAGTTTCCAAATTTGGCGCCTGAGGTGGGCTTCCCTTGCTTTGGCTGGCAGGAGCGGGACCTTCCTTTGCATGGTAGAAAACCATGTTATACAAGAGATGGTTGTGTTTAGTTTTCCAAAGAATAAAAATCACAGCTGTGTAGAGTATGTGATTTTTCCTCCTTGATCCTCTTAAGGGCCCGGAGATCGAGGGCAGACAAAAACATTGTGACCAATCCAACCCATTACTGTTAGCTTTACAGCTAAGAAAAAAAATTCACTTGTCTCCCCAAGAGCATGTTCTTTGAACGTGTCCATTTTAAATGCTCAAAGCGTCTTTTGGCACCTGCTTTATCTATGTGCTCAACACACATTTTCCAACTGATGCAATATACAATATGACATAGTTTGTATGATCCCATCACAGAGTTCTGTCTGCCTGCATTTGTAAATACAAATTAAACCCTTGCTATCTCTCGTGCAGGGCTGCAGGAAAAGAAGAAGTAAGATTGTAGAAGGCAACTGTTCTTGCCACTGGTGATTTTTCAACTTGCATCCTGCCTCAAAAATCTGAACCATAGAGAAAGAATGTGAATGCTTTGCTCTGGCACTGATGTCTAACTTCTTTATATAACTTGTCAGGCATGTTAACTATTTCTTTTTTCTTTTTTTTCTGTTTCGTTTTATTAAAGAGCTTAAGGGCCACTACAAGTTGTGAATTAGTGTTATGGGTTAAACTCTCTGAGACACCAAGCCACTGTTTGAAGCACTTGGGGAGTGTGAATTCAAATAACTCGAATGCTAACCTGGCTTTAAAAAAAAGCAAAAAGTCAGAAAGCACAATACAGTACATCTCCTAGGGTAAGGAGCAATCAACAGCAACTTCCAGACATCGCTGAACTTCAGCTCTCATTATCCAGGGGTTAGCACAATATGGTTGTAGTTCAGGAATATCTGGGTGACTACAGCTCAGAATCTATGATTTGAAGGTCCTGGGAAGTACCAGTTTGCTGAAACTAAGCAGTTTTAGATTTTGGAACCACATGAGTGCTTGCTTGAGATCAAGGACAGACTGAAGGTGGAACATGGTTAGAATAAATGGGGTGAGACTATGCAGAGTTAAATCTCATTCAGTTCAATAGTTATTCAAACTGCAGTCTTATGAAAGCAAGGTTTTTCAACTGAAAATTCTTGAATTCATGTTTGACACAATGATTAGGTATAGACCAGGCTACCGATATGTCTGCTGTGCTCTGAAGGATCAATCCTGGCTCACCGATCTATAGCCAATCTAGGACCTTTCCACACTGGGTGGTCCTGTCTAGGCTTTTGCCATTTGCACATGACTGGGAAATAACCACTGTCCCTTCCATTATGCTCTGTCTGCACAGCATGGAGCATAAATTGGGGCTGTGATCAGACACACTGAAAGGGACATCTGGTCAAATTTGAGATGGGGACCCCAAACATTTTACTCCTGCATGTTCCTAACCTTGAAGTCTTGGAAGCGTCATTCCCTTTTCAGATGGAAAATCTGAAGACTAGTGGCACTTCAGGTCGTTTTAAGGGGGAATAGAGGAGGGAGATCTAGTCAGTTGCAACATGGGAGCTAATGCTGCCAGCCAGAAACCAAACAGGGCCTCAGAAAATCAGCCATCCTCAGCCTACCAGTGGTGAGCATTCGTTCCTATGGCGGTGTTCCCAGGCTTTGAGGCAAAGGAATAAGGTGAGAGTCTAAATGCTTGTTTTTTATTTTCATCTTTGGAAGGGGTGCAATTTTAAAAGGGATGTTTGAAAAACGATTCCTGTTCAGTCATATCCTGGGTTAGGCAAGAAGCCTCACTGCCAAAATGCACCCTTAGAGCTCCAAAGACCATGAACTTTTGTTCCTGCATTTGTACCGTTCAGAGGCACTTTGGACCAGTTCTGAAGCTGACACAAGCTTTGGAGGTGGTCCAGGGGCTGTTGCAGAACTGGCCATCCCAATGCAGATGGCCTTGTTCCATGCCAGGAACAAAAGTCCTGATTTGGGATGGATTGCATACTGCTGTGCAGGGTGGTGTGCCCTATACTGGAATAGTAAAATAAGTGCAGAAATACCTCTAAGGGCAGTCTTCTATCCTACCCACCTAGTGGCAAAGGAATATTTTTATACACTTATTTTGAACAGTTTGTACATTATCCTTTACACCCTACCCTGATGTAGTTTACTCTTTATGATAAACCCTAGTGTGGTGTACAAGAAAAAATATAATTAAATAAGTTGTGATAAACCCACCAGTAACAAGTGAATGCCTGGGGACCTGTTGACAGAATTGGTGTTGGGCTTCCTCTAGCATGAGTAAGTGAGACATTGCTCATACCATCTGACTTTGTTAGGAAACATGCACTGGTTTATACTGGGGTTTAAGGGGAATGAGCCAAACCCAGAAAGCAGATCTTCATATGGATCTTTATAGCCACAAGCCTTTAAAAAGAGAGAATTAACTCGGTGGCAAAAACAAATGACAGACATAAAACCTTAGCAGCGCCAAAATTGCATTATATTTCCCTCCATCTGGAGGGCCCTTAGTTCCCCTGAGCTCATCTGGGAGGAAAGTACAGAAAGAGATTTAATACATTAAAAATATCTGCAAATAAGTAACAAATAGCAGATAATTTTTTTTAAAAAAATCTGTATTTCACACTAAGAGGTTCAATGATGTTCAGAGAGAAGTCCCACTATCCCTAGAGAGTGTATGGAGGAGTGAGGCTGCTGTTTGGGTCAGCCTTGGGTCACCAGACCAGTGCGGAGGATGGGGTTTACTCCTTCATCACTGATCTAGCGACTTCTCCAAATATTGCCACCAAAGCACTGAGAAAAGATTCATTCCCTTGCTCCTGAGCCATTGCTGATGGTGACAGTGGATGTGTCCTGAATCCTGATACGTCAGAGCAACCGTGCAATCTCTCAGTTCCATGTTGAAATGGGAGATGTCACTTCATTGCTGCTCTAGGGTCTTGAATGATGCTGCAGCACATGGGAGGGTGTGACACAACTCATCCTAGGAGTACTTGACTGAGAGGTAAGCTGCTCCCCGTGCCAGTTGTAGAGGCTTATGTCTGAGGAAAGGTGGATAAATTTGGATGCCATAGACTCAGAGCTCCCAAGGCGATGCATTGTTTGTTTATGTGGGTACAGAATCTGGCCCTTTCTGCTTTGGGTCTTATTCTGGATTATATCTCAGAATAAAGACTTTCCATCTGCATAGTAATGCAGATTATAGCAAGCCTTGGGTGGGGCCTGCCATACTCTGCCCCAGCATGCCTATTCTGAGATATGGCCTAGTGCAGAAAGAGCCTCTCTTTACACAAGAGAACTTCCTGGTGGTTTGGAACATTCCTTGTTAGCTTCTTTTAGATGCAAATTGGCAGGAGCTACATAGCTGGCTTGTAAAGTTGGCTCCATCTATTTGGAGTAGTACAGGTGAAATCATATTCTTTTATTGACACATTAACTCTTGAGTACAGTGCAAATAAAACCTTCTACAGAATAATTTTACATGACAATATTTTACACTAGGAGCTGTTTGCAGCAATGATTTATAGTATGTGTTAAAATGAAAGAGGGGAAAAATGCTACTATATACTTATGCAAAGGGTGGAAATGCTTATTCCCTAAACAGCTGTAGAATTTCATTCACTATCACATTTAGTAGCTGCCCCATGCAATGAAGAATGAGCTCATAAAAAAGATGGGGACAGGCAGATAAAACATGTTTTAAAGCGGTAGAGTACCCCCCTCCCCATCGCCAATTTTTATGCATTGGCATTTGCTTCTTAAATAATATCAAAAACAGAGCATTCAAACAAGCATGCTGTGTGGTCCCAGGGGTTGGCCAGAGGTCGCAGAAGACTGGATACCTGAATATTCAGCGGCTTATTAGTTTTTACCTGGTAAATTGTAGCTACCTAAATCCCACTTATACAAATGTTGAAATCCTGAGGCCAGTTTTCACTGGGCCTGTTAGTGCATCCTGTGAAGCACCATCTGCACTTGCAGGAGGCATTTCCACATCAGAAACATCTCCAGCTACACCAGAAGATACCCCAGTGAGTACTAGTGGTGGTGCACCAAATCATGCACCACATGTGTCCACCAACATACCTTTCCCGAACACTGGAGAGAGCATTCCCACCTCTTCTGGTGCTGGGGGTCAGCTGACCTGCTGTGCAAGTGCGCTGGCACATCAGGCAACTGGAAATGCAATTGTGCATGCATGGCACATCACCGTTGTCCTGGTGATGGCACCAGCACACAAATAGTCACGCCATCCCCCAAAGAGAAGATGGTGGTGCTTGGATCCATGCTGACAGCACCCGGACACATGCCTTGGCCCAGGTGAATGGCTGGCAACAGGAGGGATTGGTTTGGCATGCATTATCGTTCACAAATGCAAATGCTAGTGCACACCAATGGGGATACACTATTACCATCACATAGATGGGAATCAAAGTGCAGAAAGGCCCCAGTTCTCCCTCCCCCCATCTTCTCCCTTCCTTTCTCAGTGGTGCTGATTTCCCCTTTTTGGCAACATGGAACTCTCACCTTAAAACAGCGAAGAATCATACTAGCATCCCATATACTAAAATATGATCAAAGCATGATAGAAGAACCTTCGTTTTAAAGCATCCTTCCCTGCAGCTGAGGACCACAGAATGCAGGGCAGATCACATGAGAACCACATACCTAGTACCAGCTAATCATCAATAGCATGAAGACTATTGATGGGCTATGTTACCTTCAAGGGCTTTGAAGGGCTATGTTACCCTCAAAGACGGTAGGGAACTTATTACAGCAAGTGTGTGAGGAATCTAATATTGTGTTTTACTTCCTTTTGTTGAGCTGATGGTGGCAGACCCTTCAAAAACTGGCAGTGTCAAGAATAGCATGAGCAGAGCTATTTACATGCCTACTGGCAGTCCATTTGGAATGTATAGCAATTGTGCTGTTCGTTTTACCATAGAAAAAAGTGGTCAGGCAGCATAGCCAGTAGTGAAGAGGCTGGAAGATGGGTGTGCAGAGATTAGAGAGTTGTTTCATACTTATGTGAACCTCTGTTCTGGATGGTAGACAAGAGAAATAATGCCAGTAGTTGTAAGCAATGTCACCAAACATCCATCCAACTAGCAGTGAAACCACGTGCTCCCAACTGTGTACCTGACAAGGTCTTGCTCCTTTTAGACTGTGCTTTAGGCATTTTAGTGATGAGACATGTTGTCAGCGATCTGATTGGATTCAGTGACCGAGGTACAGTCAAGGTGGGGTGGCAGCTGGCTGTGTTATTTATACGTATAAGGCTCGTAGAACGTTAGTGGTCGTTCTTGGATTAGCAGGATGAGGATAACCCATAGGTATTTTGCCTGGGCCATCTGAGAACATAAAGAACTTGACTGGAAGAAGCTCAAAATGTTCTTTGCCAGGTGTTATTCTTTAGAGAGGACGGGCACAGAAAGGCAGCTCCAGAATAAATCTCTGGTTGAGTATCTCTCTCTGAGAATCTACAAAGTTCTAGTCAAATTTAAAAATAAAGAACCGTTTGTAAGGAGAATTATTAACCAATTCATGATTTGAACCTGGATGCTAGATACAAGATCATGCAGCCATAGCACTGAGCCATTCTTTTTAAATTCGCACATGCAGAGTTTATGCAGATCTTTCCCCCTCTGTTTTGTAATCCTTCCTTCCTTCCTTCCTTCCTTCCTTCCTTCCTTCCTTCCTTCCTTCCTTCCTTCCTTCCTTCCTTCCTTCCTTCCTTCCTTCCTTCCAGTGGTTTACCTACTTTGCTCAACAGTGGAGCTGCCTCTGGTCCTGGATGTGTGCCATTTTAGACCTTTTCTGCATTTCTGGGTGTAACCCTTCCTGTACAACACAAAGAAACAGCATTGCACCCCCTTATGTGTGCATTTGTGTGACCTCATCTCTTTCAGTGTTACACTATAGTATGAAAACTGGAGGTAGGAGTTGCTCATTTACCTGCCTGTATTTGGGAATAATGCCCAGAACCACTCTGTGTATCATTCCTGTAGAGGAAGACAAAGAACTATAATAAAAGAAGTGACTGCTATGTCCTTTCTTGAGTGCATAATCAGCATTTTTGCCACAGTGGAAGTACAGTCACCTTCTGCAGAGCTCCCTATGCTTTGCTGTGAGGTTGAGCGATGCTGGTGTTTTGATTATTAGCAGGCTGACAAATGGCTTGTATTGTGACATGTTTTCCATCAGTCAATAGAGAAAATGTGTTTATAGAGTTCTGCGTTTCACTCACCTCAGAGTTAATAATTGGTGTGGCAGCTCCGTCTTAATCGCTTTCCTTCTGCATTTCCTACCTCAGCTTTGTTCCTATTTTTATGGCTCTTTCAGGCTGCACAATCTGCTAATTGGTTGGAACAACCACCAAGAACCTTTCAGCACTTTCCTTGTTTGTTCCATTTAGGGCACAAACTTTGGTTCATCAGATGCGCAACACAGGCTGTATTCAGAAAAAACAAAAGAGCACCTCAGAGAGTCAGTGTGTGGCCCTCATATTTCTAAGCTTTCTCTTAGTGACCTTTTCTAGTCCAAAATGTTTAGGAGGGGCAGACTGGTGTGTGAACAAGCCCACCTGAAAGCCTTAGTAAACTACCTCAGAGGTGTGTGTGTCTGATCATAGTCATACTGTATGTGGTGTCTGGAATCTCTCTGCTTTATTTTGAAATATCCAAATATAGTGGAATAAGTAACTGATGTCTGGAAGGAGCTTAAGACTGGTGACCAGTAAATTAGCAGTAGCACTAGCTATGGAGGCTACTGGCACTGCCGCCACAGCAGGACTAGAAAAAACAGTTGCTGTTTTGGAGATTCCAGTAGGACAGGGCAGCAGTTGTATACCCTTGACAGAAGAATGGCACACTCTTCTATCTGGGGACACTTCCAGGCAGAGGCTAAAGTTCACAATTCTCCTGGCACTGCAATGGGATTGACAGATATAATATAGCATTGGGATTCTCAATATAGTTCCGTGTTCTACGGATGTGCATGAATATTTGAAAATTCAAAAATGTGATTCAAATCCGACGAATGTTGACAGAATTTGAATAGGATTTCTTAACATTCGAATTTAGACATTCATTTGAATGATTCAAAACATTTGAATGTACAGATATGTATGTATTACATACGTATCTATACAAATATATGTATGTGTATGCATTTGCGCTTATAATATGGAATGAAACCGGGATACATATGGAATAAAATGGGATGCATGCGAAATGCATACAGATACATATAACACATACAAATGTTGTCAACATTCATATCTTTAAATATGAATCTAACATTAGAACAAATAGATTTAAATGTTACGGATTCAAATCGGTTTTTTAACATTCGGATTTTAAACATTCTAATTGAATAGAATGTTTTGCATTTGATTCGACTTGAATTCAAATGTAAAAAAAAAAAATTCTTGCACATCCCTATCATGTTCATCAATCAATAATCCGTAGTATCGCTATTATGGATTTCCCGTAATAGTGTTGCTAACCTCTGTATCTGTTGCCAGCTTTCAAGATCACTTTGCTCCAGGCTACTGAAAGCCAGGAAGTTGGCTGGCTTTCGGTCGGTAGAAGTGAAGTGGTTTAGAAAGGTGATGGTGGACAACTGTGATAAGAGGCCAAGTGCTTCTCCTGCTTGGTGGGTGGAAAGAGCCAGTTGTGGGAACTTCTTGACTGCTGCACTGCCTCTTGCTGTCTGGAGACAGCCTGGGATTTCATCCTTCCCCCTGAGCATGAAGGTTTGGAAGGGACATACACAGGATAATCAGCAGTGCAAATTGTGTCAGGTTGGCATGACATCAACAGGGATGGTTTTTGTAGGGGGGCACAGAAGGAGGGGTAGGAAAGAGAAAGATTTCTGTGAACTGCTTTTTATTCCTGTAATAACTTGACTACCATTGTGACTGCCAATTTAATGAATTGTAGTGCAATGATTTATCTATATCTGCTTTTCTTTGCCCCACTTAGAGATCCTTTTTAAAATTTACATATTGCTATAGTGCAAATTCTAACTGGGTATAAATCCTAATTAAAAACACAATAAAATGAATGAAACATAATGCATTCAAAAAGAGACAAATAGAAGGGTGCACCAAAGCTTCAACCTTTTTGTTTGGTTTAGAACCAACTGAGGTTACAAACCAGCAGTCTCAAGAGGTTTGTGCTTTTTTATGGCCTCCCTTCCAAATCCAAGGAATTTCAATTTCCTTCAGTTCAAAAATTCCCAGCATCTCCCAGAACCCTGTAAGATTTAGGGTACCTCCAGGTATGGTTTAGAAACTGAGATGGTCCACCAAAAATGTGCTATAATGGCATTACAGAAATGGGTTTTCTGTCATGCCGGATTGCTTACCCTGTCTGTCATATGTTTGCGGCACTGTTGCTGTATGTAAAGAAAAAGAAGGGAAGTTTTGCAAGAGCAGCAATTCCATGAAGAACCAACAAACAAGATAATTGTAGCTGCCATTTGGCAGGGGTGATGGGAAGCGATTGTGAGATTTAAGCAGAATCCCACAATTTCCTCCTGCTATCTGAAGGCACACTGACTGAGTCTAGCCTTCCCTCTAACATGATCTTTTCTGTTTTGATCCTCACACACACACACCATGAAGTGATACACTCAACATGCTACCATCAACACATACAATTCTCTGCTGCTGCTTCAGTGGCACTGGTGTCCTGTCATGACGACAGGAAACACTCTTACAGAGCCAGCAAAGAGAAGTATGGGCATAGGGACACTGGGCATCAGAACATCAGTAACTGAACACCCTAATCATAGGAAAAACATCAGTGAAGTTTATTCATAGATAATCAGATGTATTTCTGAATGTATGTGTGTAGTCAGTAGCTGCAGAGTATATTAGGTCTGGCCATTTTCCTGAACAAAAATATTTCTCTCCACTCTTTCCATCATGGCAGCCTCCAGAAAAAGCACCTGTGGTGAAGAATGAATATTCTGATGCTTCCGAACCTTTTGGTGAAGGTGAAGGGGGCTTGTTGAGAACATTGCTATGAGCAGATGGACCCCTGAAACCATCTGCTATCGAAGCAACTAAATGTTCAATGATGCATTACGGAATTATTTAGCTCTCAAAGAGCCTGAAAGTAGTTAGTAATGATGGCATCTGTACTGAGAGCAAACAACCTATTTATATATGATCTATCACTTCATAAACTGCTTGGAGACACCCCCCCCCCCCGCTTTTTTAAAGAAGCAGTAGTCTTACTCATGATGTATAAAACTACAGAGAGAGGAAGGACGACATCAGCAATGGAATCCTTAGGTATTTTGTTCTTGAACTGCATATTTAACAATAAAGATCAAGGAAATGCTTCTGTGTAAGTAACATTTTCTTTCTATGATGTTCCTATCCATTTGATCAGCACAAATTATAACCATGTTCAGCTATTATTTTTAAAGAGCTGTTTCTGAACTACATGGCAATAGATATTGCCCAAGTTCAAACCACCTCGCAATTTTTTAAAAATCCTGGATTTCTTTGCCTTGATTGTATTTCTGTCTTTTTCACTTATGTTCACCCTATTTTCTTGGATTCAATATACCTCAGAGGCCTCAGTTCACAAAGGAGCGGATTTTTAAAATCTTTTTTTAAGTCAGGGTTGACTATGAAAAATGCTACCTGTATAAGATTAAAATAATGCGTGCAGCAGGATTTAAACAAAAGGCTCACACATATCTAGTTGACACATAGAGTCCACAGCTCTCTCCTCGAAACCCTGTCAATCAATCACCAGTCAATCACAAGAAGGCCCAATCAGCCACTTAATGACAGCCAGGTGGCATTTACTACCTATGAACTATACTCCTGAAGTCACACTCGCTGTCGATAACTAGCAGCATTTCCTATCCTGTGAAGTAATGAGGTATTTTCTGTATTCAGACTAAGTTGTACTGCCTTGCACCTCTGACAGGACACCCCTGTGAACAGAATACATGCCTGTTATTGTGCTGGCATTGTTTGGCCTTTTATAATAGAATCAGTGATGGCTTTATAAAAGTGGCTGCCATCATCTGCTTCGTGTCATTGTTTCGCTTCCCTGAAGAGAAAAATATTATCTGTAAACTATGTGCTAATTTTAATATGTGGTTGTAATGAAACTACCCTGGCCAGATATAACCTGAATATCTACACAGAATCTGATCTTATCTCTTTCATTCCGATTTATCAGCCATTTCAACCTTGACCTGAAAGAAACACATGTGGCAATTGAGTCTCTTTTGCTTAGTTCTGGGCTCTGTTGTAGTGAATTATGTATGGTACTTCAGAGAGATGGGCCTCTGTCCACAGAGAACCTAGTGGAAACTGTTAAATGGCTCTTGAGGCACTGGTTAAATCAAATTTGAATTATTCCCCTTTAGTCCTTCTTTGTATCTTTTCAGCTGAGCAGGATTTTTATTTTTATTTAAGTCTACTTTAATGGTATTAACTACTTCTTTGAATTGCAAGTTCCATCTCTGGGGCACATATTGCCCTGATTTCCTTCTGCAGGAATAAAATACATAATATAGCCTTACTGTATTAGATGTATCTGCATTTTGGCCAAACTAGAAGCTAGTGGCCCATCTTATCAAAGTTACTTCACCAGTGATATATGTTGCCTTGGCAGAATATCAGCAGCCTTGCTGGTTTTCTCTGTTACTTATCTGATCACAACCCATGACCATTAAGTTTAATTCAAAAAATCTCCATATCATGCTGAGCTTTCTGTTAGAGAGAGTAAGTTTTTCTGTTTGGCTTTGCCATCTTGCACTGGTCTTAGGAAGGGGTACAATATTAAAAACCAAATATTTTATATGAACAGACTAAAACAACACAGTGCCTGGAAGTGGGGAGGAAAAGCTGTTTCCTAATTTAGCCAAAGGGTAAATTTACCTTGTTATCTGCAAAGATGCCCTTTACTTTTCACCTGAGCCTGAGGCAGCAAACTGCAAAAATCACATGTGTGTAGAGGTACGTATGAATATTTGAAGGTATTCAAAATTAGATCGAATCTGCCTGAATTGTGACATTCAAATTGGAATTGAATGTTCATAAATTTGAATTTAAAGATTCAAACGAGTTTTGAATTTTAGCTCTATTCATTCGAATTATCTGGACATTCATGTGTATGGGTTCGTACACAATGTGTACTTGCAGATACGCATATTTCCCACATCCGTACACACAGCGTTGCATACGGACTAACTACAGAATGCATATGGACATGTACGGATGTGCAAAGGATACGTAACAATGTGTACGATGTTCTGCCCTGGGTTTATTTTATTTTTTGCGTGTTTGTGCTGGAGTGCAAACCTGCAACAGGCAATTCTACCTTTGTGCTTGAGTACAAAACCAGAAAATTTCTCCCTTTGTGCTGCAGCACAAAATTTCGACAGGTAACTCTGTATGTTTGACTGCATACCCACAAATTTCCTGCCTTTACGCTGCAGATGGATGCTTGTGTGAACCAATCAGTACATTGAAGGGGCTTTTTTCTACACATTGGACAAGCTATATCTTCGTGGTCTGTCCAGATCACGAGTGCACTGAACATGCTTTATCTGTTTGCTGTTACATCCAGATGTGGAGTGCAAGCGGAATTCTGATAAAGGAGGAATCTCAGTCTGTTTCATAAGTAAATGAGAGAAGATGTATTTATCGTGGTTTGACCCCCAAGGACAATGATAATTCACTGATATGGTAGAGGGTTGCAGGTTCAATATCTGTTTTCTGTCTAGAAGAAGGCAAATTGCTCAAAAGTTTCTATAGTTTCCAACTTGATGCTATTATCTGACACTAAGAACAAATAAGTAACAGGGTATTTAAAATTGACATTCGTTCAAAATTTACTCTTTTTGGTAAATCCAAGTGAGAGCCCAATGGGTGGCAGATGGAGCCAACTCCCAGAAAAATGTCCAAGGGCCCATGCTGTCCTGGTGCATTACTCAGGTCATTGGTGCAGCCAGAATATACATGAGAAGTAGGGCCATATACGCAGCCAGATATTCCAGTGAAATAACCCACCTAGGAACGGGGGGATCCAAGCACCCCGCCATAACAACTCCTTTGAAGGGGAAACATTAAATTAAAATGATCTCCCAGTAGATCACCACATCTGCCACATGACAGTTTGCTCAAACTGCACCCTTGCTGACCAGAGGTTAGAATATAGCATCATGAAAATGGTGCTGAAATGTTTAAAAGGTAAAACTAAATAATATTTTGTCTTGCATTGCTTTCTTCAGCTATTAACTAGAAAAGAATGTAGAATGTGGCTCCAGGCAAAATGAGGAATGGGTGCCTGCTGACATGCCTTCCAAAATATGGTTTTCTGCCTCCTCCTTCCCTTGCTATACTGTATCTCACTTTTGCCAAGTTCAGACTACCTTGCAGTTTACACAAATGCAAGGCAGTCTCTCCCACCTAAGGCTGCTTCTTTTTGGAAATCAAGAGGGATATTGCCTTGTAATTCAAGGGCGGGCAGCTTTGCATCCATTAAGGATGGAATGTAAATGGAGACAATCCCATGTGTGAAATGCTAAACTTCTCTCTGTGCTTTCAGCCTGGTTGCTGGAATGCAGACCAGCGAATCTCATTAGGAACCTAATACAGAAAGGGCGCATAGATCCTGGATTTTGCAGGGTGGAAAATCAGATTACCTTCATTACTTTATTCTGCACCTCACAGCGCTTCTGCCAGTGGACAATTACATTAGATCAGAGAAGAGATCAAAAGGCATAAATATGCCCAGAAATGCTGCTTTTCATTGTCTTATTGGTAGGGAATGTTGATGAAGGACACATCCGCCATAGCTAAGAAACATGTTTGGGAAGAGCCATTCTTTGCCTTAGAGATGGGTTAAGGCAAGTCCTGGAGGGTGGTGCGCATACCTTCAGACTGCTTCCTCCTCTTCCTGCAACAGAGAGCCAGCAGTCTATGGCTACTAAACGTACTCAGGCCCTTTCTGCACTTATTCCAGATTATATCCTAGAGTAGGGAGACTGTGAGACTTTCCACACTAGACCCCACAGTCACCTTGGGGGAAGCTCCAAGATGGAGCATTTGTGGGTGAAGGAGCCATTTCCTAACTAGAAATGGCTCTTTCCATGCAGAAGCTTCTCCCACTGTGACTACACATGGTGCACATTTAAGTGCACCATGTGTGCATTTACCTTGAGCTTCACCGGAGCCAGTAAGGATCTGGTCAGGCCTATTCAAAGATCATCTGGTGTTTCTACATCTTGTGGCATGGCACACAAGCATGGCTGCATATCACATGATGCAGTGTGTGAAAACACTGGCATGGTGTGTCGCAGTTGCCCTAGTGCTCATGTACTGGAATCAGCATCAGCAGGGGACAGATGGTGGTACCCAGTCACCTATTTGCATTTCAGGTAGGTGTCCGGACACATTGGGGGAGGGTTCACATTCACTAAGTACATGTGGGCAAATTTGCCCTTTGCTTCCCAGGGTTTTGAGGCCTGCTATAGTCTGCACTAGCATGTGGATGACAGGTCCGTATCCTGAGATATAAACCAGTGCAGAAAAGGCTTCAGTACTCACCAGTATCTCTTTTTAAATTCCCTCTCCAGCCCATTTTGAGAAATATCAGAGACCCTCAGAGTTTGCCAGTACCGCCCTATTATTTGTGGATGACAATGTGCTTATCAGAGTTTTGAAAATGGCATTTTTCCTGTGAACGCTGCAAAAAGAGTAATATTGCAAAGTTGTGAAAGATCCAAGATTTGTCTACGGGTCTTTTTTATGAAAGTTGTTGATACTTCCTTGCCACGATGCCCAGCGTTCCAGTAAGTGCCTGCCCTCTCTGAGGAGTAGCTTGGCCCTGTTAGGATGCTGGGTTCGTGCAACGGCCAAGTGAATACTACAGTGTGGACACAAAACACTGGTAGCAAGCGTTTCAACAGTAAACAAAAACAAGTTTATTATTATACACAAGCAATACTAAAAAGATAATAAGGTTCAGGTAGTTGTTAGTTTAAATCTGCAAGTCTCTTAAGGCTAGGAGCTACCCCTTTCTCTAAAGGAAAATAGTTCCCCTTTTAAAAGACAAACCTCTCCACGTTCCTCCCCTCTGACTTGCTCAGCTTCAGCTCAAACCAAGCCAGTGTACCAGAACGTGGCCCTAGATGATCACAAGGCACGGTCCATCCTTGCTTGTCCGATCATCCAGCCTGGTCAGTTGCTAGTGAAGTCTTCCTCAGAGCTACAATCCACCCGATTGCCTCCTTCAGAAATCACTCAGCCCAAAAGACCACTGGTCAGCTACTGGTTCCAGCTCCCTCAGGATCAGCTCCTCTGTTCCCTTCAGCCTCAGTCCCAGCACGAAGACCCCTGGTCAACTACTGGTCTGGCTCCTTCAGGTTCAGCTCTTCTTCTCCTTTCAGCTCTTGTCCCAGCATGAAGACCCCTTCTGCTGTACTCTGTGTTCATTTATACACACACCCCTGATCCTGATTGGCTCTAGCCGCAATAAAACGCTGCTGGAGACTCCTAACAGAGGTTGCTGTCCCTCCAGCCTGATTGGTGGGAACTCCTTCTCTAGCCCCTCCAGCACTCAGATCCCCGGACAGCTTTTCCCTCCAAAACCTTACTCCAGCCAATCACTGCAACAGGGCCCGCACAGGATTTCCCACTCTTTTTGCAGCCCAAATCCCAGGGTTTGCAACAAACTTTGCAACAAGGCTGGCTATTGCAGCTTTGCAAGAAGCCTGCAAAGCCCAAAAGCAAAACAGTTTGCAGCCTGTACCCAGAAACCGTCACAACCCCTCCCTTCCCCAAAAAAGACAAATGTACCTGGGGCACAACTGTCCCATGGACATTTGTCTCCCTAGGAGGAGTGTAACTTTACATACTAACTATCTAATAAACACACTCTATAAAAGTCAAAGTCTCTGTAACAGGTTTTCCCTTACTTAACTATATACAACTAAACACATTTCCCAAAGTCACTCAAATAGTGCATTGAGTCCAAAATCAGTCTGGTTCTTTGCTGGGCCCATCTGGCAGTGGTCCTGCTGTGGGATCCAGCTCCTTGCTGACCCGGTTGCCTGGAGATGCCGTCCTGTTGGTCTCCCTTGTCCTGGTGTTGGATGCTGCAGTCTTTGGCCCATCTGACCCAGCACCAGCTTCCTGGATCCCTTCCAGCGATGACTGCAACTCACCACTCACATGGTTCATCCACAGAAGGATTTGGAGTCCCAGGCTCTTTAGGACTCCTTTTGCTAAGCATGCAATTCCAGTTATCAGCATTTTCAGTCTTTTAAACTGCATTTCCCTTTCTGCCCATTCCATTTCCATTTTTTTTATCTCCCACTCGTACTCGAGCCTCAGTTTGAGCTCAGCGAGCCCACTGTCCTGTGCCACTCCCGGCACAGCTTCAGGAGTCCCTGGGCCTGCACCCACACGTGGCTCTGGGACTGAAACCTCCTGTTCCACCACAGACTCCATAATATCTTTCCTTGGTTTGGCTCTGGGACCCTTGCCACTAACACGCCTAGCTGGCAGTCCCCCAAGACCCTTTGGAACAGCTTTAGCTCCTCTCCTAGTTAGCATCAAGTGTGGGACTCCCCACCACTTGATCTACCGTGCTGGCTGCTGCTATTTGTAGCCAACACTCAGGGAATGCAATTCCCTCCCTGGTTCCGTACTTTACCCAGGCAGATTACCTCTGGAACCAGGTCTATTTGGGTGTAGCCACTTGGTTCAGCGTCCGGCTGGTGACCGTACTCTTTACCTTAAGCAATTACCTCCGGTCACCCGGCCTACTGACCCCACTATTCTGTGGCTAGGCTCACCCAAATACTAGGGCTTACAGCACACCAGGTCCTTACCAAATACCTTAAGCATTTACCTCAGGACCTGTGCCTGCTAGCCCTCCCTGATGTCTAGCACACACACACTTCAGGGATGGAGGAGTTCTGACCCACAGGCACTACCGTAGGGCTCTGTGTCCAGACACCAGACTCATTCACAAAGGAGCCAAACTCTGGCTGCCCTTCTCAATCACACACAGTATTGCTTGCTACTGTAGTATTCTGGCCAAAGCGGACTGAATCAAGATTCATCCCACCGCTGCCACCAAATTGCCACGATGCCCAGCGTTCCAGTAAGTGCCTGCCCTCTCTGAGGAGTAGCTTGGCCCTGTTAGGATGCTGGGTTCGTGCAACGGCCAAGTGAATACTACAGTGTGGACACAAAACACTGGTAGCAAGCGTTTCAACAGTAAACAAAAACAAGTTTATTATTATACACAAGCAATACTAAAAAGATAATAAGGTTCAGGTAGTTGTTAGTTTAAATCTGCAAGTCTCTTAAGGCTAGGAGCTACCCCTTTCTCTAAAGGAAAATAGTTCCCCTTTTAAAAGACAAACCTCTCCACGTTCCTCCCCTCTGACTTGCTCAGCTTCAGCTCAAACCAAGCCAGTGTACCAGAACGTGGCCCTAGATGATCACAAGGCACGGTCCATCCTTGCTTGTCCGATCATCCAGCCTGGTCAGTTGCTAGTGAAGTCTTCCTCAGAGCTACAATCCACCCGATTGCCTCCTTCAGAAATCACTCAGCCCAAAAGACCACTGGTCAGCTACTGGTTCCAGCTCCCTCAGGATCAGCTCCTCTGTTCCCTTCAGCCTCAGTCCCAGCACGAAGACCCCTGGTCAACTACTGGTCTGGCTCCTTCAGGTTCAGCTCTTCTTCTCCTTTCAGCTCTTGTCCCAGCATGAAGACCCCTTCTGCTGTACTCTGTGTTCATTTATACACACACCCCTGATCCTGATTGGCTCTAGCCGCAATAAAACGCTGCTGGAGACTCCTAACAGAGGTTGCTGTCCCTCCAGCCTGATTGGTGGGAACTCCTTCTCTAGCCCCTCCAGCACTCAGATCCCCGGACAGCTTTTCCCTCCAAAACCTTACTCCAGCCAATCACTGCAACAGGGCCCGCACAGGATTTCCCGCTCTTTTTGCAGCCCAAATCCCAGGGTTTGCAACAAACTTTGCAACAAGGCTGGCTATTGCAGCTTTGCAAGAAGCCTGCAAAGCCCAAAAGCAAAACAGTTTGCAGCCTGTACCCAGAAACCGTCACATTCCTTAATAGAATACTATTTGAACTGGAGTTTCATTTACTTAGATTTGAAGTGAAAAAGCTTTTATTGTGGCTTTTCTGCATATAATGCCAACCATGCAAAAGCTACCAGTTACACTGAGACATTTTATACATTACCACATTGGATACCAGATGTGTAAACTGTATGTAGAAACTGGTATCTCACTATTGTCCAGCTTTGACAGGTTGCCAGGCAGATATGGCACAGACCATAATCCTAAGTGGTAGAAACATAGGAGAGCCAGCAGAAAACAAAGTGATAGCAAGACTTCTTCATTTATTATGACCAGGCTTTACATGTGTTGCATAGGGTCTTAATACTGAAGTGCCCATAGCATAATACTTTAAAAGTCAAATAAAATAGTTTCATGCCAAGATTTACCTTCTAGCATTTCTGGGTCAAGTAGTCAAGAACCTAGAAGGGCTTCTACTAATAAAAATATACATTAGTGCATAAAATAAATAAGTGGTCTTGGTCTGTCAACTTATGTTCCATGTGGAAATCCTATTCTACTTTGATTCAACTTTAAAGACAAACAGATATTTAGAACAACTTACTGAAACTAGCTGACGGACCATCAACTGTGTTGCATTTTATACGCTTTCTGTGCAGTTAAACATGCAGTCAAAGGTGGGTGCCATTTTGCCCGCCAGATATTGCTGGACTACAAGACGCATCTCCTCTGATATTTAGGTTGATAGCACTTGGCATTTAAAACCATTTGGAGATGGTAATACCCTGCTTCCTTGTTCCAAAGGCTTGCCTTCTTATTTATTTATTTATTTATATAATGTCAGCCTTTATCAATATGGTTTTGGCAATAGATGGCTGGAAGAGAAGGTAGGGAAGATAAAGGTAGAGTGGAGCAATGGGAGGGTGAAAGAACTTCCTCAAGTATCAATGGACGTATCACTTGCCATAGTTTTAGGGTTGTGATGCTGTGTTTTATAGTTCTGCTTTGAATCTAAGCTTTCAGAAATGGCCATGACATACAGAGACATGACTGCAAGAAGAATCTAGTGCAAATGATTTTGATAGGAATCATGTCCACTATACTTCTTATCAACAGCTGCAACAGACTATTCTAGTCTCCCCTCTGAAGATACATTTCATAGCCATATCGAAATAGCTTAGGTTAAAGGCACAACTATGGAACATGGCACAATCACCCCAAAATTGTGACAAGTGAGATGAAAACTGACTGACCGTGGAGGCCTCCATTCTTTCATAGCAGTGGCTGTAGTTTGGCATGGGAGGGTAGAACAGAATTTCCATTGGAATGCTCACTTTGACTTCCTCCTGCAGAGGAGAGGAGTTCTGGGAGATCAAACTGAGACTTCCAATGGAAGCACCACACCTTCCCTACTGCCGTTGCCCTGCCTGAAGTCTTTATTCATGCATAACTGAGATCTTTGGTAAGAGGCTGCTAATCTTCAGGTGCAGAAGGAGAAGATGGCAGAAAAGAGGGGCTGCAAGAAAGAACTGGGGTGGCAGAGGAAAATATGGTTTTAGTTATGCTTACCCCTGAGCCATACTTACCCCTAGAGAAATGCAGCCCTGGTGGGCCAAAAAGATCCCCTGCTTCATAATCTCTCCCCGTGTGCCCTTCCCTGTTTTTTTGTTTTTTAAAAACATTTTAAATCCCATTTTCCTGCCCCTTATCTTCTGCCTTGACAGGATATGGTACAGAGTTTAAAGGCGAGATGTTCTGACAAGGAGAATTCCTTGTTTAAGAGCCCTTGTCATGAAGGACCCTTAATTAAAAATGGTATTGATTTCTCTCTTCCTCCCCCCTTCTTCCTCTTAATGACAAGCACAGGTCTGAAACTCTCTTTGTTAGTCCAGTTGACGGTTTAACTAGTGAAACAAAGGGCATTTACAGAGCACTTAGTGCAAAATTATTACTGATTAAAAAGTGATTTATCATAGTAATGGCATCTGCTTAGACTTGGATGTATATAATACATACATCCTGTCAAATCAGCTGCTCTACTTAGCAAGAGTGTTGTTGCAGATCTTTCTGTGTGGGTTGACACTGTCCTTGGAAACAAATGCAAACTCCACCCCACCCACCCTGCTCGGATTGCAAAGCTGGCCCACAGAAAAAAACTGTGCCATAAAATTTGTAGGCCAAAGAAACATGGTAAGATGTTCAGGACCAGCTATACCTCAATGTGAAAATGATGAACTTCCAGAAAAAAGATGTTACCTTTCCCTAAGATCACGCACTGTGCCTTAAGACTGCAGGGTAGCAAATGTTACACCAGTCTTTAAAAAAAAAAAAAGAAGAATCCAAGTGTGACTCAGGAAATTCCAGATGAGTCGGCTTAACATCAGTTCCAGATGAATTAATGGAAACATTAAAGATAATAATTAATGTGCACATACAGAAGCAGGCATTGTTGAAGGAGAATCAACATGGCTTCTGTTAAGGGTAAATCATGCCTTACTAACTTGCTAGAATTCTTGCAAGTGTCAATAAGCATGTAAATAAAGGCAATCCAGTTGACATTGTCTGTCTGAACTTTCAGACAGACTGGACTCTTCTGGATTGCTAACTGGCTTAAGGGCAGAAGACAGACCATAATAATAAGTGGACAATCATCCAAATGGAAGGAAATAAAAAGTGTAGTCTCTAAGAAACTGTCTGCATTCAACTTAGATCTGAATCTGTTGGTGCTATAGTCTTCTTCTGGGCCTCTGTCATCCACATGTTAAAGCAGATTAGAGAGACCCTGTCTGCTCTGGTATGCTCTGTCTTGGTCACATACTTGGTCAGGAGGCCCAAAATGAACTTCTAGGTCCATTTCTGGATAAATGTTTGGAGGCAGTAATAAGTTAGATGAGAGGTGATAAGTTGAAACTAAATCCAAACAAGAAAGAGATGCTGTGTGTTATGGGGACTTATGTCCATGTAGGAGGGCCATCCTGTTCTTAATGGGTCGCTTTGCCCTGGAAGGGACAGGTGTATAATTTAGTGGTTCTCTTAGACTTTGCACTCACACTTGTTTCATTTGCTAGCTAAGGCCCAGTCTGGACAAAGACATTCTGACCACAGTATTCCACATTCTGGTAACTTCCAAGTAGGGCTATTGTAATGTGTTATACTTGAGTTCTGTTAGTTCAAAAGTCTGGATATTTGAATATCCCTACTTTCACATTGATGCAAAAATTTGTGAATTCAATCAAATTTTCAAAAGTGAATTCATTCATGCACATCCCTACTAACTGGTGTAGCTGACCTAAAGAACTGCCCTAGCTGTCTATCTGCTACCAACCCCTGTTCGAGATATTAATATTAATTTTTAAAGTCCTGAATTGTTTTCTTCATGGCACAGGATTCTAGAGAACACCATGTAGCACACACACACAGAGGAAGGAGTTCTCCCTGTAGGACTCTACAATCTTGCACTATACACAACAAACTTGTACACTATCACTTGGTAGGATGTGCCACAATCTGTGTGTTCATATGGCATGAAACCAACCAATCCCTTGTCCCATAGCATTACAAACTGATGAATAGGGGCTCCCGTTGCTCTCCTCCATTGTTCCCTGCAATGAACAGTTTGATGAACATTTGAACCAAACTTTGAACTTCTTTGAGAAGTTCAAAATTGGATTAGAACATGTTCAAAGTTCTATACACATTAAATGACCTCAAAATAGTCTGACAGCACTTCAGAACTCAAGAATCATCCTCTGTATGAAAGGAATCTGGGACTCATCCAACTGTATAAAGTTAGCTGCGCTCAGATATAACAGAAGGGGCACCTCAGAGAGACAGTATGAGGCCCTCATTTCCAAGGCTTCTCTAATCCACCTTTTCTAGCACGGAATATTCAGGAGATGGAGAGGAGCAGGTTTGTCTGTGAACATTCCCACCTGGAAGCCTTCTCTGAGATGCCTCAGAGGTGTTTTGTTTTTGTTTTTTACTATGTCTGATCACAACCTTAGTCTCCTCTGTGCAGCTGGGAATGCTAATTTCTCAGAGCTTCTGATTTCAGAGGGACTACAAAGATGTTCTGCACTTGGCCCACTGGGGGGCTCAGGGGATCCAGGATGAAGCATCTGCACCATGCGTGTGGAACTGCTTGTGTTTTAGAAGTGACTCCATGCATGTCAAAGAATCCCACAGCCAGACATGGGACATAGCTAGGATGCTCTGGCATGTACCCTTCACACTACTTCTGGGACAAGAGAGCGTGGGACAGGGCAGCCGCAGTTGTGTGCCACATCACCCAGGCTTTGCAGCAATGGCTGGTGCACTTAGCCGTTGTTGCAGGAAGGTGAACACTGCTGGTGAGCCAGTTTGGTCTTGTAGTTAGAGTGCTGGTGGACTCATATCTCACATTCACAGGGTTTGATTTGGTACTCCTCCATGAAGCCAGCTGGGTGACCTTGGGCTAGTCACAGTGCTAATACTGAGTTCCTATAGCCCCACCTACCTTGCAAGGTGTCTGTTGTGGGTAGAAAAGCCAACTCCTCCTCCTCCTCCTCCTCCTCTTCTTCTTCTTGTACAGTGGCCATTGCACTTACTGGGCACGTAGTGAATTGCTGGGTAAGTTTGAAATGGATCAAGCGTTAACAGTGCAGACACCTAATCCATCCCAATTCCACACCAAAACAAGTGCAAAAGTCCCCTGACTATCCCATTCAGTATAAGAAAGCCATCTTCAGAGGGAGCAAAGCCAGCTCTTGTGGGCTCCTGTCTACAAAGATTATTGGCCTTCCCTGTTGGTGGGCTTGCACAGGGAGTAGGAAAGCAGGGCAGGGCAGAGAAATGTGGCAGTTATGACCCTCCCTTTGATGACTCCCAATTGCGCTCTGATGCAATTCAGATCAAAGCACTGTTTGGCAGCATCAGTGGTGAGGTACCAATTGTTGTCGCCCCCACCCTGCTATGTGAGGCACAGGTGGTGTTCTGACTTCTTCCTGACATCTTTTTTTAAGATATCAAATGCCTTAAAAAAAAGTGAATATTGGACAGGAAAGGAGAGTTCAGAGAGAGCAATTTCCCATGGGAAAGTTGACCTGAATTCTAAAAATTATCTGTAGGACATCCAAGATTCAAAGAGCTATTAGGTTTACATAAGTCTGGTTCAGTTAATAATTAGGGACATTGACCCTTTTGATACTGTTTATTATTAAGAAGGCTGAGACAGCCCTGACACGTTCAGGTCTACTGCCTCGTAGCAAACAACATTCTCCTTTTCTGGTGACGTCCTCTAGCTCAAACTTCATCAGTCTCATGTCCTCCAGGTGTTTGGGATCACGCCTCCCATAAGTCTGTCCTCTACACCCATGCTATAGTAGGATTGATGGATGCTATTTTCAAATATCTGATCTAGTTAAACAGAGGTTAAACATTTCTGCTGTAAAGTTCCTAGGAGTGGCTGTAGCTTAATGGCAAAGCATTTGTTTTGCTTGGAGAAGGGGCTGAATTCAGTCCCAATGGTAAGGGTGTGCACGAATGCAATTTTCTAGATTTGATTCAATTCAAATTGAATATCCAAAAATTCAATTCGATTTAAATCTTTAAAATTTGAATTTATCCACAATTGATTCAAATTGAGTAAATTTGAATCTATTCATTTGAATTTTCAATTTGAATTTGAACATACAAATGTCAACATTTGTATGTGCCCATATGTATCCATATGCATCTGTACAAATCCATATACATCCCGTTTCATCCCATACACATCTGTACAAATGCGTACAGATGTGGGAAATACGCATATGAGCAAGTACACATTGTGTACATAACCATACACATAAGAATGTCTGAATAATTCAAATGAATAGATTCAAAAATTCAAAATTCATTCAAATGCTTAAATTCAAATTTATAGACATTTGATTCGAATTTGAATATCCAAATTCTAATCGAATTTCAGATGTTTCGAATATTCTTGCACATCCCTACCCAACTGTCTCTCAGTTTATATTTTGCCAGGAAAACTGCATGAACAGTTCCATGAGGCCACCAGAAGTAGAATGTCTGATGGAGCATTTGGCTAGAGCAGGTTGACAGTTCAGTGGACGGGAGCAGGACATCATTGTCATGAACTATCAGAACCATTTATTCTGTACATTTTGTTAATTTATACTATTTATTCTGTTTTTCGGGTGAACCTCCTTGTCATGGAATGGCAGAAGTTTGGGCTTTCCCCCACTCCAGCCCCCACAGTTTAAGCAAAGATCTGAATGGGCTTTCTGTACACATCCAGGAGCTCTGATGCTGCAGAACTTCCAAATGCATAGAGAAGGCAAAGCACATTCTAAAGAGCTCATTTCTTTGGTCGTATGTAGGCTTTCACAGCCGGATTCAGGATCTCATTTGTAGCAGTTTGCGGGGTTTTATGCCATGTTCCAGGTTTCTTCTGAAGAAACCTGGAACACGTGATAACAGCTGAAGAACTGCTACAAATGAGCTCATTTCTTTAGGTTTTTTGTTCTCTATTTTTAGAGTTTTCCTCCCCTGCTTTTATTATTTTTAAAAAATTGTTAATTTTTTTTCAGCTAGAACTATTATTAAGCACTTTCAATGTTAGTTTTTCTTTTTTGTCATTTTATTTAGCTAAGTGCCCCAGGAACTTTGGATAGATAGCATAGTATAAATCTACATAAACGAAGCCCATGTTCTCCAGCTGAGCCTCTTTTTGGTAATACATTTCTTTTTTTATATCAATGTCTTAAGTGGCTACACCACCTTAGATGGATCCACTATTAGCAAAGAGTAATTATGTATATTATGAGAGTAGGGAAGAAAGTAGCTGTATAAATGACAGTTAATTATACAGAATTCTCCTGGGTATTCGTATCGTTCCCCCTGACGACATCACTGTTTTTAACACCTTTAATTCTGTATACCTAGACAGCTATCACTGCAATTTATTTCTTGAGAGAATTATACTGTTGAACCATCAAAATTAATTTACACAAAAGCATAGAAATCCTAAGTGTAATACCATGAGTATTCATTATTATACAAATAAATCTGGGGCACAATCTAGCTGCACTTAAGAAGCTTTTAAGTCCTTGGAATTTCAGCAAGGAAACCCCAGTGCTATATTGTACTGAATACTAACCTTTGCAAAAGCCAGCCCTAATCTATTAATTTATCAAATAAAAGTTCAGAGAATTTCCCCCCTGAACTAGTGTCTCATGCTAGCCCAGTCAGTGAAGGTCTGAGAACATATTTATTCAAACCATTTTTGCCTTTCCTTTCCTCAGTAAGCACAAAGCAGCTAACAGCATAGACTACGATCAGACATATCAAAAGAGGCACCTCAGAGGTGCCTCAGAGACAGTGTGTGGCCCTTCAGCTCCCAAGGCTATTTATTTATTATTTATTTAAAATATTTATATCCCGCTCCATATTCTAAGATCTTTGGGTGGCTTACAGCTACTCTAATCCAGCTTTTCTAGCACACAATGTTCAGGAAAGGGGGGAAGGGCAGACTAGTGTGTGAACAATCCCACCTCAAAAGACTTCTAAGCCCCTCAGAAGCACTTCAGAGATGCTTTCCCTCCCCCCCCCTTTTTTCCTGCCATGTCCAGTCACAGCCTTACTCAAGATTTGCCTGTTTGCGGGAGAGTCCTTGCTCGGGTCAAAACTTTCAGTTCCTCCCAACTGGCAGGGCTATATTCTGAGATATGACTCCAAAAAAGGTCCAGTGCAGAAAGAGTCCTCATTTTGGAAATGAGAATTAAGGCAATAGCATCTGGATGCTACCACTTTTTTTCCTGTGTGTGGATGCAGTCTTTGGGCAAAGTTTCTGTAGATACCTGTTTAGGGGATTTACTTCACAGACTTGCTGAATACATGTGGCATGAAGAGATCAAATTACTTGGACCAGGGATGTGCACAGATATTTGAAAATCTGAATATTCTGTTCAAATCCAATGTATGTCGACATCCGAACTCTAATCTGATTTTTGAAAATCTGATATGGAGTTTTGAATTATTCAAATACATAGATTTGTATCTATCGCATATGAATCTGCGCAAAAATTATATGTATTATCGTATTTATTGCAGGATGAAAATGGGTTGCATACAGATCAAATATGTGATAAATACAAATTTGCACAAATTTGCATTTTGGATATGAATCTTATCAACATTCGTATATCTGGATACAAATCAAATATACGAATGTACGGACCCGGATTGATCTGAATTGGATTCTCAGAAATCTGGATTTTTCAAATTCAATTTGAATAAAATTTTTGGACATTCAGTTCCAATCAGATTTGAATGTGAAAAATACATTTGTGCACATCTGTAAATGGGGCAAGACAAGCTCACAGTATTCAGGATTCTGTAACTTCTGCATGTAAGGTTTAAGCGTGTAACAGGATTAAAATGATGAGAGGCTTGCTTATTCTGATGAGCAGAACAAATAAAATGGAGGGAAGAAACACCCAGAATAAATGTTGTCTGTGGCTAAGCAGTGTACTGTGTGGAATGAAATAATACAGAAATTTAGCAACAAATGAGTTTTCCATATTCATTTACACTCACAGAGTATGATCCATTTTACATTGTGTAAGGATCTGACATGGTACTTTATTTTCGCCAATAGAATCTAAACCAAACAGATCAGCCAGATTGCTCACAGTGCCAAGAAAACCTGTGAACTTCCAGATAAAACAAAATGCATTAAAAAGGAATAACAATGAAGGGCTTGTTTACACTTACCTGACAGGTATGGTATATTAATATCAGGCCCATTGTGGTGGTGGCCATCTCCACCTCAAGGAGCGATAAAGCTCTGTATTGGGCCAGCAGAACTTGAAGTGCAGATGGCCAGGGCAGGGTGGGTTGTCTTGGGAACAGCCGTGACAGCATCCAGCATGTGCCTAGATGTTGCCATTGTGATTTGCACATGGCACCCAGAAGATGGTGTGGACACTGTTATCTAGGAGGCACCTAGTTTCTCCAGGTTAAGCTGTGGACTGATTTTTAGCAGTCCATAGCTAGTTAACTCTTGAGAGGGGTTGGTGCACTCCAGGGAATCAGTGGTGGCAGTAGTGTGTGGCAGGACTTGAATAGTGACTGAGCAATTGCTCACTAGAGAACATACGTGCAAACAGGGCTGAAGACAAGAAACAATTTACGATTGCATGTAACTTTTGTTTTCTTTTACTAAAATAGCAAGCACTGAAAATGCCTTCCAATGGTAAGGTACCGGCAAATTCTTTGTTGGCTGCCTCTGTTGTGATCTCTCACAGCAATTTTCTTTGCAGCCTGCATCTCTCTCCTCCCTCCCGCTTTCCATTGACAGACTGTGGCTGTGCTAGCAATGTGGCATTCATTGTATAACCAGGTGTCCTAGTGGAAATGCAGGTGCTCTTTCCTCTTCCTGTCATAAGCTAGTCCTATGGGGATAACTAAAATTGCTTCTCCGTAGAAAATATTTTCGATGTGCCCTTGAAGACAATGCTTGAAATTCTAAGTGCTTCATTATGCACTGACCACCTAAGTGCTGTTTTGAAGCAAAGGATGTGAATTCATAAAACATTAGCAAAAGCCTAGAAATGCGGAGCAGCACTCAGTCGCAAAAATACCAGCACATTCTGAAGCAAGGTATGTCATTGCGGCGGCGCCCATCCCCCAGTGCGAGCCGACTCACTCTCTTCACCCCTGCCTTTAATGCTGTAAGGGGCTGTTGTAATTTTAGAATCTTGGTAGCGTGTTTGTATTTATATTTCTGGTAGCGTGTCTATATATTGGTTCTAGCCTCGCACCCCACAAGCGGACACCAGCAATGTTGAATCCGATTCCCCACTTGCCAGCCACTATAAACTTGTTTTCAGCCTCCTGGCTGTTTAGGCAGCTTCCCTGGTTTATCTAGAGAGAGATCTGCATAACTGTAACCCCTTCTAAGTTAGCTTACAGAGAAGCGGGCCAAGACACTTAAAGGGAACAAAATAAACAGCTTTATTCCTTACAATTACAAACAAGTTAAGTGTTCTGAAGAATACATGTATGTCAGTTCATAGGCACACAACTTAGTTCCTTAACTTAACACTCCTTTCCTTCTACCCCTTCTAGCCTTATCCCTGGCCTAGAAGGTCTGGACCTATGCTTGGATCTTTCCCCTGAGAGAATTAGTCAGTTTCACCCGCCTTCCCTCCAGACCCCAAAGCATGGACAAATCTCTCTTCTGGCAGGCAGGTTTTATACCCCCCTCACCAGAGATAACTCGATGCCTGATTGGTTAAGTGCTCTCCTCCCCCTCCCATTATGCTAATAAGGGAGGTTTCACCCCCTCCTTACCTGCTCAGGCTGTCTGTTTAAACTTTCTTGCTTATCCCGCTTTGAATGCGCTTTCACTACACTTTTAAATTACTTCTCCCAGCACTGAAATTTAGTGTGGGCACCACAGTCACATTTAGGGATGTGCACAAATATTTGTAACATCCGTTATTCGGAAGAATTTGTATGAATTCAGACATCCATACACGTATCGAATGTTACGACATTCGTACATTAACATTCGTATGAACATGAATATTTTGGAACATTTGTATGAATAGTTTGTACATTCATTAAATTTGGAATACATATCAGATACATATCGATACGTATGCATTTGTATAGGATCCGTATCCAATATGTATCCGATACGTATCCGTTTGTATAAGATCCATATCTGATATGTATGCATTTGTATAGGATTCGTATTCTTATTGGATATTCATACAGAAGGAGAGAAAGGCAGGATGCCTCTAATGGCCATCTGCAGGAATTTGAGAGCAGGTAAAGGTTTTGCCTTTGTCTTCTGCTTGAGATGGCCAGAAGCATTAGGTGGGCCACTGTGTGAGACAGGATGCTGGACTAGATGTGATGTGGTGTGGCCCGACCCAGCAAGGTTCCTCTTTATATCTTATGTTCTTATCCTTGGAAAGGTAGGACGTACATCTTTTATCCAATGTGCTTTTCCCCCTGAAGAGTTTCCACATAATCATCTGAAGGGAATGACAGGTAGTAGAAAACCAGGTTGATAGGATTGCCTCAGAATAAACCCATTCTTTTCAACCTTTCTTTTCCTACCTGGGTTTTTCCTAATAGGCTTTTGAGTGGTGAGACAGAAGGAAAGAGTAGAGGGCAAATTTGCTTTGTGGAATATTGGAGCAAACGTAGAAACCGCCCAGACTGGGGGCAGGATACAGGAGCCTTCTTTCTGAGGGTTGCTAATGGCCTGCGGAGGAACGGCACAGCAGTCATTTCACAGATAGTGTGGCAGGTCACTGCGACAGATGTTGCCAGCATATGTGGAGAATTAATTACCCACTAGTAAACAAAATCTGTGATGCGGAGAGTCATTTTATCCAAATTTCTTTCGATTTTGCTGTTATTAGTAGCTTAATTTTTCTTGATCAGCCTGGCTCTCTTGAATTAAAGCACTTCTTAATGGGCTGCACTAAATATTTTCTGAAGTAAAGTGCTGAGGGAAAGTTGTGAGGAGGAGCCTGGGCATAAGAGATGGGTTTAGCTGGAGATCAGTTGATTAGGATGCCACAGTGAGCGATTAGGAAATAATTTGATTAAAAAGCTGTATACTGCTCATGTAGGATTTTATTCTTTTTAAAAAATCTTCTAACAGTCAACCTGTATCCAATAGTGCTTTCACTTAATTTGCAGTGTATTATGAAACAGCTGGAGCCCAGGAGGTACATTATAATGTTTCAGGAGGGTGGGCTTTGGAAAGGAAAATGTCAGTATTCTGAATATGTAAATGTCAAGGGACCATATTGTGCCAGTAGATTTTAAACAGAACTCTGGATTTGAATTGTTGAATTTGATACATTTGAATTCTATAATAATAATAATAATAATAATAATAATAATAATAATAATAATAATAATAATAATAATAATAATAATAATAATAATAATAATAATAATAATAATAATAATAATTTTCTGGAGAACTGCAAAAGCCGAAAAACAAACCTGCACATGACTTGGATTGACTATAAAAAAGCTTTTGATTCCCTGCCACATGTTTGGATCACAAAGTGCCTGGAAACCATCGGGATTAGTCAGAACATCACCAAATTTATAGAAAGTGCAATGAAACACTGGAAGACTGAGCTATTTGTTGGAAATGAAAGCTACAGACTGATCAACATCAAAAGGGGCATCTTCAAGGGGGACTCATTGTCCCCACTGCTTTTCATCATTGCTATGATCCCGCTGTCACTCATCCTACAGAAAACAAACCTGGGCTATCAAACTACGAGGAATTCACATAAATTTTCACATCTGCTGTACATGGATGACTTGAAGCTTTATGGAAAATCTGAAATCGAGATCCAGTCATTGACCAACACAGCGCAAATATTCAGCAGCGACATCAGTATGGAGTTTGGCCTGGACAAATGCGCCACAGTGGCACTGAAGAAGGGGAAGATTACTGAAAGTGAAGGCATTGAAATGCCAAATGGTCAAGCCATCAGGTCCCACCAGCCAGAAGCCTACAAATACCTGGGCATCCTGCAACTGGATTACATTAAGCATGGGCATGTGAAATCTGTGGTCAGTAAAGAGTACATCCAGAGGACTAGAAAAATCTTGAAAAGTAAATTGAATGGCGGTAACACCATTAAGGCTATAAACACCTGGGCCATACCAGTCATTAGATACACTGTGGGAATTGTGAACTGGACTCAGCTGGAGTTGGACAACTTAGACAGAAAAACCAGAAAACTGATGACGATCCACCATGCACTACATCCTCGTAGTGATGTCGACAGGCTGTACTTGCCCAGGAAAGCAGGCGGTAGAGGACTTTTGCAAGTGAAGCAAACAGTGGAAGAAGAGAAGCATGCATTAGCAGATTATGTGGCAGAAAGCAAAGAATCAGCTTTGATTGAAGTCAACAACCAGAAGCTTCTCAAAGTGCAGCAAACCAAGAACCAGTACCGAAAAACTGCAATTCAATGCCGAACTGAAAGCTGACGCACTAAAACACTGCATGGACAGTTCTTTGAGAAAATCAAAGGCACAGTGGACATGGAAAGGACCTGGTCTTGGCTTGTGAGTGGAACGTTGAGAAAGGAAACAGAAGGGCTGATTCTTGCTGCACAAGAACAAGCAATAAGAACAAATGCCATCAAAACCAGAATGGAGAAATCAGTAGAAGATTCAAAGTGCTGACTTTGAAAAGAAGTGGATGAAACAATCAACCATATACTCAGCTGCTGCAAGAAGATCGCACAAACTGATTACAAGCAGAGACACAATGCTGTAGCACAAATGATCCACTGGAACTTGTGCCAAAAGTATAATCTGCCAGTGGCAAAGAACTGGTGGGATCACAAGCCAGAAAAAGTTGTTGAAAATGAACAGGCAAAACTACTTTGGGACTTCAGGCTTCAGACCGACAGAAAATTGGAGCATAACATCCCTGATATTACAATTGTTGAGAGAGACAAGGTGTGGATCATCGACATTGCTATTCCAGGTGACAGCAGAATTGAGGAGAAACAGTTGGAGAAGCTCACCAGATATGAAGACCTGAGAATTGAACTTCAGCGACTCTGGCGAAAACAAGTGAAAGTGGTCCCAGTCATCCTCGTCACGCTGGGTATGGTGCCAAAAGATCTCAGCGGGCACCTAAAAACCATTGGCATTGACAAAATATCCATCTGCAAACTACAAAAAGCCACTTTACTGGGGTCTGCTCGCATAATTCGCCGATACATCACACAGTCCTAGGTGCTTGGGAAGTGCCCAACTAGTGATATAATATGAAATCCAGCATAGTGATCTCGTTTGCTGTAACTGCTATTTTTAAACAACAACAACAACAGGAAGCTCCTTAAAGTGCAGCAAACCAAGAACCAGTACTGAAAAACTGGACCCTATTCAATCCATTCATGAATCTCGGAATTCGGACACATTTGTCTGTATTCCGAACAGCACTAATAATTTGTGCACATCCCTACTATACATATATACATCCCTACTATACATATTTACAACACTAAATCTACAGCTACTAGTGCATCCAACACAAAGAAAAGGACCTTGCCCAGACTTGGTAAGCCAGCAAACTCACAGTTCTGAAGCAGAAGAGCAAGCCAGGCAGCAGCTCATGCTCCAACTGAAAAGTTGAGAGAAACATGCGCTGCAAGATCTCCAGTCTCTTGGACTCTTCCATACATAACTTGCTTTGGCTAGCCCAGCCATGAATGTAGCAGACACCTGGACCAGCCCACCGTAAAGAACAGCTGGACTTGTCTACTGTCGGGGAGTGAGTAAACCAACAGCATTATCTAGATAGTTCATTCTTCAGCATGTGGACAGTGTCTTAAGGTGCCAGAGTGTCTTCCCTGCATTTCCCACTGTTTAATCAATGAAGAACAAATTATTCTGTGAATTAAACCTTATTAATAAGCTTCCAACCTTATTATCAATAGAACTGAATTATGGTTACATTTCAGCTGGTGCTTCAATACCTTTGGGTGAATGATCACTCGGAAGAGATAAAGTGATTCAGTAACAGGAAGGCCAGTACAAATCATACGGCAGCTCAGTTACAGGAGAGATGAACCGCAGACACAATATGCTTGAAATCAAGGCTTTTTATATATATATTTCTTGTTCTACCTATTGATTTTCTGTCCCTAAGTTGTTGTTTTCTTCAACTTTGACCCATGACATGAAACACAAAAATCTCTAAATTAAAAAGGTACGTGATATACAATTCCAATTGGCATGATATTTTGCTGCTAGAATCCACATATTTGTACATCTAAAACTTCTTGCATATTGTAACTCTTTGCTTTTTCTGCCATACTTGTTTTAGAGGATTGCAAAAAATCCATCACCTATCAGGATAGAAGCATCAAAAGAAATTTAGGTGTTTATTGTGAAATTGCCACTTGTTGGTTGTAATAAATGACTATCATTTTGCTCAGGGTGATCTGGATTAATAGGTGATCAGAGGAAGACTTCCACAAACTAAGGGTCTGGTCACACCACAGCCATGAGAATGAGAACTGAGACTGTTTTCAACCTGCTTGCACCTACTCACTTGGGAAGACATCCTTCCTGGGATGGCACCAGGGGCAATGCGGCCAGATTGTAGGTGGCAGTAAGTGAACAAGAGCACATCAGGTAGGCCAGCTTGAGTTGCTCCTCCAGCTCTGGACCGCAGAGCTATTAGGTTGCCCTCCACATTGCAGCTGAGCAGGGCAGAGATTGACAACCTTCTGTCTGGAGTACCCAGTGGGATACTGAACCCACATATACCGTAAGCTCCAAACACAGCTCTGAGCATGTGTCTAGCAGTGTGTGGCCACCTCCCAACCCCAACTGACCTAGCACTTAGGAGGAAAACAGTTTTGGAGGAGACAGGCACGTTTTGCTGGTGCAGTCCCCAAATGGCCCATCAGCATTGGAAGTGTAGATGGCCCCAGCCAGCCCAGCTGGATTACTGTGGCAATGGCCATGGCATCATCCAGTGTTTGCCAGCATGTTGCCATTATGGTTAGCCCCTGGCATACTGTTGTGAAGCTGCAGCTGCTCCTCTGCAGCAGTTGCACCCAGAAGAGAAGTGTTAATCCTGCAACTGAGAGCTCAGCAGCTGGTCCAGTGAAGCTGTGGGCACATTTTTTCTTGTCCACAGCTACAAAAGATTGGGGCAAATGGAGGGGGTTCCCAGATACACCAGGGTGACAGTGGCAGTGCAGAGGCACTCCCAGAGCACCCAGAACTGCTCCATTAAGGTAAGTGAGAACAGCCCTACAACACCATGTTTTCTGCCTATGAACAAGCAAAGCATCCTCACTACTAGGCAAAGCACCTACATCATAAAATGATGGTTGTTCTGCCACTATTTTCTTTTCTCAACAATAATATAAATAATTATATGAATGTTATGTTGTAAAAGACATCATGCCATCAGCTTAAAGGCCAAGGACTTGTAAACCAATGCACCTATCCTACCAACGTAGCAATAATTCTTGGATGAAGTGGGCTGTCCCTAACCCCCCCTAAGTGCTTACCCTTAGTTCATAAAATACCTGGTTCAAGAAGCGGCTCATATGGACCTCATCTGCTCTCATTTATTATGCCTAGCAACATAGATGATTAGACCAATTCTCTGATTAATCAAAAGCTCACTTTGTAACCAGCTGTGTGAGACCAGAATTTTAGATCAAATGCCAGAAGCTGGAGCTACAGTATGTATTACAGAATGGTCTTGAAAAATTAATTTTTGGAAAGAAATATTTAGCAAATAAGTCTAATTTTATTTTCCACTCAGAGTTCAACTCACAGTCAGGCATCGTTTATCACATAATTGTCCACTTCAAGCTCCCCCCTCCCTTCTTGCTGGAAAGAGCATCCATGCATATAAAGTTGATGCAGCTCAAAATGAGGCTAAGCACTTTTACAGAAATCTTTTTCCTCCTTCTTCCCCTTTTCACTAAGCCCCACCAGCCTTACACAAAGCAGATAAGGCCCATGGGGCCCCAGAGAACTGCAGGTGTGGAGCAGCCTAATAACTGCATGATCATTGAATGCAGGCATTATTTAACAAATTACCAGCATTATTTAACAAAAGGGGCACTTCAGAGGTTCCTCATAGAGTGTGTTTCCTCAGGTTCTCTCCTCTAATCTTGGTCTTGTGGCTAGAGTGTCAGACTCTTGTCTGGTAGTCTCCTGGGTCATTTTTCATTTTATTCGTATACTGCCTTTACAAAAGAAAATTTGCCCAAGGCAGTTTACAACAAACAGAAAATATACAATGCAACATAATAATCAAGACATTATAATAAAAATACATTATAAAAATTGCACATCATACAAAACGTTGAAAAATAAGCCAACACACTCACACACACAATTGAGGCAGCTGAGTCCAAGTGGAGTCCAGACTAGCTGACCAAAGGCCCCATTCCCACAAAGAATCACCTCCTCCAAGATGTCAGTGCCCATCCAAGCTAGAGAGTCATCCGGAAGGCAGAGTGATCTAGGCTGACACCACTAGACCACCTCCAGGAAGGATGGCATAAGTAGCTGTCCTTTATGGTCTCTGGTATAGCTGAGACAAGGTAGGGTCCAGAGGAGCTGACAAGAGGGACCCAATCCTGCAAGGAAGCAGCTCCAAATTATCAGGGCCCATCCAGGCTGGAGAGTCATCCAGAGAGCAGAGTGGTCTAGGCTGCCACCACTAGACCACCACCCCTGGAGGGATGGCAAGTTTCTCCTCTTCCACAGTTCAATTCCACACTCTTACAAGGAGCCAGCTGGATGACCTTGGGCTATCACAGCTATCTTTCTGAGCTCTCGCAGCCATACCTACCTCACAGGGTGTCTGTTGTGGGGAGAAGAACAGAATGTTTGTCAGCTACTTTGGGCATGTCCCCATGCAGTTTGGTCTGGTACCGAACGCGGGCTTGGCAAGGCCCCATGCATTTTGGATTTGGTCTGGTTTCCATGGATCAAATCCCCCCAAAATCATGCCAGACCAGGACCAAATCTGATAGCTGTAAAAACAAATCTGAGCACGGTTTTGGGTCCCAGCATGCATTGGTTAGCGAGCCAAGACTGTGCATGGGGATGACTGCAGGTTTTTTTTGGGAGGAGATTGGCATTCACCTCATTGGGACGTGGAGTGTGCTTGCCATTCCTCCCATGTGCTATGGAGATCACAGCAGCTGACAGTTTTTGGGAGTGGAAAAATCCCGATCGACAAGGCAGGCAGGATAATGGCTTGATTTTTGTTCCAATTCCAAAAATTTTCAACCCCCATTTACTGATCGGCAAGGCAATCATAATAAATGGCTTGATTTTCTCCCTTTTAAACTTGGCAGGCAGGCATTCTTGCAGTTCCCGGTGGAGCGGAGGTGCGCAAAACTGCTCAAGTCTCTAAACCTCCTAGCAGCTTTTGGTCTTTTAAAATTATTTATAAATTTATTATGATTATTAAGCTTTTTTCATGCTTTCCACCCCAGTCCTGGCTTTCTGTGCTGCTAAGGGAGGGGGAGGGATGTGACATTTGCAGCTGGTGGCACAGATGGGCTGTCAATTTGGCTTCCAATGAGGAGAGAGGGGGCAGAGAGGAGGGGGCGCTGCTCCCCCGTGCCAGGGTTTGGCATAGTTTGCATGGGGACAGGTGCATCCGTGCCCAACCTGCACCTAGCCCGTGTAACCGGAAATTGCATGGGGACAGGCTGGGAGCAATCTTGGACCTTCTCCCTGTCCCATGCATTCTGATCCCGCTCCAAATGGCTTGCATGGGGACACGGCCTTTGAGCTCCCTTAAAGTTAGAAAAACAAGGTATACAAACCAACTCCCCTCTTCCTCCCTAGTACAGTACAAAAGATTCAAGAGAAAGGAGGGAGAGGGGCAGGTTAATGTGTGAACAGTCCCCTCTCACGGTCTTCTCTAAGTTGCTGCAGGGAAGCGTCTTTTTTTTAACTTTGTAAAAAATCTCTTCAGAAAATGAAGGGAAGAATGACTGGAAAAACAAAGCAGTGAGTTCTAACCTGATAGCCCTCGATTAGAATGTTTTATTTATTTATTTAAAATATTTATATGCAGTTTTCCATTAAAATATAATACCAAAGGGCTTTACAAAGAATGAAAAACTTTTAAAAGAATGAAAGGAAGTGTCTAAAAGAACTGAGATTGCTATATGCTAGGATAGCAATTGTTTGGGCTACCTTGTAGGTGGATCTAACATTCAATAAAGAAATCAGATTTTTTTTTCACTTTAAGAGTGACAGGAAAAGGGAGAGGAAAACAAAAAATGGCAAAAATAACCAATAGGACCAATATTTTTTTCTAGTGCCTCATGTAGTTGTCCCATATGCTTAGCAAGACTGGGAAAGTAGAATAAAAAAAGGAAAGATAGTAATGTATGGATGTCTTTGGAAGACCTATGAGATGTTATTATTACACACAGACCCTGGGACTGGTTCTACACTTCCTCTTTGTATACCAGGAGAGGTGGGCTGCCCTCTTCTAAGATACACAAATTTATAGACAAATTTATGGATGACTGATGTATCAATGGGTACTAGAATGGATGCCTAAGTACATGTTTCAGGCTGGGGGAGACATTCAGGAAGCTTCTAAGGCCAATTGCTGAGATTTGAGAGCAGGAGGCTTGCCCTTGTCTCTGCTTGAGATGTCCATGGACAATTGGTGGGTCACTGTGTGTGACAGGATGCTGGACTAGATGGGCTGTGGCCTGATCCAGCAGGGCTCCTCTTACATTCTTATATGTACCCCATGTTGTGATGGGTTATAGCTGATGTGGGATAGCCCTGCCTAACCCTAGCCCACTGCTAGCTCTGAAGACATCTTTGGAGCTGGCACTGGAGACTCTGAAGACCAGGGACCTTTCTGCACTTTGCTTCCTGTCTGTGTGTACTTGTCTGGAGTACCCAGTGGCATGCCAAACCAAGCCCCACATGCCCAGAGACTTACCTGGGTCCATGCATACACCTGGATACTGCCATCTTCCATGTGGAGCTTGGCACAATTGTGTGTGTGCCAGCACCATCTGATGACTATGGTGACACTCTGTGCATGTGCAGTCACTTTTGGGGTTATCTGAGGTGCCAGTGTGCTTCCACGGCACCTCAGATGCCCCTGGTACCGGCAGAGGTGTCAATGATTTGCTCTTCTGACAAGAAAAGGTAAGGGTTAAGATGCATGTGGTGCATAATTCCATGTACCAAAATTAACAGATGCTGGGGTAGCATCTGGTAAGGCAGGAGGCATTCCTGGGTTGAAAACACCTCCTGAAAGTGCAGATGCTCCTTACTAGAACCTACCTCATTGTCTACTATGAGGCCAAGTGTTTTGATTTGGAGCAGATCAAAAAGCAATTTGAGATTAAACTCAATGGAGCCTCACCCTACCCCTGATATATACCTCTTTATCACAGAAGAAGGGTTTACTCTCTCAATCCATAGGTTTAAGCTTGGGTTAGGTGGGTTACTTAAAGGATGAAATAATTTCCATTAACAACTTACCTAATGGCACTAAACATTTCTAATTAGTCACAGGTTCAAATGATACTGTTATTGGTTTATGCTTCAGGGCATGAACAACCTTGAATTAACAGAATAAACTTATTATAAAGTGGTAATTAAAGGTAATTATAAAGTAGGCATAAGAAATCGAGTAATGCAATTGGCTAATATGAGAATGTAGAGGTTCAAAGTTATTATTGTCCAACATGATTTTGGGCTTTGAAACTAAATTAATGTATATAATGTTTAAAAAGCATTTTGTAAGAAAATGTCTTAACTGCAGTAAGACATTAGGGGTTTTATTCATGGCTGCTTGCATTGATGGTAATATTAATTTGTGCTCAGTATGTCACTTGATTATCATCAATATATAGCTAGGCATGAATTAATTCCTCCTGATGCATACTGTGTTTCATTCCAGCTTAATTACTTTTAACTTTGCTTCGTGTTCTATGATTTGGTTAGAAGGCCATTTTAGAGATCACACTTCCTACATAGGCAGGTAAATGCCACTACAGGAGGTTACAATGGAAGAAGAACTAAAAACAAATATAATTTTGCCTTACACCACAAAATCTAAAGCAAAGTTCAAAGTAGGAGGGGATACCCTAGGGTTAATACCCTTCAAAAAGTACTGCAAAGGCTAGAATATAATATATAGGGATAGGAACTTTTAGCCTTACAGATATCAGAACTTGGACCTGTTTTCACTTACCTGTGTGGCATGGATCAGGGTGAGAAGTTGTCCTTACACGTAACTTCTGTGGGACACTGTGTGACAAGTGTGAAAAGACCCCAGGAAAGGTACAATGACTAGAGTGTTAAGCTAGGAATCCCTTGGTTGAAGCCCACATTAAGCCATGAAATCTCACTAGGTGGCATTGGGTGAGTTACTGCCTGACAATTCGACCAACCTCACAGGATTGATGTGAGGGTAAAATGGAGGAGAAAATGCTGCATGCTGTCTTGCGGTCTTTGGAGAGAATGGTGGACATAAACATCTCAATTAAAATGTAGCAGCAGCAGCAGCAACAACAACAACAACTGTAGAAAAAGATAAAACTAATGCACAGCAACTACAGAAACCTGTGATATAGCTGTGAAAGCCTTCTGGACGAAAGGGACTTTAGAACAGAATTGAGCGTGTCGGGTGTATGTGGAAACACTGCTTTAGAATGTAGGTCAGGACATTAATATAAATTTGATCACTTCCTTTTTATTCCTCAACATTCCCTATAATAAATCAGCTCACCTTCTCACCCCTGGCCCCCTCATACATTTTACCCCTTCCGTCCTGATTTCAGATCACCAAATGTAAATCTGTGACAAGGGTATCTATATATAATATTAATGGGGCTGAGGAAGGTTGGTGTGAAATGTAAGCGCTTGCCAAATAAGGAGTGATCAGAGACGAGCTGTTCATTCTCCGCAGCAAGCTCTATATCATCTGCAGGACAAATGTAGCATCATTAGGCAAAAACCCCAGCCATTCTGCACGGAAATGGCTAAGCTGGAGGTACCAATCAATCTAGCCAAGCCAGGTCCCCTCTGATACTGTCAGAGGCAACGGACAAAACAGATTGCCGTCTTGATCGTGGAGGCTTTCAAAGTAAAGCAAAATAGCCCTGCTCTTATCTGCAAGATGCCCATGTAGCCAGTTGTTGCATTCTTGGAAAAGATTTAAACAAATAGACCAGACTTGTTTGCCTCATTCTGAAATGAACAAACTTTGACTTTCTAGCTCACCGGCAGGGCAAACACAGGGACGGTAAGAAACAGGAAGTAGATGGCTGGAAGAAGGTGGAAGCTGGTGTGTTTTCTTAGCATGAAACCGTTGTTATCAGGTTAGAGCTAGATCCTTATAAGAGAAGTATCTCTGTTGTTACTGTTGTCGCTGCTGCTGTAGTTAAAATATATTATTCACTCAAAGGGCTTCCGAAGTGATGTACAAAATCATAAAGGTGCAAAAGAATGTGACCAATCAATGCAAGATACAAAAACCAATTAAATATAAATGCCACTAACAAATAATTTCTCCTTTGTAAAACTATATACTTTTACCTACCATAAGACATCCACTAGAGACTGTTTTGAATTTTTTTAAAAAACTAATATTTTATATGCATTTCACATATAGATTATAACTTTAATTTGCCTGGGAGAGCATTTCACCTGACACTAGAAACATTAAGGTGGCCATCAATGAGCTTACCTAAGGAGAAAACAGCACACACTAGTACCCAAACTTTGCCCCATAGGGCATTTTCTCTATGATTGCCCCATTTGTGGATGCAGCAAAAAGCAATGCCACACAGTTTTTAAAAGAAGCGCCCCAAAGCCTCCTACCTTGTGTCTCTCATCCTCCTCACTTTCCCCTCAAAGAATAGCAACCCCTTCATTGGAAGCCACCAGTTAGATTTCTGGGTTCCTGATTGGTCAGGTCAGTCAAGGGGAAGCATTTCTTCACCCAGTGGGTCATCGGTCCATGGAATCTGCTGTCAGAAGAGGTGATAATAGAAACCAATCTAGATAGCCTTAAGAAACGGTTCATGGATGAGAGGTGTATCAATGGCTGCTAGAATGGATGCCTAGGTACATCCTCCAGGCTAGGGAGACATGCAGGATGCCTCTAAAGGCCATTTGTGGGGATTTGAGAGCAGGTGAAGGTTTTGCCTTTGCCTTCTGCTTGAGACGTCCAAACAATTGGTGAGTCACTGTGAGAGACAGGATGTCATACTAGATGGGCTGTGGCCTGATCCAGCAGGACTCCTCTTATGTTTTTGTTATTAAGGTAGTGGCACCCCACTTTTTTTTAAAAAAAAATTGCCAAGAAAACTGAATGGAAATCTCCATGTCACCAGGATTTGATTCAAGGGCATTCTCAGCCTCAAATTTAAATATTTAAGGGCACAGAGATGTATAATCACATGCATACAAAAAATGCATGCAGATAATGCACAGGATATTGCACACAGTACATAAATACTAGACTCTTCCAAGTATTCCTTCCAAAACTTAGTCTTCTGGAAAACCTTTACTTTTCGATCTTGCAGTAGTATTTGTATTCAGGAGCATATCTGGGGAGTAACAACTTGCTCATGTTTTAACCAAAATCTTATTTTCGTCCCCAGAAAGGGTTAAATATACCATACATTATTTCTGTATTTCTCTGTCAAGGTCACAAGGTGCGGAGAGCCCAGTTCATCGTTTGCAGGACTAATAAATCTCTCCAAAGGTCAGCATCTGCACTCATTATCAGCCAATCAGTTTTAATTCCAGTTTTAATATATAAACCACTTGGAATACACAGAAAACATTTTGTGGGTACCTAAGTCCCATTTTTTTTCTTTCTATTTTAGGAGGGGGAAGACTGCTTGAGTCAGTTTATTAATAGTTTAAATAAAGGAAATCAATACATGCATTATGGGTATTTATCCTGAAAATCATTCTTGTTTGTAAAAAATATTAAATATAACAACAATTAACAGACAAATATGTCTCCAGCCAAGCTTTTCATTGTATCTGATGCTTCCTTCTCAGAATCAAAATAGGTTCTGTGTTCCATGTAATATGTATCTAATTCTTCCAAAAGTTTATCTAATTTACAAATGAATAATTGGTGGTTTTCAGATTTGCTGAGTGAACAGACGGATTGGACTGAAAGACATTCATAAATCATTACTTGACAATGATCCACCAGGTGATCACACAGTTTATATCAGATAAACTTCTTTCTCATGGCCTCCTTGAAAAAATGTAATAAGTTCAACAGACCAGGTAATCAACTTTTCCTCTCAATTCACTACTGGTATAATTGTGAAAAAATAAAATAAAAGACTGTGGATTACAGGGGCCCTTTCTGCACTTGGCCTTATTCTGGATTATATCCCAGAATAGGCACTTGCCATCCACATGCTGGTATAGACCACAGCAGAATCTGCCAGGGGTCTACTGTAGTCTGCACTAGCATGCAGACGATAGGTCCCTATTTTCAGAATTTTAGGGCATTTTAGTACTTACCTGGCTGAACCACTCAAGATAGAACTGCTCCTACTGGAGCACTGGTCCAGCTGTCCTGGGACTGCCTGTTCCATGCTAGCCCCCAAGCCATCCTGTGCTGCTCTGAAGCTCATGCAAACTTTGGAGCCTGCTGTGAGGTCTCCAATTGCTAGGAATGAAAGTTCCCAGCCTTGAAGCCCAAGGGGGATTAATTTTGGTGGTGCAATTTGGTGACCAAAAAAGGAAGCACATGCCTTTCCACATGATTCTGTTTTGTTCTGCAGTAGTGGTCCATGGACTGCTGGTCTACCAGTTTAGGCAGCCATTTTGATCTCCTAGGAGGCACTGCTTCCCTTTAGCTAGTCCACCAGGTGGAAGAGAGGCCTCTGGATCTCTTCCTGGCCCAGCTTATGGATAAGTGCAGAAAGGCCACTGGTGTAAGGTTTAGAGTCCACTTATAGAGTGAGAGAAGACATCAGCAAAGTGACAAGCTATTTTCTTTCAGCATTGTCTAACTCACATAGGATTAGATAATGTGGAAAGCAAATGACTGGATTCTGATCTCTGAAAGTTCCTGGCTTCTGAAGTTGTCATCTGGGGTTGTTGCATCTGGGCACCTGCTATGATAAATATTGAGATTTAGACTTTAATGGTATGAAAGGAAAACAGGAAAAAGTCTGTTTTTCATTGATACTTGGAAACCTAATTGTTGGATGACTTCACACTGGCACACATCATTAAATTATGGACACATTAGGTGCTCTGGATTTTTGAGCACAATTTGAACTGATCAGTGATGCAACAAAGGCTATGTCTGCATTGGTTTAGTAGACTGGCCCAGGGGATCCCATGGAACACCTTGTCTGACCAACGGAGTGGTCTTCAGGTGGTTATTTCTCCCCATGGAACTGCCCATCCACATCAGATGCCACATTGCAGGATACCCTGTAAAAATAGGACCATATTCAGCTCAAGCATTTACTGCTTGTAAATGGACCACACAGTATTCTAGTTGATATACTAGACAAGCAGCTCATTTGTATTCATTTTGACGCATTCAGAGGAGTGTGTGAGTAAAGTGTCCATAGTACAGCACATTGTATTTATCCTATGTTTGGTTTGATTAGCTGGAGAGAGATATGTCAAATAGTATTTTACATCCAAGATGCCTGGAATCATTTTCCTGGAAGCCCAGAAGTGGTGCCAGAATGTGCCACTGTTGGGTGCCAAGACCAAATAACCCTGGTCAGCAATTGCAAAAGCTAAGAACTTATGTTTCCACCCTCTGAAGTTGAGCATGGATGGGCCAACTCATCATCAGCTGGTTTGCTTAATTAAGACCAGTGCAGCATGGGACAGCCTATGCAAAAAAACCCTAAAGATCTCAGAATGTTTAACACTCATGACAATGAAGAGCTCATTCATGCTATAGCTGCCTCCAGACATAACTTATTTATTCTGCAACTTATTGATTTACCGGTATAAAGCACATCCAGAACTAATACACATTGTCTATACATTAGATTGATACTCTGGGTTTTAGCATTCCTCCATCAGCAGAGTGATGGTACTGTTCTGAAATCTTCTCTCCATGTGATGTATATCTCTCAGTAGTATCATGTGAAGTTTTTTTGTGCTCCAATACCTCACAGTAAACTGTCTTTGTATTCCTTGTGCAATAATCCAGACAGTTGTAATTATAGAATAATAGGATATTGTATCACAATAGTTCATTTTATCGGGATAACAATAACTCAGTAAATCCAGTTTGTATTTCAGGACTATATTGGGAGCACCATGATCACATCCGGCAAATTAGGTGCACTTATGAAATAATTATATCCATGCATATCTGCAAACATTTCTCCATTCCTAGGACAAGCAAGAGACATTATCACACTTTTAATCTGTTGTCATTTGAGTCCCATGTGGCAACAAGTGCCAGCATGATCTTCATTCAGTCTGTAGTTATTGTCTGATTCAGTTATTCTGAATCGGGATAACTTGGCCACAGTGATCCACACTCTGGTAACCTCCAGAATAGACTACTGTAATATGCTCTATGTGAGTCTACCCTTGAAAATGTTTCAGAAGTTGGAACTGGTGCAGAATGCAGCAACTCGACTTCTGAGAGGAGTCTCTGGCTGGATTCATATCACACCAGTCTTAAAGGACCTGCACTGGTTACCTACTCGCTACTGAGCCCAATTCAAGGTGTTGACACTAATATATAAATGGCTTGGGTCCTAGGTATCTGAAGGAGTGCCTTCTCCCATATAGACCTGCCCATTCACTGAGATCTCAAAGAGAGGGTCTTCTTGCGGTTCCTTCTCTTGCAGAGGTACAAGGCACTAGGACATGCAAGAGGGCCTTTTCTGTGGTGGCCCCTAGACTCTGGAAGAACCTCCCTCTTGAGGTTCACCAGGCACCTACACTGTATAGTGTTTGGCACCTGGTGAAAACGTGTCTTTTCACCCAGGCTTTTGCCTTTTAAATAGCTTCCTCATGGTGCTGTCCTGTTAGGGAGTGAGGGGGTTATATTTTTTAATTATGTTTTAATATTTAATATGTTTTATTCTTATTTAACCTGCCCTGGGACCATTTGGTGAAGGGCGGAATATAAATTTCTTAAATAAAATAAAATAACTAAATAAACACCAACCTGAGGAGAGAAAAGCAAAAGCCTAGAAAGACCTAGAATGCCAGATTCAGACTTTGAGCTTAGGTTACCAACTACTATTGGTTCTGTGGCAATGTTTAGTTGACATTTTAAAAAACAAACGAACATTCAGGCTTTTGTATGTGACACCCTGAATCTGCAGCTATGTAATCATAGAAGCCCTTGAAAATAAATCCTACATTATGTATAGAGTTTGCCTTATCGCCTACAGTGCGTTTTAAGAAGAGATAATAAATCTAATTGATTCTCTCATGTGTTATCTTAACACCAGAGAATCCAACGCAAAACTCTACAGCAATACTGAAATGACCACAACACAAAGTCAACATGATGCCGAGGAAAAAAAATAGAACAATATTCTTAATTCTGGAAAACTGTATTGGTAATCAATTGAAATGTAGGCACCATCAAAGAACTGTCCAATTTTCAATTGCAGTATAAGTTGGAAAACAATTTGAAAATAATGGCACATACAAAGTGGGGTAGGTTGCTAGGCAGGGTGGGTTTGTTTTGTTTGCGTGTTTCTGTGTGTGTGTTTTAAGACGGTCAATATGGACTTCATCCGAAGGACGAATAAGATTTTGGCAGCTTCATTGCTGTAGACATTATCTGCAGTTCACTCCAACGAAGCCTAACTCTTCTCAGCATGTAAAATCCTTGAGCATGACTTTACTGAAACTGCATTTAATGACATACTTGTAGTTGGCAGACATTTAGAAGGATCATGCATTAATTCAGGCATCAGACTTTTTGCTATAAATATACAAATGCATATGTCTGTCTCTTTGCCAACACTGCATGTAATGCAATAGTCTCTCCTCTGAAGTGTGCCAGGTAGCTTCACTATATATTTTTAGAAGTCTGGTAAAGGTGCATCTATTTACTCTGGCCTTTCATTGAGGAAATTGCTTCCCCCTGCGTGATTTCAGTCACTGGTAATGTTCTGAGTGTTGTAAAGTGTCCTGAGGCTTTTGGGAATAAGGTTGTATAAGAGGATCCAATCAATCAATCAATCAATCAATCAATTGAAATGGGTTCACATTCAAATACATTTGTGGCTGTAATTAACTTCTGCACAAATATAATTTTCTTGCCCACTGCACAATGCAGTGGATTCATGAACTGGGTTTAGTTGTCCACCTGATATAAAGCTTTCCTTTGCTCATAGTGTTCAAAAGCTGCAGTAATAAACTACCTGAATGCATGAATACATGACTCTGTGTGAAATAAATTACCAGTGGGGTTGGATGAGCAGCTGATAGCCAGAGCTCCCTAGCCTGCACCATGAAGTATAGCTCCAGCAGTACCATGGACAGCTCCAGCCCAGCTCAAGAGAATGGGATCACAACCACATTTAAGGCATAATTGAGAATCATATTCAGCCTGGATAATGCAAACACTGAGAAGCAAATTATCAAAATGTTGTTCCATTGGTGCAATGCTTCTGGCCCCTGATGGTGCCAATGAGTTGCTACTCAGCTGAGGGTTCAGAAACAGAATCCATGGAATCACCAGAAGAGAGGGGACCAGCCTTTTCAGATCATGGAGATGAATGCAGGATTACTCCTTTGGACACAGCTACACCTAAGTTTTAATCCACATTTGATCCACCTTCAGTGTGGGAGAAGGTACCAGCAAAGTGATTAGCATTTTGTTTCCACATTATCTATCTCAAAAGGGAATATTCTGAGTTAGATCATGTGAAAGGAAAACTGTGGTTTCTGGATGACGTCTTCTGAAGTTTATTCTGAGTTTGATTCCTATGTCCTGTCTATGTCTTCTCTAGGTTATTCATAGGCTCATGATGTGTGCATATGTAGTCCCAATACCCAGGAGACTATCTAATCACATTCACCACTATTAGTTTCATTATTTACAGAAACACTCCATAAACATGTACCTTCTCAACATTCTGCACTACATTTTAGGGGTATCTGTCTTTAAAACAAAGTCTGACCATTGCACAAATGAAGCTGTCCTGTGATTAACTGCAAAATGGGGACATATTTTTTCACTTGATGCTCCTGAAGGTTCTACCAGATGTGATTTTAAAAAGCAACAGGCGGTGGGAGCTGTATGTGAGTCAATAGATGAATCCAAGCCCATGTTGGGACACTGTTGGCTGATTTCTCCATTTGCACTAGGTAAGTGGGATGTCTTTCATTTACCTTGAAAAGCTAATGTTATCTCATTTGACTCAGCATTTGCCCATCTCTTGCTGGCACCGCACTGATCAATCAGCTGTATTTGTGGCTGTAAATGGTGGTGACATTACTGGGAAACATCACAAAGCACTGCTATGTGCCACTGGGAGGCTGGGCAATCTAATAGTCTCAAGGTAGGCCAAAGCAGGGAAAACACTGACTTCTGCAAAAGAATCAGCATTGGGGTGTTCACAAAACCAATTTCCCACGTTTGATTGGATATGAATTGAATGTAGAAAAATTTGGCTTTGGCTGTATTCCACCCCCATGAGTGTGGAGGACTTTGTATTTGGATGAATATTTATGCATAAAATGAAGCAATCTCCCCTCTTCCCTTCCTGCCCCCTCTCACCTGTCATCATCACTATTGCTGCATGGCTTTGTACTAGGCACTTCCAGGTCTGCACACATAGCTTGCCATCCATGGATCACAATCCTTGGGTGGAGAGTTGCATGTGCAAACCTGGAAGTGCTTTTTTGGCCTCTGAAGAGTGCCAAAATAGGCCCAGGAATGCCACTGTGGCCTCTGAAAAGGTAAGGGGCACACTGAAGGGGAAGGGGAGGCTGTGGTTGTGTGCCCAGGCCTATTTTGGTGTTCTTCAGAGGCTGAAACAGACCTTCCACTCCTGTGCTGGGAGCTGAGTGTGCAGAACCAGAAGGCCTAGGACAAAGGCACATGGCAGCAATGTGTCACGCCCCAGGCAGGTGAGGTAGACACACACACGCATGCTTAGGGCAGTCCTTTGAGCGCTCAGAAGTTGGCAGCATCAATTCAGTCCAAGGTCAGGGTTCCAGAGGCATGTCAAGAGTCACAGCAAGAGTCAGTCAATCCAAGGTCAGGGTTCCAGAAGTTCAGCAAAGTCACAAGAAGGTCCAAGAGTTGCATCAGAGTTGTCTGCAACACAGGCTCAGTGTGTGCACCTCAATTAAGTAAGGGAGTCATCACCAACCCCTTGCCGGCGTAGCTGAGCCAAACGCTGCGACCGGTGCCTCTCCTGTTTCTGCTGCCAAAGGAGAAGAGGGAAGGAGCGCTCTTGGGGTTGACTGTCTGAGCTCTCGTCCCCAGAGCTGTCTGTGCGCTCCCACAAAACTGGCCTCAGACCCTCAACATCTGCAGCACTGTGCCCCGGCCGCTGCCCTGGCTGTTGCACCATTGCAACCATGCCCTCCTCCTCCAAGGAGACTGGAGAGGCAGGATGGGGCATGACACAGTGCAAGGTAAGTGGGGCTATGGGAGGCTGTGGAAGCAGGGGCATCTGGTATTCACCGAAGCGTTGACTGAAGCTTTGATGAATACCGGATAATCCGATTCGTGGATGAATAAGCCCTACAAATGTAGTCCCTATTCAATTTAGCCATGTGGAGCACAAGCTTGATTAATGTATCTGTTGTAGCTTTAATTGCATATGTGTAAATATTATATAACGTGTTGAGGGTAAAAGGCACTGACCAGCAAGGTTAGTAAACAGAGAAGGAGGGGCTAAGCCCAGTCTTATTAGCATAATGAAGAAGAGGGGCAGCCCAGAGAGAACTAGCCAATCAGAAGGGATGGAACCCTGGCAGTGACTATAAAAAGGGCCTTCCTGTCAGAGCCCTTGTTCTGTGACTGGGGCTAGACTTAGGAAGAAGTTAGACAGTACAGATCCGGGTCCTGAGGAGAATCTAGATAGGGATTAGTCAGGGTCCTGAGTTAAGAAAATAAGTTAATGTGAACTGCTTGTGTTGAACTAACATAAGAGTTGTAAACAAAGTTACATTTGTTTCAAAAGACACTCTGCTTGAGGCCTGATACTGGTTCAGACGCTCAAGGGAGGGGGGAAGTGTTGCCATAGTAACATAATGGCAATAGTGTAACAAGAATTAGAAGCTCGGTGCTGAAGTAGTAAGAAAAGGCTCACAGGCCTACTTTTAAAGGGAACTTGAAGTCCGTGGCTATAGTGGCCAGACTGGAGAGAGTTGGATGCCCAGCTGGGATCTCCCAACTGGTGGCCGCCAGCTGCAGGCGTCACAAGCCACAAATGTCAAAATTTATACATATTCATACGAATTCTGAATATGCCCAATATTTGTGCACAACCCTAATTAGCATATTTCTTTCTCACCTGGAAACTCCTTCTGAGGGTACAGCTTTTGCTACCCATTGAGCTCTATTCCATTAAAAGTCCTTTTATACCAAGTCAGCCTGTTCATCCATCTTTCTCAGAAAGACACTTGCTTACTGAGATCAGCTTTTCAAACCTTTAAGCAAGGGGAGGAAAGGAATTGGCAGCCAAACAAGAGGGGAGGACAGGGCACCTAAGGAGGCACTGTGAAACAGCCGACCCCCCTCCCAATCAAGTTCCCCACCCCACTGTCCACCAAAGGGAAGGGGAAGGGGGAAAATTAACCAGAAAAAATAGAGAAAAGCAGAAAAGTCACCTCAGCTCTCTCTCACAGCTCTGTTCAGTCCAAGCGAACAAAACAGACTGGAGAAGAGGAGTTGAGGGAGGAAACGCCAGCTAGTGGTGGAAGCCAAAATTGTTCATTTGGTCCAAGCAAGTAGATGATGACATTACCCAGTGTGAGGCGGCTGGATTCAGGGGAGAACTAGATTAAGGTGTCCTTAATCCAGATTTATGGTAGACTCCATTTAATCAAGTCTACGTCTGGACCAACAACTTTATTCCAGATCACGGGAGGTGTGTAGACAGTACACCTCTGTGATCTGGAACTAACAGGGGGTGATTTTCAGCAGTGCACCATAGTGCATCATCAAAAAGTGCCCCCAGGCTCTGAAGCTAGGGGTGCTGGTGCGGTGAAGCTTGCATGAGCTTTGCAGGCACAGGGAGGCATGGGCTGGATCAGCACCATCAGTGCAAATGGTGCTGATCTGGCCCACACCTCCAAACAATCTGGATCAGTGGGCCTCCACATAATCCAGACCAGTGTTACCCACTGATCGGGATTAACAAAAGGTAAGTGTAGAAAGGCCCAAGTGCTTTTCCTCTGACCAGTCCTGCTTAGAGATGGCAGGGACTATGGTTACATTGTGCATATTTTTGTAGAACATTTTGTCCTTGGAATCCTCATTTCAGAGAAGAAGGTGAGGTTCTTATGAGATGTTTCTGCCTTGGGTCTTGAGGAAAAACCCTAGAGGAGAGGGACTAGTTCCTTCTAGATGTGCTGAGCTGAATCCTGCTCTGTTAAGGAAGAGCTGTCTATTCACAGCCAGGAGACTGCTCCTGACAACATTGGCTGGCAAGCTGCCATTGGTTCATGGCCAATGAAATCTTGCAATCATGTAGAATAATTAGAGACATTAACCAAATAAGATTTGTATCTCTGAAAGCTTTACAATTAAGAGGACACTTTTTTAAAAAGGGGAAGAAACTTTATTTAATTAAATATATATAAATAGCATCTTGTGTAAACATAGTTAATTTACTTGTTCGTTTTAGAAGAGCATTCCTCTACTTTTCTTTTTCGGAGCCCCTCACACTGACATAATCAGAGAGACTTCCGTTGTATGAGCATGGGAAAGACCTACAGAATCCTAACCCTATGACAGTTCCTTGCTGGGAAGACGTGGTACTTAAAATTCTCTGCACAGATAATTGCATCATGTCTAAAAGAGTAGAGTGTTGCAACCTTCCTCTGATATTTTTAGCTTGACTTATTTCATCTTTGTGCAAGCTGAAAAAATTTGATAATGGTAGCAAATCAATACTATAACAGAGAAGTCGGAAGCTCTCGGACAGCAGCCAGATTCCAAAGTCAGGCTGCTAAGCAGATAGGAACACCGACATCCCTGTTGCTTGGAAGTATCCTGAAATGACCATCTTTTGGTGGAAGGGTTTGGGGGAAGGGGAACAGCAGCAGCTGTCTCAAATTCAGTGCTCAGTTGCTGCCACCTCATGTTCTGTCTTGCCGGTTGCGCTCACTTCTTCCTCCTTTTGGGCGGCAGGGAGACAGTCTGAAGAACACGCTCATCCACAGCTGTCTGTGTATAGCTTGATTAAAGGGGAGCTCCCTCCTGGATTTCATGCACCACATCAATCATATTGATCAGCCCCCAGAAAGGCAACATATTGTCTGGGAAAAAGCCAAGGAGGGATATCAATTTCACAATAGCACTTATGCTTTTCAGCCAACAACCGGTTTATTTTTGGCCTCTGAAAGCTGAGATTCACTGTGGAGTTACTCACACATTGGTGCAATGCACATACCTGCCTCTGATCATTCTAGGTCTGTATTTTGCTTTTTCAAATTAATGCTGTGTGAGATAAGCTTTTTTGCTCTCAAAAATCTTTAAAATAATCCTGTTATTATATATCTGGAAAACCACGGCTGTCCTGCGCACTATTTCCTCTTTTGGTATGAATGCAACCTTGATGTAAACATGTTTTCAGATATACTAAAGCACAACATAACCCATAGCATCCCTTCCCTGGCAGGTACATACACACATATACTAAGAAGACAATTTTTTAAACGAATAATAAAGATACACATTTTCAACTTAGGCTTTGGCTGACGAAGTAGCTTACTTTTAGGCCTTGTTGTCTGTGGTGTTAATGAGTTGAATTTTAATTGTGTTTTATTGCACAGATTTTACTGTAACCTGCCCTGGGACCTCAGAGTAAGGGTGGCATAGAAATGAAAACAAACATTTTCCCCACACTGTGCACACTCTTTTTCATCACACAGAGTTGTATAATCAATACAGTGCAGTATCTCATAATTAGGTTACATTCTGACAGTGCAGTTTAGCCCCTAAATTGACTTGGTAGAAGGGAATTGGTTAATTAAATCTTGGTACCACTAGTCTTTCACAGCTGTAGTGCTGATGCCACTAATATAGAGGCACTATTTTGGTGGTGGCACTACAAAAAGATCCCACTGTCTGTGCATAGCCCATTCAGAAGGGAGGAATATAGCACCATTATGGTGCAAGTATAGTGGGTTGCCACAGATATGTGTGGCAACCTCATCATAACTCCATTTCCACACCCCCTTAAATGTGTGAAAAACTACTGCTGGAAAAACCAGCACTGATGTGGGTTTTCCAGCAACAGTGCATTTACTTACCTTGTGATTGAAGATGCTGCAGTCACTCCATCTTCCATGCATGTGTGGAGGCCAGAACAGCCAGACATGCAGATGTGGTGGTGGTGATGGTGCTCATCCTGACTATGGTGCTGTCTAGCTAGGAGGCGATGACTGCTAGGAAATATTATCCCACATTATATCCTAGCATATCTGGCTACCATCTGGAGGTGGCCCATGTTTGCTGACAGCCATGGGATGCCAGCAGCAGGGGACCAGAGTGTTAAAAAGGAGTGCTGCTTTAAGTCTGTTAGGCAATTCTGCACTGGTTTGATACTGCAAGAGAAATCATATTAAGCCAGCATGTGGAAGGGGTCTCCTACTACATTTGCTGGTCCCGCATACCAGCCAGTACAGAATTACCCTTAGGGCATGTCGCCATGCACGTTTTGGTCTGAACTGAAATCAGGTTCAGAAAGGATCGTCCCCATGCACTTTTGATTTGGTCCGATTTCCACAGACCAAATCACCCAAACTAGGACCAAACCCTTGCCAAATTTGGTACTGGAAAAAACAGGTCTGGCCACAGTTTGGGGGTTCGGCACACATTGCTTTGCAAGCCGAGCCTGTGCAGGGGGATGGTCCCAGGGTATTTGGGGAGGAGATTGGCACTTGTGTCATTGGGAGGTGAGGTTTCATGTCCTGTGCTTGCCGTTCCTGCCCTGTGCATTGGGGATCGCAACGTCTGAGATTTTTTGGGAGTAAACAATGTTAAAGCTGAAATGATGAGGGGGTCGAGTGGCCTTCACTGCCACACAAGACTCTTTTATACAAGTTTTCCACACACACACACATTTCCCAATTGCAGGATAATGGCTTGATTTTTCTCCCTTTTACAGAGAAAATATTCCACCCCCATTTCCTGATTGTCAAGGCAGACATGATAATGGCTTAATTTTTCTCTGTTCTAAGCTTGGCGGGTGATCTCGCTGTTCCCGGGTGGAGCGGTGGTGTGCAAAACTGCTCAACTGCCACCAAACCTCATAGCAGCTTTGGGTTTTATTTATTTTTTCCATTTGGTCCTGCTAAAGGGAGGGGATGTAGCATTTGCAGTGGGCAGCACAGGGGTGGGGTGACATCAGTCCGGCTTCCAATGAGGGAAGAGGGGGCAGAGAGGAGATGGTGCTCCTCCCCTGTGCCGGGCTTTGGCGTGGTTTGCATGGGGACAGCTGAATCCACATCCACCTTGCATTACTGGGAATTGCATGGGGACGCGCAACAATCGATCTTGGTCCCCCACCCAGTCCAATGCGTGCCCAATCAGACCCAAACAGCTTGCATGGGGACACGGCCATAGACTTTTGTGAAAGATGAAAATTAAAGTCCATTTAGGCTAACCTTACAACGCAGTGCACCCAGCAAATGTCTACCTGCTAAACAGCAGTTGTGTGCGATTTGGATGATTTTATTTTCTTCATTTCTTTTTGAAGGAGGAAACAGCCAGATCTGAACTTCATGCAGCTGAAAACTAGATTTATAATTATTTTTTAAAAAACTTGAGCTTCTCTGAGTTCATTTCAAACACCTTTTTGTGCTTTTATTTCAACAGAAGCTGTGTCAATCTAATTGTTGCTTTTAATATCTTGATTATCTTCTGACATCACTAGGAATTTTTTCTCCAGAACAGTATTGGTCCTCACACTTTTTCTCTTTCTGGCTAAAGGAACTAAAAAAAGAATACGGTTGTCTGAATCTTTAACATCCCCTTAAACATATCTCTGGGTTTTGGGAATTAGGTCAAATGATACAGTTTCTGATGTGTGTATAATAGAGATTTCATGTTCCCTCTGAATGATATTTTTGAACAGATTTCCACACACAGACCTCACCATCAACTACCCAGTCTGTTTACAACGATTTCATTGAGCTTTTGTGTTAACTACGTACTCAGTCTGAACATCCAACCCAACTGTGCTGCTCTTTAGATAATTATACAGAAAGAAAGTGAAAATGACTGCCTGCTTTAACAGCAGCATTGAGTTTATCACCTGCCGAGTTTTTAACTCTCAATTTGACTCTGGATTTAACTTCAGATTTCTGTGGTCTGGGATCTACCATATTAAATTTACCTTTCGACTGGATGCAAAAGAAACCCCTGTTAATCTTCTTTAAAGTCCTATTCGCTTAATGGAAATGCTTAGGTGTATAATTACATTGAGCAGCTTTTGCTATTCGAAAAAGAAAAGGGTGGGGGGAGAAGTCTAATGGTATTGTCTCTATAAGCGAATGAGAATTTCAGGAGTGGATGTTGGTGCCACCCATGTGATCTGGAGAGGTTAATGCAGTTAAAGTTATTTCACAGTCCATTAAGGAGCTTACGGTGACCTCGTGACCTTTGAGCCAACAACACGGAATCCATTATCATCACAATGGCGGAGCCTGTGGGTTTGGCTGATGTGACAATGGGCCCAGGAAATCCCAAGTTAGTACTTAGAGAGGGCTTTCTTTCTTTCTTTCTTTCTTTCTTTCTTTCTTTCTTTCTTTCTTTCTTTTTCTTTCTTTCACCTCCCCTCCCCCCTTTCTTTTTAAACATGCTTTTCAATCTGCTTCTTTGGTGTGGCTATTAATACTGTACACCTTTCTATAATTTATAACATTAACATTGCTGAAGGTTCAGAAAGGGACATTGATGTGCAGATGTCAGAACTGCTGACTTAGTTCAGCATATGATAATATGGGCTACATATGGAAATGGTCAAGGCGTAACTACAGAGATCAAGATGAAACCAGTAAAGAAACTCAAGAGAAACAGCAGCAAAATTGCAGAAGCCCCAAAAATCTGCTTTTTGCCTGCTTTATTCTTCTCTGCTTTTAAGGATATGTTTTCAAATGCTGGTTTATATTCTTTACCCCACTGCAATAAAATGACATCTTCAGTTATCTTTTGCTTGGTCTGGTTGTACAATAGATCTATTTGTTGACATTAATAGTACTATTTTTAAAGCATACCTTGTAACTACAGGATCATAAATTGAAGTCAATCACACACAATATGAAAAACTTGCAAATGTGAGGAAATATACAAAACAGATTCAATGAAGGGTTATTTATAGAAAGAACAAATAAAAAATAATTACAGTTTACAGCTTTGTTGGACACTGGTTGCATAAAAAAAAATTAGGCAGAGAACTAGTAGAGAGGTATAAAATTGTGTAACTATTTCCCCCCCCCCCCCAAGGCAATATGGAATCTTACTTATATCTGATTTGGTGACACACAGTCCTATGTACATGTTACAAAATTCCCTTTCAGAATTTCATTAATTATTCTGTGGTGTAAACTGTTTAGTTTGGTAGAAAATAGTCTAATTTTCTGTTGTAGTAAAAACTGAAAGGTTGACTGAATATGGCTTTTTTTTTAAATGGGACATTTTGGCACATACATATTGCATCTACAGTATATTCTATAGGTGACTTCTACTTACAGCTACCTCTTATGGGATGTGCACAGGGCACTTCATTAAGTAGGAACAGATTGCAAAAGATCAGATGCTTGTATTGAACAAGCAGAAATGCTTTCCACTAGCAAAAAACTGACTATCTGTTGGGGGAAGCACTAATGTATTGTGTAGAGTTGAAGGGTCTATGAAGCATGCCACCACTTCTTCACTGACTCTGGTCCTTGTGGGTGAGTCATAGACCACACTGTTCTTTTTCTTCAAGATCAAGTTCCCACTGGGCATTTTAATCTGAGTTTAAAGCACAGCAAGGTCTGGTTTTTGGCATTACCACTCTTAGCTTATAATGCGGACTTGCAGGGGAGAAACCCCCTCCCCTCTCTCCTCAGTCATACCCTGACATCATCCAGGTGGGCAATTCAAACCTCATCCCTGCTGCGGCATCTGCCCTCCTCTAGTTACCTGATACACCTCGTAGGAGAGGCTGTTCCACAGCCTGAAGCCTATAATGAAGAAGGTGCTGTCACAGTGCCATTCTCTTTTGACTTTCAAAGGTAGTGGCACATGGGCAAGTCAAAACATAAGAAGTGCTTCACTGGATCAGATCCATAGGCATCTAGTCCAGCAGGTTGCTCTTGCAGTGGCCAACCAGCTGAACAGGGAATCCCACTAGCGGGACACGAGCACCCAGTTTGCTCTGTCTGTGTCTCCCAACAGCTCGCCTTTGGAAGCATGCCACCTCCTACTGCCAAGAAGGCTAATAGCCATTGATAGCCCTGACTTCTATGACTTTATCATGGATAATCCTTTTTATGTTCCAATTCACCTAGAGAAGCATATGGATGTACACTTTTGCACTTTGGAAATTTATTTGTGTGAGGTATGTTGAAATTGATCTACAAACTCTTTGACTGCAATAGTTAGCCCTTAGTGTTACCCAAACGTATTTGGAGGTTTTACACCTGGTGATATATGTTGATGCATTGTTTATTTTATATGTATGAATATTATCATTTTGACATATGCTTACACATATATATGGTACTGCGGAGTAGTTTGATTTCCCCATCCCCATATATTCTCTAGTTACTTTTGTGGATTCTCTGTTGAGAACTCGGGGTCTGATTTTTCCTGAATGTCATTTTTAGGACTTGTATATCCCACAATCTTGTCAGCAGTCTTGCTGATGTTTTCTACACCAGCTGCAGTTTTTGACCAGTCTTCAAGGGCAGTCTCATGTTAGACCACATTACAACAGTCCAGTCTGAAAATTAACAAAGTATGGATTACTGTGGCCAAACTGTCTCTGTTCAAAAAGAGCCAGAGCTGACAGACCAGCCAAAATGCTAGTAGTAGCAATGTGTCAAACAGCCATTTGTTGAACAGTTAGAGGTCAAAGACTCTTAGGTACTTACCTTATCAACCCTGTCCCTTTTCAGCACCGCTCCATTACCTGCTTTACAGCTATGGGGATGTTTACAACATCCAGAAAACATTCTAATTGGTGGCATGTCTCCACTTCTGAGTGGAGGTGGCTTGGATGGATGAAGTGCCACTGAAAAAAAGGTCCCTCCTCCGTCCTGCAAAGAAGGTGCCTTCATCAGTGAAGTTACCATGAGGTGCCCACTGTCACCAATAATGGAGAAGGAATGGTAGTGGGCACCTCCATGAAACCGCTGAGGTATCCTGGAACCATAAATATGCTGGTGTCAGCTACACCAGAGACCGTAAAGGACTGCTGCTTATGGCTTTAAGCTGCTGGAAGCCTTGCCCGAGAGGAGGAGAACCTTGCTATCCCTCCAGGGTGGGTGGTCTAGTGGTGGCAGTCTAGACCACTCTGCCCTCTGGAAGACTCTTCAGCCTGGATTGACCCTGATAATTTGGAGCTGCTTCTTTGCAGGATTGGGTCCCTCTTGCTAGCTGCTCTGGACTCCGCCTGGTGTCAGCTACACCAGAGACCAGAAAGGGCAGTTACTTATGCCATCCCTCCTGGGGGTGGTCTAGTGGTGGCCGTCTAGACCACTCTGCCCTCTGGATGACTCTCCAGCCTGGCTGGGCACTGATACCTTGGTGAAGATGATTCTTTGTGGGGATGGCACCTTTGGTCAGCTGCTTTATATTCCACTTGGCCTCAGCTTCCTCAATTTTTAAAAAAATTATTTTGTATGGGTAGGTGTTTTGGCTTATTTTCCAATATTTTGTATGACATGCAATTTTTATAATGTAGATGTCATCCTTATAGAGAGACGCCAGGCCAAAAGGTTTCAGAATCACCATTCCAAAATGAATTTCAATGAACAAGCTTAGCAACCTTCATGTTGAAAGAGACATTCACAGCACTGGATTTCTGTTGGACCCAGAAGCCCCTTTCTGTGGAAAATGGAAGTCAGAAGCTACACACACTATCCCTATACCCTCTTCATGTGTCATCTGTAAATGCATGCCTAATTTATCTGTCCATATATTTGCTTAGCTATATAGGTATCTTATTTATGTGCCCAATTATCTCTCTTGCTATGTGTCTGCATGTTTCTCTGGCAATGTGTCTATGTGCCTGTCTGTCCATCTGGATCTCTATATGTAGGTCCTTCTTTTTTCCAGGCTCATGAAACCTGGCATTGGAAATCCTACACTAAATGGCCTTCTGCTAAAGAAGTGCTGCACTTCTGCTGAATGGACAGCTTGTGTCAATCTGTAGCATCCGTTATTTCTGAAACTTTGATCCATCAGCTCAAGTTTACTGTCACTAATAACTGCTCATTAGGAATGACACTGTGATGGTCACAATCACTCAAAAGCCCCTTCACTTCCTAAAAGCCCCAATTTAGAAAATGCACAGTGGAAGTCAATGGGAATTTAAGACATGCTTAAAGTTAAACATGTGCATTAGTGCTTTGCTGAGAGTAATGGATTTCAACATATGCTTAATGTTTAAGTGGCACGCTTAAGCATTTCCCCCACATTTGCAAGCCACAAGAAAATTGTAAAGCTCATCTCTTCTAAAAGGAAAAAAAATAGTATATAGCTGCAATATGGTGCATATAAATATAAGAATATGCAATTGATTTTTAAAAACCTTGCAGAACTTTTAAGTATCCAGAAATATGAATATTTGTTTCTAGACCATTCATCTAATATGGCAAATAGCTTGATTATTCTTTTCTGCCCTTGAAGGATACTTAGAAACTATAGTAAAATTGCTGGGAATGTAATAGAATTTGGACAGATTTCTCCTAAGGGATTTTGTGGTTCCTTTAGTTTTAGACAAAATATTAAGCAAGAGCCCCTCTCCAACTACCTTGACTTTGAGTTCCTGAGCTTTCTGATAAAGTTTCATCCATCAATCTCTCCCTTGTTTCTACAGCTACAATACTCAACTGACCCCCTTCCAACCTGTGCTAACTGAGATGTGTAGAAATTGAAGTTCGTCCATTCAGTTTGAATCAAACAAAACCTGTTTTGGTTTGGTTTGATCTAAAAGCCAGGTCAAACACTCAGCCTCCTGCCAGATTGAACCTCAAACCATTCATGAACAGATGGAAGTGGAAAAAACCCCCACAGGTTCTCAAGTCTGCATTGCTCCCAACTTGGAATTTGTGAAGATGTGAAACTTGCACAATTAAGCAATATGGCATAACATTTAGCAAATATGCATCTCACAAGTTATGGGGAGAGGCAATGCAGAGTTGTGAATGGGTGAAGATCTATAATTAATATTTGACTGGGACAATAGGCATACATGTAAAAAAGAACTAATTAAGGGCTGAATGTGTGGTTGATTTAGAACAATTTTAATCAAACTTCGGTTTGACACCATTTGACTGAACACCCCAAGTTCAGTTCAAATTTAACAAATCCCTTTCAAACAGAGGTTGGTTTGGTTCAAATCAAACACAGTTGAACCAAACAGTTTCATTTAAACTGTTCTAAGATGAACCAAACCTGCATATCACTAATGTTTAGCTTATCAAAGGCTTCATTCAAATACCTCTTAAAAGGGCAAAACAGGAACGATGAGATTTTTCTTTGTATCAGCAGAACATTTGTTTAAATGTATGTATCTACGATCTACCTACCTATCAATACGCATATTCACCTTTGTGACTTGAAATGAAAGATTTGCCAATCGCCATGCTACAAATGTAGCAAAATGTGCAAACCACAGAAGAATGACAAATAGAAAGACAACACTTTGATGGGAAAGGTATCAGGAAGCTAGCAGTAGAAAGAAAAGCTCCCAAGTGAGGTTTTCATCTTGTTTATACTTATGTCAGGCCAAGAGACCATGTTAATGCAAAAGACAGATTGAGGCCTCCCTGACCTTTGCTTACTTTGTCATTTTATGACTCTATATTCCCAACCCCAAATTTCTTAGCCAGTTTTCTCTGGACCTCATGCCAAATGGCACTGTTTATTTTCAGTCCCATTGGTCTTCTACGTTCCCAATTTCTTTTTTTCAAGTGGTGGCTCCTATCTGTGTTGACGTTAAAAGGAAACCACAAAATACTGTTAGCTTAGCTCAAACATTATTGGACTATCTGGTCTCCGTTTTTACCTATATTCAGCAACTCTCAAACGTTAGACCCTCTTCTTTCTTAACATTTCCCATAGAGAAGGCTATTTTTGGAATCACTTAAAACAACCCATTGCCATTTTTATTTTATCACACTCACTATTTGTAACATTAATTTATAAAAAGGTGAAGCAGTGGCTTTACAACAAATTCTTCACAGCTATTATCAGACAAAGGGCTTTTTGCACCTTTACTTTTCTGAGAAGTGAAGATGAGGGATATATCCAGCTTCCGTACTTTAGGATGCTGGATCCATCCCAAAACTTGTCAGCACTCCCCTCAATGCTATTCTGAGTTCTACTCAGGATCAGGGTAGACAAAAGTATTGATTATCCAACCATGATGTAGTGTGGCTATAGGGATAGAGGGCCTTTTTGCACTTCGCCTCCTGATTCTGGGAGGTGAAGTGCTGGAATGCTGTAGGCATCTGCACTTACAGACACCCAAAGCATTTGAAACTTACTCAGAACTTTACTAAGTGCTGGCTAAGTGTGAATGTCTGCCATTACAGTGGCCGTCACAGAGCCCTGGCAACAGCGCCAGGTGACAAAGCACAAAATCATGCATGCGCCACCGGTCGCAACCTCCGCTTGGTCCCCCTGTACCTCTTCCTTTCACAATCTGCAGGTTAGTATAGGTGTGAAGCAGTTTTTACTGCTCCATGCCTGTATTGCTCAGGATGTGCCATTGTGGATGGGTAACCTGGGAGCTATGACAGGCTTTATGACCAATGTAAGTGCAAAAAAGCCTACGTTCTAGGCAGGTGTTGGCAGCAATAAAAATTAAAAATGACGGAAGAAAAATTTGCTTATGGGGAGAAAGAATGATCATGCAATTTCTTTTGTTGTAGAAGATGCAACTAGGAGTTACTTGCAATTAAGAGATGGGGTGACTCTATACTTTTAGACACTCTTTGAGTTCTTTCCTGACTCATTCAGTTCCAGAACACTGGTTATATTTGTTTCAGCCTCCAACTGTCTCCAGTGAGTAGCTTTTGACAGCACACTTGTCAGTTCCGAGGTTTATATTTGAAACTCCTTCTCTGTCCCTTTTTTGTACTTCTTACATCTCTGATTTGGATGTTCTCTTGCGGCTAGAAATCAACCTGTTTTCATTTAATCTATCTGACATTTCAGCCAATATTGCAGCCTCTCGTTTCTATGATTTTCAACATTTGTCACAGCTTGGGATGAGAAGTAGGCACTTGCTTACCAAGAAATGCCACTTGCTCGCTACATCTTTCTTTTATTTCTTTGGCAGCTGAGGAATGTCAACTGGTTCCTTGGCTTGAGGTCTGACACACAGAGATACTAATCACCTGTAAGTCTTACTGAATAGTGGAAGAACATCTGAGGCCTAGAGAACGAGCAACAGTAAAGCGGCAGCATTTTAAAAAGGCATCCTGCTCTGCTAGATTTTTAGAAAACATAATTCATTAATACCTATGCTTTTGTTGACACATTTAGAAGGACAAATCAACAGGGAGTGAAAGTATATGTTGTGAGAAACACCACATTACAAAATGTAAGCAGCAGCAGCATTAAAAACAAATATATATGCCTTGTTTATGGATTTTTGTTTACATTTATACTCAATTTTTCCTCTAAGGAACTCAGATTGGCAAACAGCTAGTATCAGCTAACAGTTAAACTGGCCATCCCTACCTATATACTATAGTTTAGTTCCTGGAACACACAATATATAGTGAAACTGTGTATAAGGGGCAATTGGTTTTAATGTAAAACTGGCATTAAGGGGAATCACAACTAAATATTCCATTGACTTTTTTTGTCCATTGACTCTCAGTGGCTAGACCAGTATTTCTTTCAGATACATTTCCTTAAATGGGGAATTGGCTTCCCTCAATGCAAGTCAATAAAGGCAAGCTATCTGGATTTAAAGTGCCTCATCACAGCCACCCCAGCAATGTCACAACTCAGAGCTAGCATAGATTTGACTTGCAAAAAAATCAGTTACTCCAGGTAAGAACTGCAAACATTAGTAAAAAGAATTATCTCCTTTGTTTGAAATGCAACTTAGTCTGACTCACTAACACACCTGAAAACACATACAGAACCTGGTAAAACAGCTTCAACAAAACAAACTTAAAACTTACCTACAGATGGTACGATACATTAAATAAAGTGTTCCTGATGTTGCCCTCTGTATCCCAATGATGCTATGGCTGAAACAAACAGTCCACTTTGCCCATATAGGGTGGTTCTGTCCCTATAAAAGTCACTACTGGCAAGAAACTGGGGAGAGATGTTTTTGCCCTCTGATGTATCCCACTGTTTGGTACCAACCCTGCATAAGGGAAATTGCAAACTGGGTATAAAGATAGATGATGCTATTTCCCAGCTGGGTATAAATGTACATTACTATGTACATTACTATTAAACCATGTGTAAGGAAGGATAGACTGAATTCTCACAATACTACCTGAGATCTATTTTAGGTAGACAGGTGCTGACTGTCCAAAGGTCATTTGGGGAACTTCATGGCTATGCATGACCTGAACCCTGATCTACTAAGTCTTACCTGAGACACCAGACTGTGGAGAATGGAACCAGCATGCTCATCCTTGAGGTAAAGAAAACCGGAACCTCATAAAAATGGAGGTGAATAGGTTTTCTCTCATTATAGCCCTGTTTTTCCAGATGTACAGTTCTACCTTGACCAAATTAAAATATTATGTATTATAAAATATATACAACAAAATATAACATATCTTGTTACCCCACTCCAGTGGCCTTGGTAAAAATAGTATTTTTTGTTTTGGGCATGCTACCAGTATTAGCAACTACATTCCACAAATGACAAATAACTGAAGTCCCTGGTAACAAACAAAAGAGCATAGTAAGCTAGTGGTAGATTTCCTAAAACCCTATTGGCTATACTTCTGAGACTGCACACGTGGAGAGACAAACTGATTTATCACTGGGTGGAGGGGAATACCAGTTAACTCTGTCCCTGTGTAACTATTCCACAATAAAGTTTATATATCTTAGTTCTTAAAATATAATATCATTTTCATTTGTGGATCATTTATTTTCATAAGTCATCTGCAACCTTGGATCAACCCTCATTCAAGAGCACTAGCACAGAAGCTTTAGCACCATGGGTCTTGCTCCCATTAGGTTCCCAATAGATGATGGATTTTTAATATGCAAAAGCATTTTTCATATATTGGAAGACAATTAAGGAAGGAGAGCTTTGCAAGGCTGGAGTTCCCCTATGTTCACCTCATGGTAGTCAAGGACAATTCCAGGCCTCTTGGGAGACATTAAGTCTCCATTTTCCTGATATAGCTAAAGAGAACAGCCTGGCCAATATACAATGCGGTGTCTCTTGATATAGATGTCCCACATTTGTTTCCCTTATAGTAATTAAGCCCAATTAAGACTAAAAATATTGCTGAAATTAAACTTTATTTGCCCATGAAATGCAGTTGTCTTCACGGTAAGCAGTCTACATCATTCTGCAGAATGATCTAGATGTATTCAGGATCTAAAAGCACAGAGTTTGAAGAGACATTTAAGTTATTAAGTCCAATCTGCTATACATTAAAGTGTCCTTGTCTAACAAAGAAAAGCCCACCATACTCCTTCAACAAAGATGTTAAGTTTGGTTTAGCGGTTAGAGAACTGGATTCTTATCTGAGAATACCAGGTTTTATTCTGCACTCCTCTGTGAAGCCTGCTGGGTGACCTTGGGCTAGTCACAACTCTCTTCTGAGCTCTCACAGCCCCACCTACCTCACAGAGTGTTCTGCTGTGGGGAGAAGAACAGAAAGCTTGTCAGTTGCTTTGAGTCCCCTTAGGTGGGTGAGAAAAGCAGGGTAGAAAAGCCAACTCTTCTTCTTCCTAATCATCAGCTGGTACCTTCCTTCTACCATAAGTCCATTATTCCATAACCCAAACTAAGGAGCTAATCATGTTACCTTCAGGTAACCAAAGAGTGTTGTTATACACCATTCTCTCAGACTCTGTAAGTAGGCATTGTCTGGATGTACTGAATACTGCAGAATTACTCAGCATTGCAATGGGATGAAGAAAAGGACTTCCGTTAGAAACTGCAAAAAGCTGCTTCAAATATTTAGAGAGAGACACTGATATTGAGTTTTATTAAGTTCTGTAGATACCAAAGGTTATGTTGATCATACATTCAGATTATCCACCTCTAAACTCACCTTAATCTCCCTTATTTTTCACCAGAAAGAGTACTAAAGTGTACCACAGACTGTCTGTTCACAGACATTGCTCTGCCAAGAAGTCTAAAACATGCTGCAAATCTCTCTTTTGACTCAATTTCCCAAAAGGATGTATGGTGCCTCTTGGAAGTCAAGTGACCTCAGTGAATCAGTACACCATGCTTCCATGTACTTCCTGTTAAGTATGTCTCCAGCCTTTAGCGACTGCCAACTACAACTTTAGCCAGCCCTTCTGGCAAATGAGGATGGGAACCATCCCATCTGGAAGGCACTGGGTTGGCAAAGGCAACATAATATGATCATGACACAGGACAGTGCTATGAAAACAGAAACAAGCATGGACTTTAATAGGTAGGCACTATTAGATGGAGCAAAGGAAACAGGTTGTAGTGGGGCAGACCAAAGATGTAGGCTCCTCATCCCAACTTTCAGCCCATGACAGTGAAGGAATGCAGTTTCTGCCCACTCATGACAACATCTTTCTCCTATACAACCATTCATGGAAGCACCATCCATAGCACCTGGGCAAATATTTACAAATTCAATTTCACTTTGTGGTCATCAGTTTCTTGATGCTTTCTTTTCTAGTCCCACCATTAAGCTTGGGGGTTTGAGGTCAGTTGCATCCAACTATTTGTGATTCTATGGCCCAGAGGGTGCCAGGTTCCACTGTCCTCCACTATCTCTCAAAGTGTGCCCAAACTCATGTTCATTGCTTGCATGACACTCTCTATCCATCTCATCCTCTGCTGTCCCCCTCTCCTTTTGCTTTCAGTCTTTCCCAGAGTCATTCTAATGGGTCCTTGTCTTCTCATTGTGGCCAAAGTATTTGTATACACAGATTTGAGTTTGTGCCCAGCCAAATCACATTGTGCATATGCATGCACATGTACATGCATATGGAAAAGGTTTGTCTTTGTCTCTGCTTGAGATGCCCATGAGCATTTGGTGGGCCACCGTGTGTGACGGGATGCTGGACTAGATGGGCTGTGGCCCAATCCAGCATGGCTTCTCTTACATTCTTATGTTCTTATGTACAAAGACTATAGATATACAAGACTATTTTCTCCATCACTAATGTCTTGCCATGGTTTTATCATTGAAATTGAACAAGTGTGCAAAGGCAGAAGCAAATGATTAGTTTACATGATCATGCAGATAAAATGGAAACAAAATATGGTTAAGTGGAATTTCATTCATTCAGTAGTCAATCGGAATGCAAAGTTGATTCATTTGAACAACCTAATTTCCATTTGCCTCATTCCTTTCTGCCAGAATCCATAAGAAATCACAGAAAATTCCTGAGTGAATGGGTCTCGTAGCTAACAAAAACAGTTTTATGAATTATTACAGTTTCTAGGACCTTGTTCTAATAAAGTTCTTCCATTAATATTATCCATCTATATATCATATTGTGTTATTATTATTATTTTGCAAATAAACCTTGCCATAATCCTTGGTTAACTAGAACCTCTCAGATATATTGCATGTATCCGTATATTTCAGAAAATTAATGTAAAGCTGTGGCATTGGAAAGTATTTATGTAGAAAGTTCTGTGGTCTGTAAGACCAAAAAGAACTCAGTTACGAGTATAGTCACATTAAAAGATCTCTCATAAATTACTTAAGCAAGACTCTAATGAAAATAATGAAAATAATTTTATATAGCTTAGAACAATCCTATTTCATTTTAACATTTTCATTTGAAAGTAACATTCAAAAGGCTTTGCAGTGTTGGGTAAAATTTTTAGCTTCCTTCAACATTCTTGGATTTAATTCAGGAAAAGACAGGAGATGGACAATTTTTGATGTTTTGAAGTTTTGCACATCTCATTCTCTCATTGTAAAAAGACCATTTCATGGATAATTATTTGAGTCATTTGAATATGTGCTGCTGCCTCCAGAATTTATTCTTAAGGTTTCAACTAGAAAGCAACTCCTCTGTAGCCTTTCACACTCTGATGAACTACACTTCCCATAATTTCTTGCCATTGCCCATTGCTGGTTGTGGCTCTTAGGAGCTGTAGATCAGCAAAATCCTGGGCTGTGTTCACACCTGTTTTAATCCAGTTCTAGTCCACTTCCAGAGTGAGAAAACATAACAGCAAAATGATGAGTTATTTTCATTCAACTTTAACCCAAAGGTGGGTTTTTTGAGCTAGATAATGCCACAATAAGCATTAGCCTGGAATGAAAGGAGAGGTGATTTAGGCAACACAAAGATAAGTACAGTAAAATCTGTTTTCTCTTACAAAGTTCTGTGTTTATCTATATTTATGTGAGAAAGGGACAGATCATTTCCCACTGGTTCCTCTTCTAAGTGAGTTAGGGGAAATTTGCATTATGCCTCCATTCACTCCATGCTTGAAATTTTGTCAGGGTCTCAAAGCTGGCAGCAGTCAGGACCACATACTGGGCCCTTTTGTAGAAACAAGGCCCCTTTCTGGATTAGGCCTTATTCCAGATTACATACTGGAATAGGGACCTGTCATCCACATGTTAATGCACCAGCTCCAGTGATGGCAGCAGTGCACCTTTGTGACATCATCACTGGGGCAACCTGATGATGCGGCATGTTGTCATCATGCCTGTGCCACCAGTCACTGGAAGATGTGCCTTAGACACCACACTTATACTTCAGTGCTTGGGGGCTGGTCCGGGATGCAAGGAGCCATTCCTGGTTAAGAAATGGCTGCATGAGGTGTGAATGCACCATCTGGGGTTCTCATCCACCTTGACTACTGAAGCAATGGCAGGAGGGGCAGGAGATTCTACTCTATTCTTTTGCAACAATGCACTTTACTGCCCCCAGTAGCCTGTGTTATAGCTGTCAGTGGAGTTTTGAGGACATTTCCTACTTATCAGGTCAGAATAGATAGTCAGAATGTTAAAAGCACAAAAATTAGTAGCAAAGTAACATTCTGTGGCGACCCAGCCTACCCCTCCCTTCCCTGCCCTCCACAGAGTAACGTGAGTTGGAAGCGAGCTGCTAAGCACCCCAGTCAACTGCCAGTTCCCTTAGGGCTTTATCCTAAAAGTACCCTCACTGGCGTCCTGCTTTATATGCCTAACGTAAAGGCTTCCTTACATAAAGACTCTCATGTAAAGCAAAACACTTGAAGTTTATTGTTACAGTAAAATAAAATAAAGAAGCAAGCTTGAAGTTTAGCTTTCAACCCTTTAAGTTCCTTGAAAAGAGAAACGTTGCTTTGGTAATCTCCCCCCTTCTCTCAAATGCTCCACTGTAGGCCAACAGTCGCTATAAGGCTCAGTATAAAAGCCAAATAGTCCACAGTCCCTTTCCTTGGGCCTCTGTGCTCCAAGAGGAGAGTTTCAACTTAAATGCACTCAGAGTCTGGTAGCTGCTCTTTCTTTCCCTATACAGGCTCTTCTGCCCTCTGGCACCAAACGAAGAGGCCCATGCACATACACTTGGAGCAGCGCTCCCTGATCCCCCTCTTTTTTTTTTCAGATAATTTTTATTTATTTTTGATACTACAATATACTAAAACTTCAGGGTTCGTCATCACCCCTTTTTCCCAATTAACGTATAATTGTCCATTTTTACCCTGATCCCCCTCTAAACCCCGATGAGAAATGAGAGAGACCGCAAGCTGCCTCGTCTGCCTGCAGTTGTGATTGGTCCATTTTCGGCGGGCTGGCGTGGCTTCTGCTGGTGTTCCACCCCTCTGTCGATCACGGGGCTCCAAAAGCCGCTCCTCTGCTGCCACACATTCCCTCATCAATCTTGCAAATAAAACTTTCCCCTTCCCTTCCCTGCCCTGCTCTGGCTCCAATTTCTTCCTAACAAACAGGAGAAAGGAAAGAAAGGTCTGTTTCCAAGCCTTCCTTCGACTGCAGCAGCAGCCTGAAGGCAGGAAAAAATAGATTTCAGTTTAGCCACCTGTGAATGTCACTCTCACCAGACAGGAATCTTGAGAAAGGTAAAAACACCCCAAATCAAGCAACAGAACGGCAGAGTCAGCAAATAATTAATGCTGCATTTGGTGAGGATGGAGGGAAAAATAACTCCTACTTGTAAAAAGAAACAACCTGGAGTCTGACTGTCAGAATAACCAATCAGCTTGCTGTAAAGTGAAGGGCTGGAAGTGTGTGTGTGTGTGTGTGTGTGTGTGTGTGTGTGTGTAGGGGGGTTAGGATGGGTTGGGTTACCCAGATTGGTCACAGCAAGCAAGAAAACATCTACATGGTCCAGAGACTGTGGTAGGGGTGTGCACAAATATTCATACCATTCTAAATTCAGCCAGAGGCATTTCCGCACTGAATCGCGTTCGAAACCGAACGCGTTCAGGCGGAAAGCTTAAGCCAGCTTCGGGCGCTTTCCCCGTTCACACACAGACGCTCCGGAACGCGTGTAAACGCGTTCCGGAGCGTCTGGGTGCGAATGGTCAAAGCGCCCGAAGCTGGCTTAGCCGGCAAACGCCGGCCAGGGGCGCGCCGGCGGCCGCGGAGGCAGATCGACAATCAGCTGTTTGAAAAACAGCTGATTGTCAAAGCCGCGCGGCGTCGGAGGCGAGCCGGCAGGCGATCGGGAGACAGAAGCGGCGCGAACGCTTCTTCTCCCGAACGCCTGCGGGCGGCTCGTCCGCGTTGGAACGCGTGTAGAGCACTTCGAAGTGCTCTACATTTCGAACGCGGAAAAGCCAGCTGCGGACACGTCGGGACGCAAGCCGCGCGCGGCCAATGCGGATGACGTGTCCACAGCTGGCTTTTTCGCGTTCGAATCAGCCCCGTGCGAAAACGTCTCAGATTTGGACGTTCAAACTTGAATCAAATGTTACAATATTTGTATGCTAACATTTGAATGAATACGAATGTTTCCGGACATTTGTACAAATAGTCCGGACATTCGTTATACTGGGGAGACATATTGGATATGTATTTGTTCATATCAGATACATATCAAGTCGAATCAGATATGTGTCTACTCATATGAGATATGTATTTGTTCATATCAGATACGTATTCATTTGTATCTGATATGTATCTAATGTTTGTACGAATAGATTTTTATTGAATAGGGTTTTACTACATTTGAATGTGATCTATTCGTACAAATATGGATTTTCAAACATTCATTTCATTTCAAATCAAATGCCAATAAAACATTCATGCCTAGATTGTGGACTTGGGCTGTGTTCACAAGTAACAAAAAGAGCACCTCAGGAGCACTTCACAGATAGTAGCATGGAGGGTGGAAATTCCACAAATAAAGTGGGTAGGAATGAAAAGGTGTGAGCAGTCAGACCTGAAGATGGACTGAAGATGGTTTAAAGTGAAGGTGTGACCACGGTCTAAGAAATGCATGCATGCTACCTTTGGTTCCACACTCAAATAAAATAAAATGTAGGGGTTAGAAATGCAGTAATATAAAATATTGAGGCTTCTTGGAACAAGAACTAACACCAAGAATGGGCTGGACTCATGCCTTCTCCTGTGAGAGGGCGCAGTGATGAACATTCTGAGAGAATTGTTTTTAAAAATCTTGTACAGGTCTTTCAAAGCCACACTTTTTTTTTTTCAAAATTAGAACATAAGAACATAAGAGAATCCCTACTAGATCAGGCCACAGACTGTTTTATCCTGCATCATATCTTTCATAGTAACCCACCGTTACCTTCTGGGCATTCTCAAGAAGAAGACAAAGGCAAAATCCACACCTGCTCTTGATTCCCTGGAAGTGGCCTTCAGAGACATCATGCGTGACCCCCCAGTGCAGAGGTGTCCCCTAAGGACCCAGTGTTGCACCTATCTTCCATGGATTTGTCTATCCCCCGGTTCTAGTACTATGGAATAGAGCAAATATTTTCTCTATCCACATTTTCCACAGCATGCATGATTTTATAAATTTCAATTAGGTCACCTCTTAAATGCTGTCTTTCATGGACAAAGAGGCCTAAACTTTGCAGCCTGATCTCATAAGGGAGATTGTCCCAATATAATTCACAAAATCAGTAGCAGGGAAACAAAAAGAACATAAAACAAGGGAAAAAGCAAAGTGGAATTAACCCTATTTGTGTGCTTTAAAAATTTTGAATGGTTAAAATGGCTTATGGCCATTTTCATTGGTGGTGCCCTAAATGGAATCCTAAAATTAATTCAGGAGCCGATGTGCCTCAGAAATCACAGGCTGGGATGACTAAAAGCAGCACTGCATAAGTAGTCCCATCAACTCTATCAACAATACCGTAATTTAAATTTGACTGTTCTGCTGGTCTTCATACTGGATATGTGCCTGGGTTGTGTCTAAACTCCATTTTGATGCCCAATAGAGAAAAATGCGCTTTGAAGAGATACAGTGATGCGTCTGATGATGTGTTACTCACCTGAGCCATTCCATGTGCCCCTTCTACATATCAACACATTACAGACTTTGGCTTTAACTAGAAAATATTGTTTTGCAAAAATTATATCTGTACTTCAAGTGTGCATTAAAATGCCACCAAAACCCATTCTGGTTTGAGGAAGACTAAAAGTTAAGCATTAAGCCTGAACTATGGTCTACTGTTGAACAATATTTCTGAGCAGGTATTTATTTCCTATCAATCCCATTCTGCTCCTTCCTCACATTACTGTATGAAACCTATTGATTTCCTCCCGCTTATGTTTCTAATCTAGTAAATCCCATTATGAGCATGCACACAAAAGGAAAACCCTCCACAGATTTCAAGGACAGTCTTAGGCTGAGGAAAAACAGGAGCTGAAGTGTTGGGTGTAAAGCTGAGCTGTGCTGATGGTTCCGCCTATACTTCGAGAAGGACAACGGAAGCATGGATAAGGCTTCTGCCTGGGATCAAGGTTGCCAGCTCCAATTGATTCCCTCAGGCAGAGTGAGATAAGAGGCATCTGTAGCTGTCCTAGCAGCCTAAGTTCTCTTTTGTCATGAAACTGCACAGGCTGTCAGCTGACTGAACCTTCCAGATTGGAAGGTGGATATAATGAAGCTAAAGCATAAGGAGTGAAAAATAAATAGAAATTCTTTTTAGCTGTACATATTAAAGCAATAGACTTTTTGCAGCAGAAAAGGGAACTGGCCAGTACTCATCAGTTTTTCTTTTTTTAGTATTTTGGTGAGCCAGTTTGGTCTAGTGGTTAAGAAGCCAGACTCTTATCTGGGAACACTGAGTTTGATTCCACACTTCTACATAAAACCAGCTGGGTGACCTTGGGCTAGTCACAGTCTCTTATGAGCTCTCACAGCCCCTCCTACCTCACAGGGTGTTCTGTTGTAAGGAGAATAGAAAGCTTTGTTAGCTGCTTTGAATCCTCTTAAATCAGGGAAGAAAAGCCAACTCTTCTTCTTCTTCTTCTTCTTCTTGAGGGTCATCTGTCTATGGAATTTACTACCAGAAGAAATGGTGACAGCAACCAGCTTGGATTGTTTTAAGGAAGTGCTAGACAAATTCATGGAGGGCAAGTGTATGAATTCTGCTTGAATGGATGGTTAGGTATTGCCTCCAGGTTGGAGAGAAGGGCAAGATGCTCTACAGCAGTGGTCCTCAACCTTCCTAATGCCGCGACCCCTTAATGGAGTTGCTCATGTTGTGGAGACCCCCAACTATGGGGGAGGGGCAGCTGGGAAGGGGGAGGGAGGGCAGCAGGAGACTCATCACAACCGCTCTGAAAGGGTAGTTTGCCCCCCAAAGGTGTCCCAACCCACAGGCTGAGAACCACTGCTCTAAAGGGAGTTTGCAGGTGAAGGATTTGCATTTGATTTCAGCTGGAGAATGCCCAGACGCAATTTATGAGTCCCTGTGAGACAGGATCCTGGACTAGATGGGCTTGGCCTGATTCAGCAGGACTTTTTTTATGTTCTTGTGCTCATATATATTCCACCATCCCTGGCCACTGGCCATGTTTCTACGGCTAGCAGGAATCTGGATCAAGCAACATCTGGAAGACCAGTGTTTCCCTACACCCATTTTAAGGATGCCTACATTCTCACCCTTTCCTTTTTAAAAAAAGTTTACATACTGCAGAAGAAAAAGTGTAGGCTTTTGTTATTAATGTTGTAGAAATACAAATATGTCCACCTAAGAAAAGGAGTCTTTATTAACTCCCACAGCCCAGAAAATTAAGGCACGGCTCATCAGTATCTGTGCTCACTATCGGCTAAATTGCAAGGGACTAGTTCAGTTTTGCTGGGGTTCATAATGCTGATAGAGCGGTTTCCACGTGAATGAAGGATAAACAGCGATTAATTTCAGCCAATAAATAATGGTTTGAGGTCCACACTGAAAGAGGAACAATTACTTTTCCATTTTTCCTGCCAAATGAGCTGATAAGAGAAAACAGGGGAGTTGGCCACGTAAATCAGTCTTAATTTTATCTTCCCCATTAAAAAGCAGCCATTAAGACCATCTTCGGCTCATTTCATCCTCTTCTTGTTTCACTTTTTCAATTTGCACAAAAGGGGGGAGTTTGCTCGTCATAAAATTTCACTTTGGCCAACCTATCATTTGCATCTGAGCCAATAAATAGCAATTAGCATAAACATTTAAATCAGGAACTGGAACAAATTCTTGTTCCCTGAGCAAGCTGTTAACTTACAGTATTTTGCGATATATAAGAAGCGTTAAAAACAAGAGCTGCCAGGCACAATTATCTCTCCCCAATAAGATATGTTGGAAAAAAGGGGGAACATTTTTCTTGCCAGAAGTCAAGTATCAGACAGAGAAATACTGTGAACATCAATGCATGAAATCTTGTGAGGGTCTCAAAGCTTGTGGCAATCAGGACCACATACTGACCTCTTGTAGAAAGGCCCTTTCTGCACTGCACCTTATTCCAGATTATATCCTTGAATAGGGACCTGCCATCCACATGTGAATGCACCAGCATGTGGATGGCAGGGTTCCTATTTCACAATGTAATCTGGAGTAAGGCCCAAGGCAATGGAAGTTGGACTTCTTAAAACCTCTAAAATGGGGCCTTTTCTGATTGAGACTCAGCAGATCCACATTTACTAGATCTAGGGCCAGATTAGTGCCAAATACATTGATGACACTTATCCAGATCAAGCCTCCCCGAACGATCTTCAAGTCACCCCCTACCTCACAGCAGCTAGAAATGGAAATTTTAGGCCTCAGGGAATCTGCTGGGGGGTGGGGGGACATCCCTGTAATTACCCTGAAGCTGATTGCTCTATTTATTTGTTTTCAACAAGGCAATCACTGCCCATGTTCTGCTCTCTGCAGATAGCAAAACTGCAGAACCATCTAAAAACAAAACATATAGTAAGATATTTAACTAGCAACCAGAATGCATAACATAAACTGGGCAGGTGTGCCCTGAGTGGCTAGAATAAAGGTAACACCAAGCCAGGCTCAATTTTTCTTCGCAAACATGTTGAAGTGGCTTGCCACCATCACCTTTCAGGAGATCCTTAACTTCTTAACTGAGCCTACAGCATCTGGTATTTCCTCGTAGCCCCCCTTCGGGTATAATACTACTAAATGCAAATAGACTGGCTATGAACAACAAAAATGCTGGACTTTCTAGACACTTAAACCCTTAATTGATTGAGGCTGTGATTCCATTACACAGCAAAGGCACCTTAAGTGAGGCCAGTTTCCATTTCCCTAGTCCAATAGGGACTAGCTGCCCTGAAGGCCTGATTAAGTTGCCTTTACTGCATAATGGAGATGCAGCCTGAAAGGCATTTGATTAATTTAGAAACAGGGTTTCTATTAATTATACAACCATTGGAGTTTTATTGGAGTTAAGACTAATTATAGAGATTGTAGGTGTCAGGAAATGCTTAGAGGAAAAATTCTCTTACATCATTGCACCTGCATATGTGAAAAAACTCCATAAGGGTGGAGGCGACAGTGACCATTAAACCTCTTCTCAGTTTTCCTTTCTCTCCCTTTCAAATTTCCAAGCTTCACCTTTCTTGCCACAAAACCTTCAGGGTGAATAAATTCCTGGAGATGCGCATGGAATGAAATGTAGTGGTGTGGCTTGAATTGAACCAAATAACCTTGGTTTGAGTTTGATTTGAACCATTTTTTTCGAACAACGGGTTGGTTTGATTTGCATGTGTGCCAGATGAACCATGCTTGGTTCATTGGTTCATTAGGCCACCCCTTGGTTTGAGTTTGATTTGGACCATTTTTTTCTCTAAGCAACAGGCTGATTTGGTTGACAATGCACAGCCTGTCAGATTATTAACAATCAATTATCACAGGCAGTTGACTAAACCAAACTGGATCTGTCTACTTTATAAAAGTTTACAAGGTGTGTGTGGGGAAAATCTCTTAACTGCGCAGCTGGATCGTGAAATTGTCTTTGAAGAGCATGCTGAATATTTTGCAAGCCTTAATATCCTGGCCTTTGACGGGAAGAACAGCATCCCCTCCCAATGCAGTAATTGTAACTGTTTTAACTGACATATTTCATCTGTTTTTATAATGCTTTTATTGTAACCCATCTCGAAACCTTGTTTTTTTCTAAAATTAAAGTGGGGCAGAAGAAGACTTTGAGACAATTTCCACTGGAAGAAATCAGTGTAATTTTGGCTTAACCTTGGGCAATGAATGCATTGTTGTGCTAATTTTATGTACTTCAAGATTCACACTGACCTCTAAACTGAATCTGTTGCCCATCCAATAAGCAATATTAAAATGACATAAAGGAACCTTGGAAACTTTTTATTTGTCTATCCAAGTAACCATTCACAGGCCATATTTTATTCTTAACCTTTGAAACAGTAGAAGAGTTGGCTTTTCTACCCTTCTTTTCTCACCCAAGGGGACTCAAAGTGGCTGATAAAGCTTTCTATTCTTCTCCCCACAACAGAACACCCTGTGAGGTAGGTGGGGCTGTGAGAGCTCAGAAGAGAGCTGTGACTAGCCCAATATCACCCAGGTTAAACCCGGTGATTCCCAAATAAGCCCCCAGCACCCTAGCCACAAGACCAAACTGACTACTCTATCAGGGCTCTCTTTCTGGTTGTTTTATGGCACTTTTACAGCCACCTTTATAGCTTCTGTAAAGTAGACAACACACACACACACACACACAATTTTGGGTGAACCAAAGAAACCGAGCCCAAACCAGTCAGTTGTCTTGATGAGGTTTGTGTATGTGTATGTGAGTGTACATCAAGGATACATCCCCATCTAGATTTCGTAGATCTAGGGTGCATCCAACACATTAAGATCTTCAGGGGAGGCCCTCTTGGTTGTACCAGTACCTCCACCTTCAATAATAAAGGAGTACTTCACCCAGGATAGGGCCTTTTCAGTGATGGCTCCCAGACTGTGGAATAGTATCCCTCCTGAGATGCATCAGGCACCTTCACACTTTGTGTTCAGACAAGATGTGAAGATGCACCTATTTATCCTAGCCTTTGGCTAAGTAAAGGAACAGCTTCTTCCCACATCCAGGCACTCCTATGGTTTTAATGTGCTCATTCTATATAACCCACCCCAAGACCCTTGGGTATAGGTTGGGATAAACAAACAAGCAAACAAGCAAATATACATACTGTAGAGGGAATGCACAGTCCCGATCGTCCTGCCAGACAGGATGATTCACCTTTTGTCATTGCACTGTAGTAAATGATCGGTACTGTGCATTTACTTTAGTGCAGGAGAAAGAACTCTTGCTGTGCAGTCTTTAGTGAGATTGCAGTATCCTCTTAGTGCAGGCAGGACAATGAGAAACACCATTGAGATCCCACTAAACAAGGAAGTGCAGCTCAAAACCTGATTAACCTACGTGACGTCATGTGCTGAACTCGTTGAGCCAAAGCCTCCTCAAGGAGGAAACTATGGAGCTGATTTATGTGAGGACAATCAGTTTTCCCTTCACAGTGCAATTTTTCACTGAATTGCAAATTCAACAGATTTAGTCTGGAGGCAATCCTAATTTGCTACAGACATAATTCTTGCTTGCTTGATGCCATTCAGTTATAGCTTACTCTAGGTGTCTACGTGGAGTGACTTCCTCCAGACTAACTGATCTTCTATTGTTTTTCTGAGATTTGTCAGCAAGGTTCTCATGCCCGTTGTAATTGACTGACTGGCCATTCTCTTCTCATTTTCCAAGCATCACCATGTTCTTCAGGGAATTTGGCCTTCTCATTACTTACCCAAAGTATGAGTGTTTAAGCCTCACTATTTGTTCTTCTAATGAGTATTAGAAGCCACTGGTCGATCTTAACATTAAAAAAATGTGAGAGAACATCTCAAGACCTTCAGTGCTGCTCTTCAAAGGCAAAAACACAGCCAATGTGGACTGTTTGATCAGTCCTCCCAACCATACGTCCGAAGGAGATGAACAATTGGAGAAGGAGGTAAAGGAGGTAGCCCATAAAGATAGGGTAGTTATAATGGGGGACTTCAATTATCCTCACATAGACTGGGTGAACTCCTGTTCAACTCAGGAAAGAGAGAAAAAATTCCTAGACCTGCTAAATGACTGTTCCATGGAACAAATGGTCATGGAACCAACCAGGGGAAATGCAGTCCTGGACTTGATCCTAAGTAATGCTCAGGACCTGGTAAAGGACGTCACTGTAGCTGATCCAATTGGGAACAGTGACCACAATGCAATAACCTTCAACTTAAATACAGGGAGTAAGTTCTTAATAAAGTCTAACACAGAGACCTTAAACTTTCACAAGGGAAACTTCCCCAAAATGAGGAAATTAGTGAAAAGGAAATTGAAAGGGAAAGTCAAAAGAGTTAAATCACTTCAAAATGCATGGAGACTACTTAAAAACACAATAACGGAAGTGCAACTAGAATGCATTCCTAAAAGAAGAAAGGGGACTTCTAGGTCCAAGAAGAAACCAATGTGGCTCACAAATGCAGTAGATGAAGTCATTAAAAACAAGAAGAGTTCATTTAGGAAATGGAAGGCTTGTCCAAATGAGGAGAACAGGAGGGAACATAGACACTGGCAACACAAATGCAAGATGGCCATTAGGAAAGCTAAGAAAGATTTTGAGGAGCACATTGCTAAAAACATCAAAAGAAATAACAAGAACTTCTTTAAGTATATCAGAAGTAGGAATCCAACCAGGAGAGCAGTTGGACCACTAGATAGTAAAGGAGAGAAAGGGGCAATTAAAGAAGACACGGAGATTGCAGAGAGACTAAACAAATTTTTTGCTTCCGTATTCACGGAGGAAGACAGAAGACACATGCCAGTAGCTGAGCCTGTGTTTTCTGAAGAGTTAAACTGTACAGAAATAACCAGGGAAGAGGTCCTGGCATGTCTTAATAAACTAAATGTTAACAAGTCACTGGGACCAGATGGTATTCATCCAAGAGTCCTTAAGGAACTCAAATGCGAAATTGTCGACCTTCTAGCAAAAATATATAATCTTTCCCTAACATCAGGCTCCGTACCTGAGGACTGGAGGGTAGCAAATGTAACACCAATATTCAAAAAAGGATCCAGGGGTGATCCAGGCAACTACAGACCAGTTAGCTTAACGTCAGTTCCGTGTAAGGTGATGGAAACCATTATTAAAGACAAAATTAGTGTGCATATGGAGCAGCAGGCATTGCTGAACAAAAGCCAGCATGGCTTCTGCAAAGGTAAATCATGCCTCACAAATTTGTTGGAATTCTTTGAGAGTGTCAATAAACACGTGGATAAAGGTGAACCAGTGGACATTGTCTATCTGGACTTTCAGAAGGCTTTTGACAAAGTCCCACATCAAAGGCTACTGAGTAAACTCACCAGCCATGGAATAAAAGGACAGGTTCTGTCCTGGATTTGTGACTGGCTTAAGGGCAGAAAGCAGAGAGTAGTAGTAAACGGCAATTTCTCAGGGTGGAAAGAAGTAAAAAGTGGGGTCCCTCAAGGCTCAGTACTGGGACCAATGCTTTTTAATTTATTCATCAATGATCTAGAAAAAGGGGTACATAGTAAAATAGCAAAGTTTGCTGATGATACTAAATTATTTAGGGTAGTAAAATCTGAAAGAGATTGCCAAGAGCTCCAGAGGGATCTCTTAGCATTGGGTGAGTGGGCAACCAAGTGGCAAATGTGCTTTAATCTTAACAAGTGTAAAGTAATGCACATTGGGGCCAAGAATCCAAATTACGTCTATAAACTGATGGGGTCTGAGCTTTCTGCAACACGCCAGGAAAGGGATCTCAGGGTTTTGGTGGACAGTTCAATGAAGGTGTCAACCCAGTGTGCGGCAGCAGCAAAAAAAGCAAATTCAATGCTGGGAATAATTAGGAAGGGAATAGAAAATAAGTCAGCAAGTGTCATTTTGCCCCTTTATAAATCTATAGTGAGGCCACATTTGGAATACTGTGTACAATTCTGGTCACCACACCTCAAAAAGGATATTGTGGAACTAGAGAAGGTGCAGAGAAGGGCAACCAGAATGATTAAGGGTCTGGAACACCTCCCTTACGAAACCAGGCTGCAACGTCTAGGCCTCTTCAGTCTGGAGAGACGGTGTTTGAGAGGGGACCTGATTGAAGTATATAAAATTATGCACGGCATATAAAAGGTGGATAGAGAAAATTTCTTTTCTCTATCGCACAACACTAGAACCAGGGGGCACTCTATGAAGCTGATGGGTAGGAGCGTAAGGTCTGACAGGGGGAAGTATTTCTTCACACAGAGGGTCATCGGCCTATGGAATGTGCTGCCAGAAGAGGTGGTGACAGCTACCAGTCTGGATGGCTTTAAGGAAGGGTTAGACAAATTTATGGATGACAGATGTATCAATGGCTACTAGAACGAATGCCTAGGTGCATCTTTCAGGCTGGGGGGGGGAGGAAATGGGGCGCTTCTAGGGCCACCTGCTGGGACTCAAGAGCAGGAGAAGGTTTGTCCTTGTCTCTGCTTGAGATGCCCATGAGCATTTGGTGGGCCACTGTGTGCAACAGGATGCTGGACTAGATGGGCTGTGGCCTGATCCAGCAAGGCTTCTCTTATGTTCTTATGTTCTTATGTAAATGGTTCATGTTTGCAAATGAGGGGCTGGTTCGGTTTGACTGAGTTTTTGGATATTCAAACAATCAAATGTTCAGTTTGATGGGAACATTTCCGAACAAGTTGGCTTGATGAGAACCATGAACCAACCCAACCAACTCTGCAAATCTCTACTGTTTGACCTTGTCACCATCATATATTATCCGTCCACCTGCATACTTAAGGCGGCCAATATTTTTAAAATATAGATCTATTTCTACCTCTTGTAGCATCTTCTTCCATTTCTTTCCATTTATTATTATAGTATAGCTCTTTATCTTGTCTAATGGACTTCTGAAATTATCTATTTAATTCTTTCACATGCTCTCTACTCACCTGACATTTTGCTGGACTTCATTGCTCCATTTCTAGAAAGTGAGGGAAGTAGACAGCAGGGATATGCCATGAGGCGTATCTCTGCTGTCTGCTTCTCCCACTTTATAGTAATGGAACAATGCTCTGTTCAAAACATAGGGATGGATACACTGGTCCAACATCGCCTAGCATATTGTTGTTGCTTTTTCCTTCACAAAAGAGCATGATGTGCTCCATTCAAAATAGAAGGGTATAGGGCAAATGATGATATTCATCAATGTTTTCTTTGACTTACCAATGTTTTCTACCCCAAAGTGAACTGTTAAAAACACAGGGATGTGAGACAGGTGAGCTACATACAACATATGTGACTCATGCAGTGGGAGTGGGCTTGAATGCACATGTGACAGCACAAACAATATACTGATCTATGGCATAAACTGTGGCTGGCAGGTCTTGTCAAACACAGTTGAGCTAGTTGTTGAATTTGGTATGATGAAGAGAAGATCCATTAGATATAAAAATCCATCTGTTTAAACAGGCCAAAATTCAATTCTGGTGTGATATCCTGTCATCACTACTCAAGCAGAAAGAGCAATACATCACAACATTTGAGAGCAAGACACATATTGTAGTACCAGTTTCATGCAAGACTTGAAAGATATTGTTAGCCTACAGCTTCCATCACCCTTTTCCATTGTCTGTGCTGCCAATGGAACCAATAGGAATTGAAGTCTAAACATATTGGGGGGGGGGTATGGATTAGGCTTCTCTGTTCCAGCAAATGGGAGGGGTCCTTTTACCCTTCATGCACTTATGTGTCTTTAGTCCAAATCAGTGAATCTGGAATAGCCAGGGCCACTGATCCTGTCAATGGGGAGGTATGGGCAGAATCAGCACTGTCTGCACCAGTGGCACTGATTATCAGCCCATGCCACAGCCTAAAAGCTCATGCAAGCTTTGTAGATACATCCCCATGTCTCTGAGGGCTCTGGGCCTCTGGGGTGGGGGGAGCATTCCTTGAATAGAATCCTCAAGCTATACAAGTTCAAATGGTTAATATTCCACTATATCGATGGTTCTCAACCTGGGGGTCGGGACCCCTTTGGGGGTCAAACTACCCTTTCAGAGGGGTCGCGACGAATCTCCCACCGCCCTTCCCCCCCACCTCCCAGCTGCTCTGCCCGCATGGTTGGGGGTCTTCACAACATGTGGAACTCCATTAAGGGGTCACGGCATTAGGAAGGTTGAGAACCGCTGCACTATATACTGTTATCATCATTCTTGGGTATTTCAGGCACTGCACAGACCTGGATCGTCCCATGTTCAGGTAGCAGTGGAGCACTAAAATGCCCTCCACAGTTATATTAGCCATGTCTAAGACATGGGTAGTATACTCTGGCAATGCCCCCTTTGCATCTTTTCCATAAAGGGCATGTGGAGTAGGGTGGCGCAACCATGGTGGTGCACCTCAACAAGGCAATTGTTGCTTGTAGAGTGGCATTTGCACTTTTCTGGCAGTTGCTGGAGTGCTGGGTAAGTTCGGGATGGGTCAGGCATTCAAAATGCAAATGCCTGATCCATCCCAGATCTGCATCTTTGCTGGCACGTGAAGAAGGTGCAAAATTTCTTCCAATCTGGATCATATGGGGCTGAACCTTGCCAGCAGCCAGACTAGAATGCAGGCAAATCTAAGGCAACTGACTGGTTCATTGAGGCACCTGATCAGTTTAGTGTTCAAAATGGTCCTTTAGTCCCCCTTCTCTCCTCACCTCTCATGAATTTTGTCCTCACAGTCTGGATGCATGCAGTCTGGACACATACTTCTTTTACACTGCCTTTAACGTATTTTGCATGACCACCTATTGGCCAGTCCACATCACTGAGCCCTGCCCTCCAACCCTGGCCTGTTCCTGTGTACTGCAGCCTTTCAGGCCTACAACCCCCTGCAGGCCATGCTGGTCATGTGCATGGTGTGATCACTGTTTACCCTACAAAATATTGGTCCAAGTAGGCCTTGAACACAAACACCCTATAAACATTGGTCCAAGCAGGCCTTGAGCACACATGAACAGTGCAGCCTCCTGAGACCTTCAGTGTGTAGCATGACCATGTAGTCCACACAGGCAGACATACCCAGCAAGATGGTAGAGATTGTAAAGAGACACACTGAGCTGTTATAAGATGCCACATCACCCTACCACTGTGCTTCAAAAAAGTAAGAGCTTTCTTGCTCCCTCCCACTACCTTGCAGCCTCCAGTGGCAAGATGCTTCTCAAGCCCACCCACCTTGCTGTCTCCTCACAGTTGCACAGAAGTCTTCTGAGGCCACAAAACACCCCAGTGACCATTTTACAGATAAATTCAGTGAGTCAGGGAACAAACCTGCAAGATTCAGCGTGCCTTTGGTGCAAATCTAGAATTTATGGTCTCGTAAATCAGTTAACTGCAAACTTATCAGTTAACTTATCTAGTGTGAGCCTATCTGTCTTTGCTGTGGGGGATGAAGGCCTGTCAGGGTGATGTTATAATTCCCCCAAATGATTATCTGAATAAGATGATATGCTTATATCTAAAACCCAGCTGAAACCTATGGCCAATGTTTTGTGTAAAAAATGCCCAGACTCTTGTTTGGTTTATTGCTGCTTTCCGTCCTTCTCACTCTTTATGAAGTCATTTCTGTCTGTACCCTGTATGTATTATGATTTCTGATTAAAAAAAGGATTCACAGCAGGAGCCTTGGCCCCTTTCTGCACTGGCTCTTATTCTGGATTATATCTTGGAATAGGGACCAGCTATTTGCTTGCAATTGCAGACTATGGCAGGTCATCCCAGGCATATGAAGGACAGGTCGCTATCTCAAGATATAATCTGGAATAAGATCTAGTGCAGAAAGGGTCCATGGCATGCTGGAAGGGATATTACGAGGCTGTGGAGGAGGGGAAAGGTGCCCAACCCCAGTCTTCCAAAATTTGGCTGTCTTTGTGCCTTCTGAGGTGCCTTCTGTCATTGCAATATACAATATATGTTCTGCCCTAAGACCAAAATATTTCCAGTATCCCTCACTGAAAAGTGAGAATCAGACACCTGATCATCCAGTAGCCAACATTTAAAGATTCATGCCAATATGCTTTTACATGACAAATGGTTTTTTCCCTCCTTGCCTACTCTTTACATTTCTTTCCCTACTTCTTTCTATGGGCATATATGCAACTGAAGGGGGGAAATGTAACAATGACTTTCTTAATTTTGGTCATGATATTAAACCCATTGTAAATATTTCAAGATAATTATGAACATACATCACCAATCTTCTTTCTTTACTGTTCAGATTATTCTCTACAACGCTCATTATTTTTCTCGCACTAGCACCATTTGCTTAAATCAGTAAACACATATTGATCCATATTTAAGGGGCTTATTTGGCTGATCCTCCTCTAGACTCTCTTTTTGTTAAAAAGTTGTAACTGTAGCATCCCCTGAGAAGCTAATCAGATAATGATCATAGAGTATGCAACTCTTGGACAGAAGAACATCTCTTAATTGACACATAAATCTGAGTTTAGCCCTGTTGTTCTTCGGCACTGGGAGAATGTTTGTAACAGTTAAAACGAGAATGAAAAATATGGGCCTGGAACAGGCATTGCTTTATCCCTGCCAGGCTGAGAGTTCACCGCAGTAGCCAGACATATGTCTGGCTTTCACCCACAGATGCTGCTGTGCTATTGCAGAAGAAGAAACAGACCGCTCAACAATGAAGGGGCAAGAAAATAACAGATTTGCTCGTGCCAGGTTTTCAAAAAACGATGGCTCCAAAGAAATCATTAAAACAGAAGATTATTTAAAATGAGAGTTAGGGGAATCTACATATTTGTCCTTTCTGAACCTTCATGATACACTTAATTAATATTTCAGGCTTTTCATCACCATGTAATTTCCCCTCCCGTAGAATCGTAAAATGGGTCCGATGAATTACACTCAGCAACCTATATACTTCATTAAGAAATGTACCATCATAGAAATAAGAACATAAGAACATAAGAGAAGCCTTGCTGGATCAGGCCACAGCCCATCTAGTCCAGCATCCTGTCGCACACAGTGGCCCACCAAGTGCTCATGGGCATCTCAATATGTTATCACATATTAATAATGGATGCTATTTTTCATCTGCTCGTGCAAAACTGTACAATAGAGTTGGTAGATGTAGGTTTTAGCCAATTTAAGGAAGTGCAGATGTTTGTACAGATCTCCAAAGTTCTTTTGGCGTGTGCAAGAGTTGGAGAACTCAAGAGAAGGTGTCTCACTGGCATCTTATGGCTACCTGGAACCCTCAGGAGAAAAAGGTCACACTGCAAAATTTTGCTATAGCTCCTATGAAGCAATTCAATAACAGTTGCTGCTGGTGGACTTCAGGGCTGGGTGTTCACAGGCAAGGTGGGGAAAGGGGTGTGGCCAGGTGAGGTCTCATGGGTGGGGTTGGCACAGTCAAGTGGGTGGGGTCATCAAAGTCACATGGGCAGGGCTGGTGAGGTCTCATGGGTGGGGCTGGTGAGGTTACATGAGCAGGCGGGGCCCAGGGTCAGAAAGATAAAGAAAATAAGTCCTGATTGAAGTAGTGCAATCATGACTAGCACAATCTGTGTGATTCAATACAAGGGAAAGGTACACACAGCTTCCCACACATAGCTGAAACCATGCTAAATGCATTTTATATTATACAAGGAATAACTGGCACCACATCCAAACTTAGTTAATTCCACAGATACTCTTTATTCCAGAATATCCAAATATAGCAGAACAAGTAGCCAATGACTTGATACTTAAATAAAAGTGATTTTGACTGATAATTACCTACATAAGAGAAGCCTTGCTGGATCAGGCCACAGCCTTAAAGGCCAACAAACTTGAGAACAACCACCATATGTTTATTAGAGATTAAATATGAGAAATCAACAGAGATCAGAAACATAGTAAGTTTTAATTCAGCTTCAGTCCATTTTCAGAATGGAAGAACACATCAGCAAAGTGAAGTAATTTTCTTTCCGCATTATCTAACTCAAAGGTGGATCTTCTGAGTTGGATAATGCTGAAAGAAATCAGCTTGCCGCTTTGCTGATGTGCTCTCCCATTCTGAAAGTGGCCTGAAACTGGATTAAAACAGGTGTGAATGCAGCCATAGTCATAATGCAAAGAAGAGGAAGCAAAGGGACCTGATCCTACTAGCTTTCAAAAGCACAATTATCAATGGTACTCCTTTAGAAATACAGAGAAATAGTGTGGAACTGTCTTCACAGGAGAAAGAGACTGATAATGTTCTTAAACTATCCTTGGATCTACAAGTGATGCAACACCGACCATCATTACTACACATAATTTGCAAAATATCTCTGAAAAATCCAGCCAGCTTAGGCAGTTTCAACAAACTCAGAACTTTAAGAGACCAAGTGTGAACAATCCTAATGACCTGATCCAAAAACTAGAAAGAGAGCAGACAGTAATTTTAAAAGAAGTTAAATAAACAAGTGCTCTCTCTAGGTTAAAACAAACACTATCTGAATTAACCAGCTTTAAAGTACTGCCTAGTCCTTTGATCATATCTAATACAAGTTTGGCAGTAACACAATGGCCGCATCCCCATTAGAAGCTTAATCCAGTTTCCCTAAACCGAAATAACAGAACCGGATGCAAACACGAATTTGCCTGATCCCATTACTTTCAGCCAGAATCGCGTTCAATCCAGATTCTGAGGATGTACGTGACTCAAGGGGGGGACTCCAGTGGCTACTTTTTAAAAACCGCTTTTTGGGGCTGCCCTGTCCTCTTCCTCCTGGCGTGAATGTGCCACCCATCACGGACCCCTTCACGGAGCCTAGCTGGGTGGCTGGGTGGCTGGTGCTTGCCTGGATGGAGTAAAAATGGCAGTGAGCAGCCAGCAATTCTTTCCCCTCCTCTCCTCATTGCTCAGGGCACGCAGCAGCAACTCAAGCCCCCTTCGCCTTAAATATTCACACATCTCCCCAAGCCTACAGCTGCTTTTCTTTCTTTTCCCTTTTTTAAAGGTCAGAACTTTCAAAATGGCAAGATCGTTATCAGGTGTGAGGTGCTTGGATTGCTACAGTGTAGCGGCTGCTGCTTTAAGGGGTGGATTTTACAGCTTGCTTTGGAAGCAAGCTATTGGGGGAGGGAAACTCATCCCTTAACACGGAACAGTTCCCACATAAAAAAATGTAAAACGTTTCAAGCGCACAAACCAGAGTGAGACCTGTTGAAATGAGGATTAACATTTACAACGCTTTGGGGCGATTTAACTTGCGGAAAGTGTGTTAAGCCAAACTGACGTGGGGTCTGCGAGGATTGAAAACGGTTTGAAACCGAAATAAGGTTGTAATGGGGATGCGGCATTTGTATGCTTCTTGCACAAAAGAAAATGAGCCTTGCAGGAGATGCTTGAAGAAGGTGAGCATTGGGCTTTGCAAGAATGCACCAAATGCATCACCTCCCCAGATGGGAAGGCAGTCATGAGACTTCCGTGGTGCATGCCAATTCTAAAGACACAAAAGAGCCTTTCGGAATGACAGAGCAGTCTTAAAAAACATTAATGCCACACTTGAGATTTCCAAATCATTAACATCAAGATTGTGAATGAACAAATAAATCCACTGGAAAAACAGATTCTCACACAAATTAATCTGATATATATTTCAATATAACTTGATACATCAGCTTTTTATTTTGTCCTACAAAGACAACAAGGTGGTGTTCACACCTAAGTTTTAACCCAGCTTCAGTCCACTTTCAAAGTGAGAGAAAACATCAGAACAGTGACTAGTCAAGATTTTCCCCACATTATTTAGCCCAAATGTGATTTTTCTGAGCTGGATCACGCTGAAAGCAAATAATTTGACACTTTACAGACAGATTCTCTCATTCTGAAAGAGGACTGAAACTGGATTAAAACATAAGGTATGAACACAGCCCATGATTAGGGAGCCCAATGCAAAGCCATAATTTACACCCCCTGTACCTTAATCCAGGCCATCCGTTTGAGGAAAGGGCCCTTGATAGCAACCAGCTTGAAAGCAACCTGCCATAGCAAATACTTCAGGCAGCACCAGCACTCAGGAAAGGTACAAACACCCGGCAAGGGATTTGCTGTGAAACCCAGACCGGGGGCGGGGAGGTAGGGAGATAGAAAGAACATCAGTAGGGATGGGTCCCTACTGGAGCTTACTGGTCTGCACTACAGAGTTGAAGGACATGGACACACACAGGGTCTCAGCCTGGAAGGGGTAGAGGGAAAACTGGAGGGAGGGGAGGGGACCAACCCAGGCATGAAGGGAGCCTTGAGCCCCTGGCAGGGGCAGGGGAGGGGGACATCCCATTCTCACTGACTCCCACCCCCCTCCCCCCAGGGATAAGACCACCACCACCCAAGAAGAGAACGCAGAGGACGGAGGAAAGAAGGAAAGAGGCTCCACTGGATCAGGAGGACAAAGGGCTTATTTTGCAAAAGAATAAAAAGAGAAAGAGCCAAAGTAGCAAATGGTCAGTTTTTAAAATCTCTTGTCCTTTCCAGACTGAAATAAGTTCAGTCTAATAAGTTGCATATTTCTGTAATTAACACAAAAACCTTTAAAGCTATAATAAAATATTGATATACCTATTTTAGGCATTTTGAGCTGAGCTTGGGTATTCTCTTTTCTTATATGGCAGGATAACATTGGCAACTTTCGGCACACCTCCCCCAAGGCCAGTGCACAGACAGAGCGAATATTTCTCTATTTCTTAACATAAATATGAAACAAACAGAGATAAATTTGATTGTTTGGTTAGCTAATTTCTTTTGTTTGCTCTAAGAGCCTATTCTTAAATGGTTCACAATTTACTTGCTCAGTTTTATTTATCCTGATGTGCTAAACAGTGGCCGCCTTCAGTGTTAAAGTAAATACAGCTCACAAATTCCAAGTTAGGAAGAGGAGCTGGGAGGAAGATGAGGGTGATAATCCTGCAAAATAGTTCACCCTGAAGTCTGCATGTGGGGCCTGAAGCAGTAAAGCACAGCGCTATATTGTTTGCAGGCATTACAATCATACTGCAAGCCCAACAGGAAAGCAACCCTGAGGATGTGTTTCCATTTAACTTTTAAAATCCAGATTCAGGACAGAGTGTGCATTCTGGGCGTTCCCATTTCCTTGACGACAACACGGACTGAATGTGACTGGCATTCCCACTCAAACTGAAAAAACAAAAACAAAACCAAAACAAACAAAACAAAACAAAACCAGCACGGAGAAGCAGGACCTTTTAATCTCCACCCCTGTTAATCTCCCTTCAGTTTCCCTCAGTTTCCCTCTGTGTGAAATGCAGGCTGTGTGATCCTTGCAACAATATATCACTTGAGTCTTTAAAAACTTCCTGCTGGCATATCTCAAATCGCAAGAATTTCCTTGCTACAATTGAATCTTTTGAGGTTGGTTGGTGATTTAAAAAGTTTTTCTTTCTCCTCTTGTGATCATCTTCAGGCATGGCAAGGGAAGGGGAGAGACCTTTGCAGCTGTGAAATCCCACCCACATCAGGCAGGAATTGGCCAGAAGGATATATCCCCACCCCAAAGAGTCCTGTAGTGTTCCCAAAGGCAAAAAAGTAATGCGGGCTAGCAGCAAAAATGGGTGCGTGAGCTGTTTTAATGCATTTTTTGGTGATTTAGTCCTTGGAAAGTCCAGGAATCAAAATTTTAATGGGGACAAAGGATTTCCAAAACATTTCAAAGACATTTTAAACTTGAGTGGGAACACAATGTGACTGTTCTTTGAAGCTGAAGATCAAATACTTTGGCCATTTAAAGATACGACAGGACTCATTGGAAAAGACCCTGATGCTGAGAAAGATGGAAAGCATAAGAAAAAGGATACAGCAGAGTTTAATATCATAGAAACAACAAGCTTGGTTAAACTCTAACTATAATGGAGGACAGAAGAGTCTGTCTGGGACAGGAGGCTGCGGGGGGCAGGAAGCCACAGGAGGGGAAGGCCCCAGGGTCTCCGTAATCCACTGAAGCTCTGACCAAAGCTTCAGCAGATACCCAATAATCCGATTTGTGGACAAATAGGGGCCTACGGGTAGGGCCTTATTAGATTTGGCCATGAATCCACTAATATGTGCCTATTTGTACAAAAAACGAATAGCACAAATATTTGTGCATATCTGTACTGTTTTCACAGAACTTTTTTGCTGGCTTTTGAGAGTTTGATGTAATGGAGAAGCAGGTTTGACTGGGACCTTATTGTCATTGTAACCCGCCCTGGGACCATTTGGTGAATTTCCTAAATAAAATAAAATAAATAAAATAGGTTGTAGGGGAGGCTATGCTGACAGAAAGTAGGTTATGGGAGTACAATAATATAACAACATAGTGTTTGTCCTGCTCTCATGGCAGGATAAAAGTGAGGACAAAGCTGATTTGGATCACATTGTCTCTCAGAATATGCCTTAAATTCAGTTGCCCTATGAAACTCAGGTCAGAGATCCTAACGTTTACAGCTATGCAGAAGAAGGAATTTCATCTGGTGAGATTCTGTTAGAATCTGATAATAGGAACTCGAACTTGGATTCCATGTGTTCAAAAATAAAGGTCAATAAATGTTGCAAGGGACCATGTAGATCAGTGGTTCTCAACCTGGGGGTCGGGACCCCTTTGGGGGTCAAACTATCCTTTCAGAGGGGTCGCGACAAGTCTCCCGCTGCCCTTCCCTCCCACCTCCCAGCTGCTCCGCCCCCATGGTTGGGGGTCTCCACAACATGAGGAACTTCATTAAGGGGTTGCGGCATTAGGAAGGTTGAGAACCACTGATGTAGATGCTTCTGATACACACTACAGGAGGCAACGGCCTTCCATCCCACATGAATAGCCCCTATCCGTGATTCGCTCCTAGAACATGCACTTGGGATTATGGAACAGTCTCCCCCTTGAGGTGCGTCATGCCCTTTCATTACATATATTTAGGAAGGCGGTAAAGACACACCTCTTTGCCCTGACCTTTGGCTGAGGTGATTATATTCTCCCCGCTCCCCAGTTACAGTCACTACGAACTCAATATGGAGCGTACTGTTTTAAATTTGCTGAATTTTTAAAGTGTTTTTAATCTGTATTCCGTTTTTAATGTGTATCTTGTTTTTAATCGGCTGGTTAATCTGCTGTTACATGCCCAGAGACCTTCGGGTATGGGGCAGGATAGAAATATAAACAAATAAATAAAAAAAATAAGAATGAAATTTTAAAATTTTAGTTTTTTAAAAAAGGTTTAAGTAATGGCCCCTTTACATTATAACACTGTTACCATTCACAATTTAGTAATTCCATAAGCGCTTGATATTTATTTAAAACTTAAAAGCATGGAACTATACAGGGATTTGTACAAAATATGAAAGCAAAGAATGCCACCACGTTGTGGTGTAACTTAACATTCCATGCAACTTTATATAGTTTATCTTGTAGTCTTTTTATAGACAGTGTTATAAAATGCAGAATGTTAGATGGTGTGTTATTCCCCCCTGCCGCTAGCAGTCATTAAAGTTCTGCATATATTATAAACATTACACTGGGGCCTTTATGAACCCTGCTGAGCAAATTTTTGTAAGGCAATTTACACCTACCTAGTGGGTACTTAAAATCTCCTTTGTGGAAGGAAGGAAGGAAGGAAGGAAGGAAGGAAGGAAGGAAGGAAGGAAGGAAGGAAGGAAGGAAGGAAGGAAGGAAGGAAGGTATAAAAAGGGGGGCGGCAAATAGACACTGACTCATTTTTTACCTTTTCTCTCCCCTCCTATTTTCAGATATGTAAAACCTTCAGTGCATTGAACTTTAATTCACACTCTTAATTGTTCTGACAAAGCTGCTGATTTCTTATTCTGGTAAACTGAGCTTTGGAGCCCTTATATTGGTTAACTAGACAGAACACAACAGGTTCGATGACCTACTTTTGCTTTCGACAGTGCAAGTCAAAGTACTTAACTTCAATCACTATCTCATTTACAGCCCCCCCCCCTTCTCTCTCAAAATAAAAAGCATGACAGTTAACACTAATATGATGGTAATTTCATATTGTTTCTGCTTATGAATTTGTCTTTCCATTATTAATCATCCCTTAAAGCACTGACTCTGCAGAATCGTGACGTTGACCAACAAAGCATGGACTAAGGACAGTAGCACCCAAAAGGAAGGGGCTATGGTGAAATTGGAGGAGCGAAAAGTTTTATTAACACCAGAGCCCCATTAGCGTGCTCTCTGTTCACCTTCAGTGGAGCAATAAATGAAGAGAGCCAGAAAGCAGAGGACTCCTACAGCCTTTGTGCTGGTAATGCACAGCCAAGCTGTATTCATGTTGTAACGCTTGTAAGAAACAGATGTTCCTTCCCTGACAAATCTCCTTTCTTGATTTATTATTCATTTGCTCAAATCACAATGGAAAGTCTTTGGCCCATTAATTAAATTCCAAGCAAAATAAAATTTGCAGCAGAACTCATTACTGGTAAATGACTTTGACACTTCATCAGATTTGAAGGTAAAATAGGCGACTTTAAGGAAGTTAAAGGTGGCGAGAGCGTCAGCCCTTTCTGCAACCCTTGCAAGATGATAAAGATTGTGATGAAATTTTTATGTTAAGCGCTGATCTTGAGAAGTTCAGTTTGGCGTCTTCACCCCCTCCTCTTTTTTTCTCTTTTTTTTCCAGCAGGTGCTGGGATCTTCAAATAGAGAGGACCGAGAGAAATAGAGGTATTGAATAGGGAAGAGGAGAAGATCTTGTTTATACAGTTCACTCAAATAAGCTTTTCCACCAGGTAGAGAAATGAGATGTGTTTCTCTTTCATATTCAGATAAGAGAAAGAAACATGGTCAGCCAACAGCATGCATGCAGGAAGGAAGGAAGGAAGGAACGAAGGTTGGAAGGGGATTTCTCTGAGTGCAAGCAAAATCTTCTCTTAAAATATATAGTGCACAGCAGGAAAAAATGAAGACACACTAGCAAGGAACAAATCACTGTAAGATGTGGATTGAAATGACTGGGTTTTTATGAGAGCTGTAATCCTTTTGTGATACATGGGATGGAGCGTGTCTTTATTTGAGAATAAAGCAAAGAGAACATGCATTCAAAATGATCTTTGAGGTCTGGTCTGCAGTTTGAAGAGCAGGAATCGGTACATCTATAATACTACAGACATACAGAAAAGCTTCCTGACACTGTTAATTTAGCCCTGGGGTACAGCTACAGGTACATTTGGTAAGTGTCCTTTATTTTACAGTGGCTATGTAAAATAGAGGACAGGACTCTTACAGCCTTAACAGTTGTGTAGAAGAGGGAATTTCAGCAGATGCGGCTGGTAGTACAAACACCTGCCAAAATTTCTACTCTACAACTCTTAAGGATGATGGAGCCCTGCTCCTTTTCCATATGGCAATGACTTTATGGCCACAAAGTATTCGTAGGATTCGGGGGCAAAATTTAAATTAGAAAAGTATCTCATGAAGAACTAATGGCAGAATACTGTGTGTGTTATTACAGCCTGAATTGCATTAATACAGTATTTTTTAAAAAGTAAGTCACATTTCAGAAGTTCCAAGGCAGTTCACAAAAAATAATATTTTCTGACATAACACACAACAGCATTATAATGGTGACAATCTAGACTCCTTGGAGGGGTAATTCCACAGCTCGGGGAAAAAGTGCTGAGAAGGATTTTCTCCAGCTAACAAATTAGTAAGGTTATGTCATAATTTGCAAATAAACCATCAAATGGCCATGGTTCATGCATCTCTTGCATCGTCCAAAAGGGCAGGTTTATGACAAGCCAGTAATGCCCACTCCCAGGAGGCTGCTAAATGCAGGGTTCATAATAGTCCAAGGGTCTGTTTCAAGCATTTTAAAACCTTCTTGCACACCTCTGTTCTGGATACTGGAAAATAGATCAACTTACATTTTAGAGGCAGTTTAAAGCCACCCTACATCCAGCTTCAGTTTCCATTGATTTAGTTAGCTTTTTTTACACTACTGTCCTCAGAAGATATAAGCAGCCCATGAAGAATGGGAAATTCACATGCACTCGTCTAATCTGCACATATCATCATTAACAGTTTGAATAAGCAGGAACATGGTGCCCAGTGAAGTTGAATGGGTTTAGGCATAGTTTTCTCACCGGGATTAGCCATAGGATGAGAGAAACTTGAATTTTCTTTTATAGGCATGCAAACTCAAGACAACCTGAGGAACCAGAAATGCCCTACAATATTAGAGAGTCAGGAAACTCAAGAACATGCATTATGTCTTTTTCTCAGATGGCAAATCTAGTGGCTAAGAATGGAAAGTTATCTGGCAGTAGCCATTGTCCAGAGGAATGTAGCAGTTAGAACTCCTAAATGAACTAGAATGACCAAGGGCAATGAGATCACTTAGAATGTCCCTGCAGCTGGAAGAGAGATGGAAGGAAAACCCACTTTAGCCCAACTGCTTTGTATCCCGTTAAACTTTGCCTGGTTTGGAAGTATGTTAGTTTGCTTTCAGGTAACCAATGGTAGGTCTTTACCCAACTCTCATAGAAACTTCAGGTTTATGGTCCTATCACTCCTGAGGTTTGGAAAGGCTAAGAAAAGCCTGAAATTTCCATGCAGATGGGAAAAGTAATTATTGAGTTTCTTTCCTATTCTTTACATTTATATATTTGTAATTATATTTATATCCTGCCCTATTGCATTTTATCATTCAGGGTGACTTACAAGATTGAAATACAATAATAAAACCTAGCAAATACAAACCTAAAAATATATATATTTAAAATGTTTTAAAAATCATTGTTTTCATTTTATAATTTTTTTAAAAAAAATCCTCCTCTCTTTTAACGTTGATATTTCTCTTTTTATTGCCCTGGGATTTGGATTAAGGATGGTAAACAAACTAGCTAAATAAATAAATAAATTGGCATCACTACTTCTTGTACATCTGGTTTCTCTTTTCCACTGACAAATATGTTGAGCTGTGTTAATCAGTAGGCTACACAAACTTGACACACAAACTTATTTTTATATTGCAGGGTGTTTTATACATCCAGTGAAGATTCCAAGTTTTTCTGGCAGAAGCCTATAAGAGGTGTTGTACTATCTAGCTTTAAATATGTTGTGTTTAACACTTCTGCAAGCCCCAGACACTTTAAGAGGTTAAGAAATTAAAATAAGGTATAATATTCCATGAGAAACCAATGTTACAAAAAGAAATGGCAAAACAGGAGGCAGAAAAAGACTTCCAAGAGGATGAAGGGAATCAGGAATTTCCATATTAAAAATAGACTTGGGGAGGGGGAAGTTGATTTTGCACAAGAGACACTTCATAGAACCACAGGTGAACACAGAAAAATAATAATAATATTGACTTAATATTGCACTGTGGTAGGTCCTCAGTTTACCTTCCAAAGATGTAGCAATTCTGCTAAGTCACCTAAATGGCAAAAATAGCATGTGAAACACAACTGTAATAAAAATGCAACTTGCTGTATTTTCCATGTGCTTGTTAAGCTCATGCCCTGATTGTTAAGTAGAAATGTTTCCACTGACTTAAATGAAACTTAACAGCATTGAAGTCAAGAACTTTGGCTTTATTGTATTGAGGACTGTCACATATAGTCAATCTGTATTCGCCCTGATCCAATAATTTACTTATTATTTCTAATGGTTCCAGGAACATCAGTGTCCTATGCATAAAATCTGTCATTAGTTTCAATAGAAAAATGATCCCCACGCACATCCTCTTTTATCTCTTCCCTGCAACAGAATGAACTAAGAACCGTCACGCATAAGCAGTCTATGCTCTTTGGAGGCATCATAAATTGCTCGATCAAAGAAATCCCAGCTCAAGGAAAGGAATTCACAGGAGATACGGGGAAAAGGGGAAAATCATCTAATATTATCACTGTTCTCCTAGGTATTGTTTTCAGAGTTAGACATGCTAGTCTGATAAGGGGACCTAAGGGATTTTGAAAGACTAACACGTTTTATTACAACATCAGCATTTGTGGTCAGTTCTCTTTTCCTTACATTTATCTGACAGCTTCCATCTGAGGCTTCTGGCATGCACCAGCTGACTATGGGGAATTCTATGCTTTATTGGCAGAGGAGTACCTGAGAAGCCATGCCTTCGGGGGACTGGATACCATTCAATTCTTCAAAAATGGTGCTGGGGAGCAGGCTGAGGGAAGACTGCATTCCTAGGGATAGAAGGGTCCAGTTGTCCCATCAGTGGGTGAAGGCCATTTCTGTGCAACCAGTGAGACCAACTCTAAGCTGCACCTTCAGAGGCCAGGAACCTTTCCTGGTCTCCAAAGCTGAGCCAAGACGGGCAAATCTAAGTTATCCTAGTATGGTTTCTACTATCTTACTTGAGAGACGTGACAGATTGCTCTATGTAATCTCAGTTCTTTTCTTACCTTAGATGGGCATAGATGATGCAGTGGGTTGGGATGGGTGTTGGTCAAGATGTCACCTTGCTTTTAATTTGCCCAAAGGGCAGTTAGGCATAACCCAAAAGGCTACAGCCCATCTAGTTCAGCATCCTCTCTCATAGTGGCTCACCACTTGCTTCTCCAATTGCATTCTCAAGCAGGAGACAAAGACAAAACCTTCACCTTCTCTCAACTTCCTACAAATGGTCTTTAGAGGCATCCTGCCGGTCTTCCACCCTGAAGGAAGTTTCTAGGCATCCATTCTAATAGCCAATGATAGAAAAATTCATGGAGGAAAAAAAGTGTAACTTTTTCTTAAAGCTATCCAGATTGGTCACCGTCACTTCCAGTAGTAAATTTCATAGACTGATGACCGTCTGGGTGAAAAAATACTTTCTCAAGTGGATTTGTTTGTCTGTGATTGTTGTATTAAAATTAAACAAAGAAAAAAATTTAAGGGGAATCATCACGTTTTGGAATTATTCTGATTTTATGAGTTCTAAATGTGCGTTTGAATTTTCATTCTTTACTCAGAAATTTACATTAAAACTTTGCATAGTGTAATTTTAAATATAGTGTGGAATACACATTTAATATCACAGAAACAATGATAAATATTTTTTCAATATTACATCAATTTGTGAATGAAAGATTTTATACATAAATATATTTTTACTTTTATTTTTACTATACCCTACTTTGGTTTGCCTATTTTATTAGTCACCACCCTGAGAATAAAGTAAAAGAGTAATATAAAAATCTAGTCAATCAGTCAAATCTTTAAAAGCTTATAAATGCTTAAAATTAATATAGTAAAATTGGCATAATTTTGAAGAATGAAAAACTGTCCTGTTTCATTATTTTGTACAATTATTTTAAATAAAGGTTATTTTTAATTGCAGTGACCATCCTTTTGTAAACAACAAAGTGAAAGCACCACAAAAAAACTGATTTTAAAAAAATCCAAAGTAGGCATTTTATCCTTAATCATACTACAATTTGTGTGCTTTAATAAAAGAACTGCAACAAAACTGTACTAACAAAACAATACAGTTTCCATGATCTAAAGTTCTAATTTCTGAGCAAGGAGAAGTAACAAAAACAACAAACTAATTAATTGGAAATGCACGTATGCAGGCTCTACATTCCCTGTAAAGAACATATGACGTATTTAAATGAAAAGATAAACTAATCAATAATGAAATCCAACAGAAATGCCAGTCTTTATTACAATAAAAATGACACATACAATCCAGTTTGTATCCTACTCTTTTAAATTGCTACTGGTTTCAATGGGAAATGTAGAATCACATGCCAAATGATATTTATGTATTTAAAACTTTTGTATAAAACTTCATTTAAAAAAAAATCCAGAAAAGTTTACAATATAACTTTAAAACACCATTTACATCAAGTAAATGCAGAATACTAAATGTGGGATAAAAACTATTCTGTATATGTTTTTTCAGAATCACACTGCACTGTTATCCAAGTGTTGTTTTCTCATGAGAAACACTGAAGTGATAACAATTGTTTAATTTCTCACTTAAATCAGTAATTCTTGATTTTGCTGGTTTTTATGCAGTACTTGCTATCCCTCTTTTTAAAAAGATCATTAGTCAATAAGTTTGTTATTGGTATCCAACAAATAAAATAATAGGAATGTTTTTTTTAAAAAAGAATGAAATATTCATATTAATATATAACAGTTCTAACAGTACTCTTTATAAATCTTTCTTCTAGGATATCAAGTGTGTTATCTATCTGGTTCAAATCTTAAGATATCTGCGTGATTGCCCTGCCCCTTAATATGATATAATTCAAAAAGCAGCAGGAATTGTAATTTTCAGATAGACAAAACAATATAGATGGCAGGATGAGGTTTAAATAGCATATGCAACCTCCACCATGCCTTACAAACGGCTGATGCAGCATGCTAACTGTGCCTGTCTCCAAAAATGTAGTGAGTATATCTGGGGAGAGTTGTATATTCAATTAGGAAATAAAACCAAATTGAAAGGGTTACAGAAATGTCAGTATTCCCAGTGCATTTTCTTCAATTCCCCTAGGGTTCAAAATGCAGTGGGGAAAAAAGCAATTAATAGGCTAGGACGATTCTCTATACGTGACTTTGCTTTGGAAAGATACACTAGTTCTTTTGAAAGCATGTGAAAACAGCTCGGTGAAAAGGGTATTCTATTCTTGAAAGCAAATGTATATGTGGGTGTATTAAAACTTGACTATGTTTGTGACTAGGTAAGCATAATAAATAACGTATCTGGTGTAAAAGCGGAGAATATAGACACTGCAAATTTGGAGTAAAACTATAGCCTAGATAAAGAAGATCAAATACTCATATATTAGCATCAGAAGAGGTATTTATATAAGTATGTATATATGTTTGCGTGTGTGTGTTATTGTTCCATATTCCCTCCAAAGCAGCTTTGTTTGATAAAAATGCTGAGTGTGGTGTAAAAATACCCCCTTCTCTCTGTAATTTGCACTCCTCTCCATTTAAAGCTATTCTTGCTGCAAACGAGAATTGAAAGCTGCTAAAATTAAGTGGTGTCAGTTTTCAATGACACTTTAATGATAGAGCGCTCAGCAAATGAGCTGAGAATGAATCCCCGCATCTCAGCTAAAGATAGTAACGGGTGCTAAACAGCACCATGCTCCAGCTAGGCTACACTTCATCTGCTTCATTCATATTTAGTAAGAAGCTGGAATTGGGATGCTTTAATTAAAATGATCATGATGGAAGAAACGTAAATTCTAATGTTGATAGCGTGAAGTAGCATTAGCTGACTAAATCAAAGCACCTCGCAAAGTCATCATCTTTAGTAAAAGAGGTGATTAAAAATAAATAGGCTGTGATATTATAAATACTGATCAATTTATCTGTTCCAAGTATTTATATTGCATTCTTCAGGTGGTGAAGGTTCCCAAGTTGCTTTCAAATTAGTGAAGTGACAGGCTGCCCTGAGACTTACATTCTAAAACAGAGATGGCTAAATTATGACATTAAACTGCAGCTTTCATGAGTCCCTGGCAGTCTGGCAGAAGCAAGGAAAAATAGGAATCGTAATTCAAAGTATTTGTAGTTGGACGACTCCTGATCTAAGATGACAAGGCATAAAAGGAAAATGGTATGGGAAGGGTCAAGGAAAGCAAACAAATTCCGCCACAAAATTCATGATGCTGCAAGTTTCTTGCAGTGATAAGATTGGTTGGAAATATGATCCTCACAGAAAAAGCAAATAGACTGGAGAATGAAATTTCCGGGAAGTGCACATCAAAACAATGTTATTGGTATCAATATAGTAGAGATATGTCAGACTTAACGTCTTGGTTAAGACTGTACTAGGAGCAGACCAAACCATTTTACCTAGAGCAATATGGCTAGTTTGTCACACAGTTTCAGAACCTCTTCTTGTGCATGTGTTTCCCCATTCACACTGCACTTTCCTGTCATTGCATGTCATTAATGCTCTGGCTTCCAGTTATCATGCCCACCTCCCCACTGTGGATGTGGCCCCCTTTCAATTATACCCTGGCCTCATCCTATTCTGTTTGTAACTTTACCTTCTCCTCTGCACCTGCATTACCACAATGCTCATATCAGGCAGCTGCCAGCCATGTGGCACTTTCACCAGCCAGCAGGTATGCTTCTTAGGTCTATTAGGCCTTCTTCTGAGCAGTGGGTCTGGACCAGCAAGGCCTGCTGGTTTGGACAAGGGCCAGGTACGGTTTGGAAGAGTACCATCTGAACAATGGTGGTGGTCCAGACCAGCTGCAGAGCTAAGCTCCGAAGGCCCTGAAAGGCTAGGAACTTTTGTTCCATCAAAGCCACCAGAGAACAAATCTTGGCAATACACTATGGTGCACTGGTGAAATTCTTCCCCAGGTAGCCTGGCACAGAATCATGCAAGACTAGGCCATACTGGCCTACCAATAGCCCTCAATATCAAGGCCTACCGGTGATCCAAATCAAGTGCCCCTTGATGTGAATTATGCTCAGAACTATGCAGACAGAACATACCTATGATGGGTGGGGCCTAATGAATTCCATATTTATATGTGGAAATGAGGTCCATAGGGCCTGTGCAGAAAGGTTATCAAGGAGCTGGATGACCTTCACTAAGGCTGGTGGGGATTGGAGGCCAGTCTCTTCATACAGACCATTGGCAAAGATTCATAGCAAAGTCAAAAGCCCCCCTCTTCACTGGATGCTTCATTTGCAAAAATACAAGTATCTCCTTATCCACCAAAGTGCACCATCAGAATGGTTCCAAGGTTAGCCCTTCAAAGCCTGGCTCCAAGGCTTATGCAAGCTTTGAATTTGGTGCAGGGATTACTCTGAACCAGCACCACTGTGCAGACAGCACTATTCCATGGAGAGAGAGAGATTTTGGATTCATAGAAGCCTGATGGCATTGTGACTGCTTCTGAAAACAGGAGGTTGTAGCCTTTGAGAGCTAATTGCTAGAAGACTGTGAACAGGGCAAGCTGTGTGCTTATGTCCTGATAGTGAACTTCCTTGTGAAGCTGGATGGCCACTGTGAAAACAGAGTGCTGACTAGTGTGTCACTGATCCAGTGGGGCATTTCTATGTTGTTGTGTACATAAGGTATCCCTGGCCATTTCTGTACTACATGGGCTGTTCTGGGCTAACCTAAAGTAGATACCTAATGGTGGCAGGTAGCCACCTCATAGATAACAAAGCACTGTGTGAGCGGCACCACCACATGATTACACCTTTGTCTAACCTATTTATATTTAATTAGAATAGAGGATCTGTTCCTGCCAGATTCCAACTTCTACCAGTGTCCCCAGTCACTGCCAACCAGCGTACAGTAGACATGGTCAGAGATCATAGGACTTATAGTAACATCTGAAGGAATCTACATTTCAGGTCAAATATATACATAGCTGTCTCAGAGCCAACTAGATAAGTGCATGTTAAACCCATGACAAATGCAGATTTGTCCTGTCTCCATGTAAAAAAGTGGGAAGAAGCTTTGGTATTGCATACAAAGACCACACAGAAGAATTTTGAGGCAGGACAAAAGTCATTCTATGTTGTGTCCTGTACCCTGTCTTAGTCCGTGGATGAGGAATTTGAGGCAGATGCACCTCTGCTGATGAGAGGTGCAGATTCCCTAATAATCAGCCTAGACTTCTCAGGCAAGCTCTATAGAACAACATGAAACAACATGATCTTGATGAAGCAGGTAACTTTAAACAGGATATACCTTTCCCACCCAACCCATGTGGGAGGGTAAGCGAATGTAACACTTTCCTTGGCCTTTGAACCAGGCTGTGTCCCTCCTCCAAGTCACATCACACAATGACGGTGGTTTGCACTTTCTTCAAGTGGGTTTCTTACATGGCAGGTGGCTTTACTGACCTGAGGGCTCTTTGCACTACAGCGAAAATGCTGTAGAACGCTTTGGCCTGAATGTTTCCCATCTGCATTGGCAGGTAAAGGATGAGTTGCAAATGTGTCCTTTACCTGCCTAGGTGCTGATGGGAAACTGTCTTAAACATGTTCGGACCAAACGGCTGTCATGAGACTCACAAGTCCCGCCCCCCCCCCCCGGCCTCCCATTATTGGGTCCTGTGGAGCCAGGGGTGGTGAGGCCTGTAGGGTCCCTTCCCTGGGGTCATGTGTGCTCCAGGGGCCCAGATTGGGCTCCTGCATCTGGCAGGACCCCCCAACAACCCCCCTGCCCGAGGGCTGCGCCTGCTCCTTACCTGGCGGTTGCCTGGTCACTACTGGCATGATCAGGCTGGTACCCTGATTGGGCAGGCACCCACGCCTGCACAGATGGCCAGTTAAAAGCCAGGCGGGTGCCTGGCCAATCAGGGACCCTGGCGCGCACAGGCACAGAGCACAGCCAGCCAGATCGTGCCAGTAGTGCCAGCAACCACCAGGTAAGGAGCAGGTGTGCAGGTCCGGCTCTGGGTGTGTGTGGGGGGGGGCGGTCCCGCGAGCTGCAGGAGCCCAATCTAGGCCTCTGGAGCACATGCAGCCCCAGGGAAGGGAGGCGCTAGGTCTGTCCACCCCTGGCTCCACAGAGCCAATGGGGGCAGCCCAGGGGAGAGACCAGCTGTCATGGAGGAAAAGCATGTGAATGCTTTCCCTCCGGTACAGCTGGGAACAGCCCGGGATGGGCCGAACATGCTGGGATGGTTTCAGAGCACAATTTTGTGCTCTGAAAACCGAACGCATGTAGACAGATTGGGACGGGACAGGACGGCTCACAACGGAGCCACCGGCCCAGAGGAGCGAATGCTCTGTCCCAACGCGTTCTACATGCGTTCAAAAACACCTCATGTGAAAAGGCCTCTGGTTGATGCTTCTGACTTAAACATATATGTAGGTGAAGGAAAGATGAGAATCAGCTCTATGCACTTTGGCTTTTGAATTAGTATATCGTTCTGGGGAAGCAAAGATCAGGCAAAGTGGGATCCATCTACACTTGAAGGGCTGGTATATTCCTCAACCTGGCTAATAGCACTTCAAGTGTGGATGGTCTAGCACAGACCATCCAGATAGCCATGGCAATTACCATGCAAATTTCTGCCACACGCTGGACCACTGCCATGATGAGCACATGACTGTATTTGCAAGCTATAGAGGATCAGGACACTCCTAAATGCTCCGGTATGAAGGTTACACCATTTTGTGTAATGTTGTAGTAGGGTTTTTTTCCTTAAAAGTTGCCCAGTACAGTGCTTACCTCCCACCAAAGCAAGGCTAGAACACTGTAGTCTTTTTAATATGACTCATCTCCCCTTGAGCAGGATGTTTCAGGTAAGCAGCAGATCATGTGAAAAGGAGCAAGGGAGAAACAGGAGAAGTTGCCATTCTGTACTGCATAGAATAGCAGTGAACCCAGAGGTGCCTCACCCCTCCTTGCATATGCTTTCTATGCACCTCTTCTGGGTAAAGGGTGTATAGGACAGGGTGTTACTTCCACAGTAGTGTGCCGCATCACCCAGTTGCCATTGCAATGGCTGGTGCACACGGCCGTTGCCATGGTGACGTGATTCCTGCTACCACAGCCACGATTGCCAGAGATGTTTAGAGCGGATTGATCGGGCATTCTGAAGTGTAGACGCTCAATCTATCCAGTTCTTCACCAGTTTCTGCACCAAAACAAGGTGCAAAAATCCTCTTAGTCTCTAACTATTGAATGTGCACCTGAAGACAGAGACCACATTTGTGTTGTCCAAGATGTGAAACAGTATATCCCATAACTGAGAAATGCATATAGCCTGGTCAGTTGATTACAAATTGCTTGAACAGTCCCTAAATGTTTGCCACATCCTGTTGCATGTTATTCTGTAACTTTAAACTTTTAATTCCTGATCTACTGCTAATAAAATTTAATCATTCCCCCTACCCCCCCGCTTATGTTTGTGATCTTTAAATTACACCCAAAGTTCCCTTAGAATATATTAGGAAACCCAGTTCTACACAGACCTTTTGTTTCCCCTCTGCAAAAGCAGAGAAAAGACAAAATAGAAAGTGAGCGAGGCAGGAGGGTGGGGTGGAGGGAATCTAATATTGCATCAAGCACTAGCCTCAGGTTCTGTGACAGCAGAAATAAGGTGACATGAAGCCATACATGAGTGGACAACATGTCAGCTACACAGAGGGCCTTTTCATCTTCACACATGTCCCCTAACCGGCAGTTTACCCCCTTCAGACACAATGTTAAGAGACACAGGAAGAATGTTCTCTTTTTGAAAAGTGTCACATAAAGTAGCTTACCAGCCTGGTTGGCAGAAAATCATATTTTCTGATATCTGATGTCACATTTTATTAGATTTAGGATTCCATTATCCTACTTACTTAGGGGTTTAAAAGTATCCTTTTTATAGCTAATGCCACAGGTAGAATGTTAAACTGATGATATTTTTTGCAGGAAAAGAAGAGACTATTCTTTACATGCAGTTGCATAGTTTTTTTTTTTAAAGCAAACAAGGAAAAAAAGGTTTCTTTAAACAATCTCCTCAGATATCCTTGAGGCTCCTTCTACCATGACATTCAGACTCCTGTTGAAAACACACCTTTTTACACAGGGTCTTCTTCTGTGAATTGTTGGATTGTCTGATTATCCAACAGCGTTTCTGAACTCTTTTAATGTCATTTTGAGATGTTTTAGATGAACTAGTATCTAAAGGTTGTAACTAAATAGATAAAGGATTCAGCAGCAAATCTGGTACAATAAGGAGCATACCAGTTTTATAACACCTTTAAGAAGACTTCCTGCTAAACAGATCACATTCATTGCCTGAAAGATGCTGGTTTTTCTGTGTTATTATGTCAGGAAACATGTCTAATGAAAAGTGGTTTTAAATAGCGGATGGAACTCTGATGCATGTTGTTCAACAGATGTATTTTTCCCATGTGGTCTTTTGAAGAGAAGATTATGGGCAAGGATTTTTAAAATATCACCTGAACCAATCCACACACATGAATGTTTGCATGAATGGTCCTCTGAACTTTAACCCAATCAAAAGAGCAGCCTAAATAATAGGGGAAGAAAGAATAAATTATGTGTGCATTTGGATGTGACAAAAATGCAGGCAAATTAGGAAGACATCAAATATAAGCAAACTTTTCTTCCTGAGAAAAATTTCCTTCCCTCTTTTTTATAGGAGGGAGTAGATCAGATCTGAAAGTCTGAAACAGAAAAGATACAGTATAAAATAATACATCACATGCTAGAATTATAGAATTACAAATAATACATTACACAATAACAAAGAAGCATATAAAAAGACTGAAAACAGAAGAGCAGACAGAGACTTACGGATGTGCACAAATATTCGTAACATTTGAAATTTGTACAAATTTGGCCGAATTCCAACATTCAAATCTGAATCAAATGTTGGCACATTCGAAGATTGACATTTGAATTCAAACTGGATGTTTCAATGAATTTGCATGAAGCTTCGTTACCGATTCGTATGGGATTCATATGTGAATTTGTACTGAACATTTGTATTGAATTTGACTTTTACTACATTCTAAGGGGAACTATTTGAATAAATACAAATTTTCTTGCATTCAATTCAATACAAATTGAATTAAAAAAAAACATTTGTGCAAATCCCTACTTGGAACGTCCCTCAGAGTAGAAGCAACACTAGAGATTATGGGCCTATTCGTACTTAAGCCTCTGGTATGCAATTAGGACAGCTCTGGTAGCTCTGGTACAGCTCTGGTACAGAATATCTATACCAGAGCTGTCCTAATTGCATACCAGAGGCCTAAGTGCAAATAGGCCCAAGGCTGGAGCCTTCAGAAACAAAGGCAAGCCCACCCTTTTGGCTTACTGTCACAACTAGTGCATAGACAGTACTCACAGCACACAAGGACTTCCTAAAGGAGAGTTTGGAATGCTGAAGTTTGGCAACGGGACCTAAAGTAACAGCAGGAATAGGTGAGAATGTAGTTCCCATAAGTTAGGCTACATCACCTAATAGGATGGCCTGTGTGTACCAGTGACATCTTCTCAGTAATAGGAGAGGGCAGTCCACACCTTCACAGATTTGAAGCAGAACTGATCTGTGAGCAGAACACTACCTGCAACAACTAAAAAAGCCAACTGGGACTCCAGCTGGGAATAAGAAGCATAGCTAGAAGTCTAGTCATGTGGAAGGAAATCTGGCCAGAACTTCAGATGATGATGTTATATAGGGAAAAACATACTATGTTTTCCCGGCATTTTGGATTAGGAAATGGTCAACTCTTGAGCTGGGATGTGGGCTTACTTCAACCCATGGCCTCTTGGGCAAAGTCTGCCATAATCTGTTGTGTAGATGCAGCTTTAGAGCAGGCCTGGTGATAGTGCAGAAGGCAACACTGCACTAGGCAATGGCCCAGTCCTGGGTGGGAGAATTCCCCTCCCCCCCAACTGTGGAATGAGCGCCCCTCCCCCTCCTCGGCTTTTTCCATCAGACTCTGAGGCGATTTGAAGATGAGCAACAATTTCCACAGAGCAGAGTTTTAGCAGGAACTGGAGGTTTTTTTATTTATATTTATATTTATATCCCGCCCCATACCCTAGGGTCTCTGGGCGGCTACCAACATATAAAATATACACATATCAAAACTGTATAGAACAATGCTAAAACCAATACAAAATTTTTAAAAACCAGCATAATAGTAATATTGATTTTTTAAAAAAAACAGTTTAAAAGACAGTAGAGTGTGCAATGGGGGAAAGCGGAGGGGACATTTAGCCAAAAGCCTGGATGAAGAGGTACGTCTTCACCGCCTTCCTGAATGTGGACAGAGAAGGGGCCTGACGTACCTCCGAGGGGAGACCATTCCACAATCTGGGGGCCACCACCGAGAAGGCCCTCTCCCGGGTGCCCACCCGCCTAGCTACTGAAGGCGGGGGGATAACCAGAAGAGCCTCTCCTCCAGATCTTAGAACGCGGGCAGGTCGATATGGGAGAAGGCGCTCCTTTAGATATCTGGGGCCCAAGTCATTTAGGGCCTTATAAGTCAGAGTTAGCACCTTGAATTGGGCTCAGTAGTGAATTGGCAGCCAGTGCAGTTCTTTTAGAACCGGCGTAATATGTGTCCGGCTAGATGTTCCTGTCAGCACTCTGGCGGCTGCGTTTTGCACCAGCTGCAACTTCCGAACCGTCTTCAAGGGCAGCCCTATGTAGAGCGCGTTACAGTAGTCCAACCTGGAAGTTACCAGAGCGTGGATAACTGTGGCCAGGTCATCTCTGTCCAGGAAAGGTTTCAGTTGACGTACCAACCGTAGTTGGGAGTAGGCACTCCTGGCCACGGCCTCCACCTGAGCTTCAAGTGTTAGCGCAGAGTCCAGGAGTACCCCCAAATTTCGCACCTGTCCCTTCCTGGATATTGCAACCCCGTCGAGGACAGGGTATCTCCCAACTACTTGGACCCGAGAGCCTGTAACACACAGCACCTCTGTCTTATCTGGATTCAGTTTCAATTTGTTGGCCCTCATCCAGCCCATTACCGCCTCCAAGCACCTGTCAAGCACTTCAACCACCTCTCCTGATTCAGATGGCACAGAGAGATAGAGCTGGGTATCATCTGCATATTGATGACACCTTACTCCAAATCTCCGGATGATCTCTGCCAGTGGCTTCATGCAGATATTAAATAACATGGGAGATAAGATTGACCCCTGGGGAACCCCACAAGTGAGTTCCCAGGGTGTCGACTCCGTCTCTCCCATCACCACTATCTGAGATCGGCTCTGGAGATAGGAGCGGAAGCAATGCCAGGCACTGCCTCCAACTCCTAAACTCCGTAGCCTCTCCAGAAGGATACCGTGGTCAATGGTATCAAAAGCTGCCGAGAGGTCCAGGAGAACCAGCAGGGTAGCATGCCCCCTGTCTTTCTCCCGGAGAAGATCATCAACCAGGGCAACCAAGGTGGTTTCCGTGCCATGACCAGGCCTGAAGCCAGATTGAAATGGGTCTAGATAATCAGCTTCCCCCAAGCATGCCTGCAGCTGAACAGCGACAACCCTCTCTAGAACCTTGCCTAGGAAAGGTATGTTGGCCACCGGGCGATAATTATTTAGGTCTTCTGGATCCAGGGAGGCCTTCTTCAGGAGGGGGCGCACCACAGCCTGTTTAAGGGCCAATGGAACCACCCCCTCCCTCAGAGAGGCGTTGACCACTTCCTGGATCCACCCGGTCATACTTTGCCGGCTAGCTTTAATCAGCCATGAAGGACAGGGATCCAGGGAGCATGTTGTCGGCCGCACCCCTGCAAGCAGCTTGTCCACATCCTCAGGCCGCAATAATTGAAACTGATCCAAAATAATTGGACCAGACAGTTCTCCGGACGCCTCCCGTGGACTAAGTTCAATAGTGACATCTAATCCCCTACGAATCTGAGCAACTTTGTCCTCAAAGTGCTTTGCAAAACTGTCACAGCAGATATTAGATGGCCGAGGCTTACGCTTCATCAAGCCAGGTTTTATAAGGCCGTTTACTACTCTAAAGAGCTCTGCTGGACGGCTACTCGAGGACGCAATGGCAGTGGAGAAAAAACTACTTTTCGCCACTGTCACCGCCACGTGGTAGGCACGATAGTGTGCTCTAACTCGTGTTTGGTCAGATTCACAGCCGGATTTACGCCACTTGCGCTCTAGCCGTCGACCTTCCTGTTTCATGGCCCATAGCTCCATGGAGTACCAAGGAGCTTTCTGGGTCTACAAGCAGGCCGAGGGCACTTGGGAGCAATCGTGTCAATAGCCCTGGTCATCTCCCGATTCCAGAGAGAGGTCAGAGCTTCGACAGGAGCACCAGACATGCCAACTGGAAAATCCCCCAGGGCATTCAGGAATCGTTGAGATTCCATAAGTCTCCGGGGGCGGACCATCTCAATGGGTCCTCTGTCCCCACAGAGGGGGATTGCCATTGTGAGTCCAAACCTCACCAGCGAGTGATCCGTTCATGACAACGGGCTGACCGTCAGCCCTCCTATCAACGGATAATCATCAATTCGCGCTGAGGCAAAAACCAAGTCAAGGGTGTGGCCTGCTGTATGAGTTGGGCCAGATACAAACTGAGACAGCCCCATGGTTGTCATGGAGGCCATAAAGAACTGAGCTGGTCCACTGAGTGTAGTCTTGGCGTGGACGTTGAAATCCCCCAACACCACCATGGCGGGGGCTTCCAATACCACCTCCGAGACCACCTCAGCCAGCTCAGATAGGGAGGATACTGGGCAGTGGGGTGAACGGTACACCAGTAGCATCCTTATTCTGTCTCTCTTGCCCAACAACAAAAACAGGCCCTCAACCCCGTTAACAGTGCGAATTGGCCGCCTGGTGAGGGAGATGGAAGTCCGATGGACCACAGCGACACCCCCTCCCCTCCCCCCTACTCTAGAACAGTGTTGCACTGAGTAACCTGGAGGACAAAGCTGGGTGAGGCCAGGCCCTCCCAGTTCATCCATCCAGGTCTCAGTTCCATATGGCAATTCAAGCTTCAAGGATTGACAAGTGTAGACTACTTCTGTTCTGAAAGAAGCAACGTCAAGATTCCTCATTTCAGGACCAGTTACAACCACTACAAGGTATCCAGAGCAGCAAATCCAGCTGAATACAGTATTCATTTGTGATGGTCAAATGAACAATGTGACACAGTATCTGTGGGAAGTAACCTTGGCAGCCTTTATTCCAACAGGCGTGCTAAGTGAAGCAAACGTCCCCAGATTTGATGAAGCGGATATTTGAGGAATTGCCTCCTCTAAACCTAATGGCAAGCACAGAGGCATAATCGTTATCAGGATCAGTTACAATCACTATGAGGTATCCAAAACAGCGAATCCAACAGGCGTGCCTCAACCCATGACCTCTTGGGCAAAGTCTGCCATAATCTGTTGTGTAGATGCAGCTTTGGAGCAGGCCTGGCGATAGTGCAGAAGGCCACACTGCACGAGGCAATGGCCAGGTCCTGGGTGGGGGCATAATCGTTATCAGGATCAGTTACAATCACTAAGAGGTATCCAAAACAGCAAATCCAACAGGCGTGCTAAGCTGGAAGGGATCCACATGAGAGTGCATTTGACTGAGAATTCTGCTCTCCCAGAAAGTGAGCCATCCCGTCCGGGCAGTGGCTCCCCAGCCTTGAAAGCTTGCATCAGTTGTGATCACCACAACAGTAATAATTCTGGAGATCTACCCATGCCAAACTTCAGGGCACTGTGTCTGGTGCCCACACAAAATTTCAGTGCTGGGAGAAGTAATTTAAAAGTGTAGTGAAAGCACATTCAAAGCGGGATAAGCAAGAAAGTTTAAACAGACAGCCTGAGCAGATAAGGAGGGGGTGAAACCTCCCTTATTAGCATAACGGGAAGGGGAAGAGGGCACTTAACCAATCAGGCATCGAGTTATGTCTGGTGAGGAGGTATAAAACCTGCCTGCCAGAAGAGGGATTTGTCCATGCTTTGGTTCTGGGAAAGAAGGCGGGTTGAACTGTCTTGTCCTCTCAGGTGAAAGATCCAGGCATAGGTCCATCTTCTGAGCTAGAGATAAAGCCAGAAGGGGTAGAAAGGAAAGGGAATTGTGGAATTAAGGCTTAACTGTGAAGTTAAGGAACTAAGTTGTGTGCCTATGAACTGACATACGTGTATTCTTCAGAACTCTTCATTTGTTTCCAGTTGTAAAGAATAAAGCTGTTTATTTTGTTCCCTTGAAGAGTCTTTGCCCGCTTCTCTGTATGCTAACTTAGAAGGGGTTACAGCTGCGAAGATCTATATAGATAAACCAAGGAAGCTGGGGCTAAAGTAAATAAAGAGGCTGAAAACAAGAGTTTATAGTGGCTGGAAAGTGACGAATCGGATTAAACATTGCTGGTGTCTGCTTGAGGGGTGCGAGACTAGAGCAAATAAATAAACATGCTACCAGAAATATAAATACTAACACGCTACCAAGATTCTAAAATTATAACAGCCCCTTACAGTATTAAAGACAGGGGTGAAGAGAGTGAGACGGCTCGCGCTTGGGGATGGGCGGCACCACACTGTGAATAAAAGATTACGTTTTACTCAGCTAAGTAGCCAGTAGGCTCTAGCTGAGTAGTACAGTCTAGACGCAGTTTGAATGGAATTGCTGAAGCTGATTCTATCTGCACCAACATTAAATCTCAGAAACTAGATTAAATCTCCCTCTAGAGGTAAGCCTAAAACAGATTGTGCCATTGTGCTTTGGAGCATACGTTCCGATGGCAGGTCTCGCCCACGTCTGGATGGTGGCTGAAGACCCTGAAGGGGTGGTGGCTGCTGGCGTGGGTGCCGTGGGTTCTTCAGATGTTGTGGAAGTAGTGGCTGATGTGGGTTGGATTTCTGTGGTGGTCTCTAGGATGGCTGGAACTATGTGAGAATCCTTTCCATGTTTCTTATGCTCAGCAGCCACTCTTCCCTCTATTAATAGTATCAGGTTTAGAAAGGTATCATTGAGAACCCTTCCCATCTTAAATACTACTGTTTTAACTGTTTTTGCATTGTTTTTATCATGTTGTTTTTTAAATGTATTGGATATTATTGTTTTGATAATAGTTTTTGATATGTTTGATTTTAAAGGTTGTTACCTGCCTGGAGACCCTTGGGTATGGGGCAGGATATAAATATAAATACATAAATACACTGGAGCTAGAGCTGAGCAGCAGATGAAAACAAGAAAAAGCAAATCTGTTTGCCTTATATGTCTTGAATTTATGGGAAGGGCAAAGGCATATCTGTTTATGAAAGGGGAAGGGGAAGGGGGAGAGAGGGGAAGGAAGGAAGAAAGGAAGGAAGGAAGGAAGAAAGAAAGAAAAAACAACTTTGTTTCCTGTAAAGCAATTGATTGGGTCTGACTTAAGTCTCATTGATTTCAATAGGATTCAACCATAAGGTGAAGTGTTTTTTTCTCAATGGGCTCTGACACCAGCTGAAAACTTTCTAAATGGTGGGGTGTTCTGATCATGCCCTTCATAGTTTAACCTATCAATGAAATGTCAGAGCAAGGAGAAGAGTCTTCATTACAGAGGTGAATGTACTTGATAGCTTCCTGCTCTTCTTCATTGCATAGCTTTAGAAGTTGAATGTGTGACCTCCAAGAGTTCCCTGTTCCAGTAGAGATTTTTATCTCACAATGAGCTGAGATTGAGAGTTTACCAATATTTAAAGAATGCCACTGAGCACCAGGTTTTATGTATTTGTCTCCTGTACCCATCCAATTAGGAAAATAATCCATTACAGAAAATCTTGATTAAAGAGTTGACTTATTCTCTACTTTGATTAAAATCCGACATTACACTGAATCAATTGTTTGGTCTTTTTGTGAAACCTTTATAAAGTGGAGATGGAAGACCGATTGGCTGCTTCTTCTTTTAGCTCCTGCTCACCTTCCAGTGTCCTTTGATTATAACAACCAATGAAAGGTGCAGCCATTATTGTGATTACTTCCTTCCACTGCTGATGCTTCTTTTACACACACAGGATGGGCTTCACAGGACCTGGGGCTCTGTTCTCCCTCCACAGGCCCAGGGTTGTCACAAGGTTGTTAAAACGTCATCAGATTTGTTACACAGTAGTCAATGGGCTGATATCTATTACATGAAGCATATATTACCAAGTGATAGTTGGTGCTCATCGTAACTGATAGGGCCTGCTCCTGCTCCATCTTTTCTGGCTTTTGCAGAAGAGTTTTCCTGGAAAACCAGATCAGCACCTCAGATAAGGGGATGTTATCTCAGCTGATTCACCCACCTCTAAAAAAATTTTAAAATAGTCTCAGTGCAAAGGCTTCCCAACAACCTCAGTTTGAGCAGCTGATATAGTTTATCCTTCAAGTTAAATCTGAGGCCATTCTGCACTGGGTCTTATTCTGTTTTTTAACTTGGACTACGGACCTGCTATCTTCATGCTGGGTCATACTACAGCAGGCCCTGACTGGAAGCTGTCATACTCTGCATGTAGAAGATTGGTGTTATGTAGTCTGTGTATCACCAATCTTCAAAAAAGGATCCAGGGGTGATCCAGGCAATTACAGACCAGTTAGCTTAACGTCCATTCCTTGTAGGGTGATGGAAACCATCATTAAAGACAAAATGAGTGTGCACATTGAGGAGCAAACATTGCTGAACAAAAGCCAGCATGGCTTCTGCAAAGGTACATCATGCCTCACAAACTTGTTGGAAATCTTTGAGAGTGTCAATAAACACATGGATAAAAGCGAACCAGTATACATTGTCTATCTGGACTTTCAGAAGGCTTTTGACAAAGTTCCACATCAAAGGCTACTGAGTAAACTCATCAGCCATGGAATAAAAGGACAGGTTCTGTCCTGGATTTGTGACTGGCTTAAGGGTAGGAAGCAGAGAGTACTAATAAACGGCCAATTCTCAGGGTAGAAAGAGGTAAAAAGTGGGGTCCCCCAATGTTCAGTGTTGGGACCAATGCTTTTTAATTTATTCAATGATCTAAAGGAAGGGGTACGTAGTAAAACAATGAAGTTTGCTGATGATACTAAATTATTTAGGGTAGTAAAAACAAAAAAAGATTGCCAAGAGCTCCAGAGCATAGGGTGACTGGGCAAACAAGAGGCAAATGAGCCTTAATCTTAACAAGTGCAAAGTAATGCAGATCAGGGTAAAAAATCCAAATTATGTCTATAAACTGATAGTGTCTGAGCTCTCTGCAACATACCAGGAAAGGGATCTCGGGGTTCTGGTACAATTCCGGTTACCACACCTCAAAAAGGATATTGTAGAACTAGAAAAGGTGCAGAAAAGGGCAACCAGAATGATTAAAGGGCTAGAACACATCCCTTATGAAACCAGGCTGCAATGTCTAGACCTCTTCAGTCTAGAGAGAGATGGCATTTAAGAGAGGACCTGATTGAAGTATATAAAATCATGCATGGTATGGAAAAGGTGGATAGAGAAAATTTCTTTTCTCTATCACACAACTCTAGAACCAGGGGGCACTCTATGAAGCTGATGGGTAGGAGAGTCGGAACCGGCAAGGGAAAGTATTTCTTCACCCAGAGGGTCATTGGTTTATGGAATTTGCTGCTGGAAGAGGTGGTAACAGCTACCAGCCTAGATGGCTTTAAGGTAGGGTTAGACAAATTTATGGATGACAGATGTATCAATGGCTACTAGAATGAATGTCTAGGTACAACTTTCAGGCTGGGGGGGAAGCAGGACACTTCTAAGGTCATTTGCTGGGATTTGAGGGCAGAAAAAGGTTTGTCCTTGTCTCTGCTTGAGATGCTCATGAGCATTCGGTGGGCCACTGGGTGCGACGGGATGCTGGACTATAGATGGGCTGTGGCCTGATCCAGCAGGGCTTCTCTTATGTTCTTATGTGGATGGTAGGTCCTTATTTCAAGACATAACCCATAACAAGGCCTAATAGAGAAAGAGCCAGGACTTTAAGGTCCTTTACCTTAAAATTTTGCTTTGGAAATACAAGTTTATTGAGGGCAATGGACAGCAGCTCATTGTCTAGTTTAAAAGGGATACACCAAATTCTATGATCTAGTTAAATTCCTCTGGCTTTCTCTTCTCATTAACATAAGGATTGTGCAGATTATTTGAATAACTTTACTGTCCCTAAGTACAGTTATAGCCAATCTTTTTATGACTAGGTTTGTTTTCTTCTGTTTTATTAGACAGCCATTTTGGAGAAAATTCTTATGATGAAGAGGCCTATAGGTGCAGAGGGATGCAAGTGTTAATCTAGGTTTGAAGGGTGCAATTCCTACAGAGATAAGTGAATTAAGTAATTCTGTTTTTTTAACATTTTTGAACTTGCCCCCCTATAAATATAAACTTTTGCTTTGTACTGCTCAGGAATTCCAGAGGGATCAAGGCCACTGCATGTTTTGAGGCATCAACCATAATATTAATTTTAAAAAATGATGCTAAGAAACAAATTTCTGTTTAGATTATATCTTAGATTATATGTTAAAAATATGTCTTCACCTGTGCATTTGTTTCGTTTTCTGTAAACAATGTTATCTTCAAAAATCTGTGGTAAATAAATAAATAAATAAATAAATAAATAAATAAATAAATAAATAAATAAATAAATAAATAATGTGTTGCAATAGGCATCTAAGAAAGTAAGGCATAACTTGATTTTAAAAAACCAAACACTTGCTTTTCCCATCTTATTTTAATACATATACATTAATTATTGGGAGGAAATCTAATTTTTAATGCAGAGTTCTAGACTGAGGATCCATCCATGCCACATCTTGGGGTGAAGGTCAGGGGACCACCAAAGAGCCCCTAAAGGTACATTCAGACATTGATTATTCCACTATATTTGGATATTATAGGATATTCTGGAATATTGAAGCTTTATTCTGGCATATCCAAATACAGCAGAAATAAGTAAGCAACATCTGGATGCAGCCTAAGCATTGGCCACACAGCAGAAGCCCAGTTGTGGGGAATGGCCAAGCATTGGTCACATGGTCAGAACTGTATGTTGAGATCAGAAGTATAGGCAGATGTGCACTGTATTTCCTGCTCCCCAGTGGAAATTTTGGACATGATTTTGCTCAGTTTGACTCCTTCTCAACACACATAAGGGGGGGGGGGTCAGCCATGGGCCTTTTTGCATCCACACACCATGGTACTACCTCCATCCCTGAGCAGCCCAGAGCATATGGGGCTGTCCTGATCTTCTGTAATTTCTCCACAGCTTTATCAGAAGCACCTAGGGCACTTTTGGTACTGTTCTAGATTCAGTGCTCACGCTACTTCCTTGTGCAATTATTACATGGGGCTGGAGTGTCATGGCTGTGGTTGTGCAGTTGCGCGCTGCATTGTGATCACCGTAGATCATCCTGGATGGACTGCCTACACTGCAGCAGACACCAGCTAAGTTGGGGATGGTGTTGGCACTCGCAGTGTGAACACCAGCCATCTGCCCTGAACTTCTGTGTTAAGTGCAAAAAAGCCTTAGTTGAGAGAAGCAAACTGGGAGCATTTTTTGTCTTCCTGTTAGGCTGCTCTTGCTACATACTGAAGAGACTGGGAGTTTAATGGAGGCAGAGCATTTGAACACTCCAGTCTATGACATACAGAAAATATGGTTCAAGCAGCCATGTGGATACAGCCATAAATCTGAAGCCCACTTGGAGCTTAAACTCCAATACAGATGGGCCTCCTGGGAACACCTTAAGCTGATCCTGCTTTTTACCTTTCTTGGGATTACCTAACATATGGATAGGGATTTGTAGAATAAATCAATTATTTGTATAGACCAAAGAAGAGCAAACTGTGGTCCTTCAATATTGTTGGATTTGATCAATCCTTGGCAGCATGGTTAATTACAGGGAATGATGGGAATTGTAGTTATCCTGTATCTAGTGTGCAAAAGCTCTCTTTCTTCTTGCATATGTAGCATGAAAGAAGTGGCTATAAAAGTAGAATTGCAAGAACTGTGTTCTTTACATGCAGTTATGGCGTATGTGGAAAATAAATTTAGGAACAAACATATCAAATCCTACTGGGAGTGGTCCTTTGAATGGAGATGTTGAGAACCATTAATGGAGAAGAAATGCAAGCAAATGACATGAAAAAGGTCAGGAACATTTCATCCAACATTCTGCTATCATCAAAAACATCTTTTGTGTAATTAAACAACAATGACAAAAAGCCACTGATTGTGACAGAAGAAAAGAACAGCAAACAAAGGGAAAGCATAGGGAAAATGTCAGCTGCAAAGCTCTCATTTTGGAAACCTACAATGTGGTGATTGATAGGCCTAGTATTTCTCAAGCTCTGCCACAGCTGAAGTATAAAGCTGTCAGTGAACATGATAATGATGGATGTGGTAAAACATGCAAATAGCATGAAAAATCATTTCTCATATAATTTTGGAAGATGAGAAGAGCACTGAACTAAGGGGGAAAGGGGGAAGAGAGGTCATGCTTAACATCCAGCCAAGTGGAATGGAAGAGGCTGCCTGGCTGCCGCATGAGCTCTTAATTGCTCAGCAAGCCAAACAAAGAGTTAGATGGCCGTTCTGCAAATTTTCCCACAGAAACTGCACTGCACGCCCCCCCCCCCAGAACAGCAAGAGGGTTAGGAGGTGGGGGTGATCGGTTTGCAAAATCCACTGAGTAGGGTGCCTGCCCCAGCAAATCCTTTCCAAAGGAAGAAGAGAGACCCCCAGCCACGCAGAGAGCTATCTCCTGTTAAGAATGAACAGGGCACTTCAGAGGTGACATTTAACAGTTTATCATCAATATTGGGGGTGTTTCAGTTAATTAGCTACTTTTATTAACACAAAGTCCAGTAAAATCCTATGTAAGCACTAAAACCATAAATTAGAGCTACCCCCAGGCAATCACTCGGGTGGTGAAGCATTATAACTTAAATAGGCACTGCTACTCTCAAGACAAGACAAGAGGAGAGGATAAGTATGTAAAACAGTAATCATGTATAATCTTTTGTTACTTTCTAAGTTTCTTATCTTCTTTTTCTATCTTGAAATTTATTACTCTGTAAACTCCTTGGGAAATCTGGCTTTCCCCCCCCCCCCCTGTTGTTTGTGTTTGTAAGGTGCTGAATATCCTACACCATGCCCCCCAAAAATGCATGTGAACACACAAACTCAACTTTTGTGTTGTTTGCCAGTCCCAACTTGTGCATTAGCCAAATGCACAAAGTGGATGCAGTCAGAGGCAAAAGTCAGGCTAATTCTGTTCTTTGTGCCACAGGTTGGTTCTCAACCATGAAAAGTTACGGGCATGTGGAGACATCTCTCTGTCTTTAGAATAGGCATAAAATCCTGTAGATGTGAGGTTTCAACTGAAATTTAAAGTATGTGAATTTTTTATGCCCCCCTCCCCCCAGGTCAATTCCATTCATCCACATAGAATTGCTATTTTAAAATGTGCAAACTGCATGCAAAAATCATTCTGGTCATTGAGATATGTTTAAGATTCAGCTGCAATCACTGTCAGTCATTGGTAGAAACCGTGGAAACTGACCAGTGAAAACAAAGTTGCCAGCATCCCAGTATGACAGAGCCTGAATCCAGTCTCCCTTTTTTCTTCCTAGTTCTTTCAGTTCAAGAAAAGCTAAAATTTGTGCATCGCTTATGCCAATGAGGTGAATAAATACAGCCCCAATTTTAACAGTGTCTCACTTGCCATTAGCTCAATCTATTCAGACCTCTGGTACTCTTTACTTCTAACTGCATTGTCCTGTTCACCGTCAGATCCAATGAGCACCAGTCTGAATTGGCACCAGCTCTGTAGAATGCCTCATTGGTTCACAGCTGTGCCCATCTCTAAACAGACTACATTCACACACTCTTCATGCATTCAGATGGATCTTAAAACAAGAAATTTGCTTAACAGCAATTTGGACAGAACAAACAAATGAAAATCTGACATAAAGTTGAATTTTGGGGTCTGGCCCGGTACTTTTCCATCCTCCATCTAATCCAGCTAAGGAAAATCAAAATGGGTTGGTAAGTTTGAAAGATATTGTCTATTAGCACTTCCTCTTCTCCATCAAGGGTTGGATCTGTGGGCTACCACTGGACTTTAGCACAGAATTCTTGAGTTGAGCTGAAGATAGATTAAGGACCTTTTCCCACTAGGGCTTAGAACCCTTTTAAGACCCCATTAGGAACCCTATTAGTACCTGATTGGTATCAATTGGGAAGGCCCTGTCCCCACCTGGACCCCACTGAAGGCCCCATCTGCAAGGCTCTGTCCCCACAAGAGCAGGGGAAATCTGGATTTAATGGGTCCTTCAGGCCCTTAAATCTGGATTTCATGTGGACCTGATTAAAGGTGTCCACAATGGGGTCTTCAGGCCTCTTCAAGATCTGGATCTCCAGGAGGACCCCATTTCAAAGGTCTGGATCTTTGACTGTGTGTGGAAAAAGGGGGCTAGATACCCTTAAAAATAGAAGATAAGTTTTTGATAGTCTGTCAGAAAGAAATTAATCAATGGAAAGAATTAGATTTAAGGTCATGCAAGAACTTTGAAAAAAGAGGAGGGCTGGTGGTGCCAAATATAATGGTCCATAAACTGGACTGTGGAATGGATCAAAGCCCCCAATTGAAGAACAGATATGCTTATTGCATGGAGCACACACATATTTATTGTATAGATAAAATATCTCAGACTAAAAGATTGCATAGTAAGAAATGAAATATTAAAAATATGGGAAAAAAGTTGAACAAGCTAGTTTCCTTAATGGTGTTACCGGCAAATGCTGTCTTCACTAATGGAAGAAGAACTACAATGTTTATTTATTTGCAAAATACTTGGTAGTAGATATTTTGTGATATTATGACAACAAATGAAATGGAAGATACTCGAAACGCTGATAACAGGGAGGGAAGAACCTCATCTTCCCGCGAGAAGGGGAAACGCTGCAGGAGCAGAGAGCCAAGCCGCGGTTCTCGCTCCTCTCCAGGGGATGGTTCCCATGCAAAAAATAAGATCCGGTTAAGCTCAGGCAAGGGCACGCAAGACGCTTCGCCTTCCCCATCAGCTTTCTCAAACCTCGATCGTTGTTCCGGTCCCGATCTTCCTGACTGGGGGTCGGAAGTTGGATCCTCCCAGGGCAGTGGTGAGGAAGCCTCTTCCCTTTCTGAAGGGGAGATGGATGAACCTGGCCCCTCAGAAAAGGAATGGAGCTCAGAAGAAGAGGGGGAAATCACACAGCAACAGGAGGCAGTTAGGCAATCTGCCTTCCCGAGGGTTTTCAAGTCAGAGGAATTTCCTAAGACGCTTTCTAAGATGATGGCTACTCTATCCTTAGAAGCTGTTGATCCAACACCTGGGGAATCTATGGCTGAACAAACCAACCTGCTTTTAGCTCCAACTAAACAGCATGTGAGCCCCCCCCTTCCAAAATTCTTCAAAAAACTCATCCTTAAGGAATGGGAGAACCCAACAAAGTCAGTTCGCTTACCATCGGTTCCCAGGAAGTTTTTGGGCCCAGACTCCTTGGACCCAGAGCTATGGTCAATCCTGCTTGTAGATGCTCCCTTTTCCGCCCTTCTATCTCAGTTGGCCGCCCCCAGAGCGGGAGACACAGTGATCAAGGTGCCAGCAGACAGGCGCATGGAGGCGATGTTGAAAAAGACATTTGAATTTGTGGCCATGTCAATGAAGACTAGCACTCATTTGTCCTTTTTTCTAGGACAGCCCTGAAATGGGCTGATGCTATCTCAGAGGAAAACAGGCTACAGTCCTCCATTGCACAATTCCTCAAGTACATCAAGAGGGCCCTGGCCCTCACGGCTAATCTGACCTTAGATTCTATGCTCATGTCAGTGAGGGGACTAGTGCATTTGGTGTCAGCTCGCAGAGCATTCTGGTTAAAGTTTTGGAATGTGGATTCTATGGCCAAAGCCAAGGTGGCTAACGCTCCGTTTGCTGGCAAACTTCTCTTCGGTGAAGAGATGTTATGGGACATTTTAATCGAAGGGAAAGGGAAACGGAAAACTCTACCTTCCAGCCAGCAACACAAAGGTAGAGATCGCCAGTTTTCCTCCTACAAGAAATGGTTCCCACCTCCTTGCCCATCTTACCAGGCCTCGTCATACCAAACCCCTAGGGGTGGTTATCATTACCAAGCTGAAGAACCTAATAGGTCCTACAACAGACCTAATTGGGGGAAACCTAAGTTCCAATCAAACCCAAGCAGCTCTAACAGGAACAACCCACGTCACAACAAATAACTAGGGGAGAGCAGAGCTGCAGGGCCGGTGAGAGGTCATTTACAGTTGTTCAGTTCTAAATGGTTACCTGAAAAAGTTGGTTTCTGGGTTTCTTCTATTGTACAAAATGGTTATAAAATTGAGTTTGGCTGTTTGCCTCCTCCTCGCTTTGTTCAATCCCTGCGGCTGATATCATGTACCAGGAAGAGGGAGGTTATGAAGGCACTCCATAAGCTAATAGCTGCAGAGGCTATTGAACCTGTCCCTAGGGGTCAGAGGGGAAAAGGAGTTTATTCCTTCTTTTTTGTGGTTCCTAAGAAAAGGAAAGGTTGGCACTCTATTCTTGACCTTAAATATGTAAACAACTTCATTCCCCACAAGAAGTTCAGGATGGAAACTCTGCAGACAATCAGAGCTGCCATTGCTCCGAACCACTTCCTTTCTTCGTATGATTTATCTGACGCTTATTTCCGCATTCCAATTAGGGAATGCTCTAGGAAATTCCTTCGCTCTCGGTTTGAGCCACTGGCAGTTTACCACACTCCTGTTCGGTTTGGCAACTGCACCGAGAGTCTTCTCAAAAGTTCTAAGCCTAGTGGTTCGAGAAATGCGGATCAAAGGAATTTCGGCCTTTTCCTATTTGGATGATATCCTGATTTCAGCCTCTTCCAGGGCTCAAACGGTGCATGACACCGCCAGGGTCAAGTCCATTCTCCAAAATTTTGGCCTTATTATCAATGAAAAGTTCTAAGGTTCTGGCCCAGCAGATCGAGCACCTTGGGGCTTCGATTGACACAGCTAAGGGTCTCATCACTCCATCTGGAGACAGAGTGGAGGCCATCTGTTCTAAAGCCATGAAAATCAGATCATCCCTGTCAGCTCCTTTGTCTTCATTGGCATCCTTGCTGGGGAAAATGATCTCTGTCATAGATTTGGTCCCGTGGGTGAGGTTTCACTCCCGCCCCCTACAATGGATGTTACTAGCATATACAAAGGAAGTGGCCACGAAGTCAATGGCCTTGGTCCCAATTCCTTCGGAGGTTAGAGAGTCTTTAATCTGGTGGACCTCTACCAAGCATCTTTCTAAGGGGTGTCCATTGTCCCCCCCCCCGGAAAGGATCGTTATCACCATTGATGCAAGTCTCTATGGGTGGGGGGCTCATTGCCAGGGAAGAACAGCCCAGGGGCAATGGTCAGATTCGGAAAGGTTCCATTCTATTAATTGGCTCGAGCTAGAGGCTATTTGGCTAGCTCTTCTGGCCTCTGAGCATTTGATCAGAGGGCAACATGTCTTGATCCGAACCAACAATTCTACTGCCCAAGCTCACATCAACAGACAAGGGGGGACGAGGTCTCGGTCTCTAATGATGCTTTCCTCTAAAATCTGTTACTGGGCCGAATCTAATCTGCAGTCTCTGTCATTATTACACATTCAGGGAGACTTGAACATGCAGGCAGATGCTTTGAGCCGGAGGGTGTTGCCATCGACAGAATGGTCCCTACACAGCCAGATCTTCAACCTGATGATGGCCAGATGGGGCATACCGGTCATTGACCTTTTTGCTACCCCAGACAATGCTCAAGTTCCTTGCTTTTTATCCAGATTCAGACATCCTGCAGTGGAAGGGGTGGATGCCCTGTCTCATCCTTGGCCTCCAGGGTTACTTTATGCATTCCCGCCCATTCCACTGCTCTCCAGGTTTCTAGCCAGGCTGAGGGAATCTTCTGCAACGGTCATCCTAGTAGCCCCCTACTGGCCCAGGAGGCCCTGGTTCACCCAATTGGTGGCAATGTCAGTGGACAACCCCTGGATCTTACCAGACAGCCCAGACCTACTGACCCAAAGCGGGGTCCTTCATCCAGACCCACCCTGGTTGAACCTGAGTGCGTGGTTGCTCAGAGGGAACAACTAAGTAGGTTTGGTTACTCTCGTTAATACCATTTTGACAGACAAAAGAGCTTCCATGCTGCACTTATACAATACTACCTGGAAGGCCTTTTCTGCATGGGCCAAATCAAAGGGGGTGGCTCCAGCCTATCCTTCTGAGGACGAAGTTCTAGCCTTTCTGCAAAGGGGAGTTAACATGGGTTTTCAGTTTAGTACTATCAAAAGGCACCTGGCCGCCATAGCCTCTGTCGTAGACATCAATAGAGTTTCATCCATCTCATCACACCCCCACATTAAAAGGTTCTTGAAAGGGGTCAAGATCAATGCTAAACCGGTAATACACAGGTTCCCATCCTGGAGACTTCACTGGGTATTGAAGGCCCTAACTATGCCTCCGTTCAAGCCCCTGAATTCAACTTCCTTGTTTCACCTAACATGTAAAACAGTTTTCCTAGTGGCTATGGTTTCAGCGAGAAGAGTGTCTGAGTTAGCAGCACTCTCTATTTCACAACAATGTTACCAAGTCACACTGAAGACTATTGTTCTCAAATTGAATCCAAGCTTTATTCCTAAAGTTAACTCTCAGTTTCACAAGAATCAGAAGATTCATATCCCCCCTCTTGCCCCGAAACCAAATGCCCGAAGGAACAATACTGGCACACTCTTGATGTCAGGAGAGCTGTCATCACCTATGTCAGGAGAACGGCAGCCTTCAGGAAGTCCGAGTCTCTTTTCGTTCTCTTCCATGCTAGAAAGAAAGGAGAAAAGGCATCAGCCAAGATGGTTGCCACATGGATAGTCACATGCGTTCAGACGGCTTATAAGCTCTTGGGAAAGGAGCCCCCTAAGGACATATGGGCCCACTCTACTCGCTCCTTGGCCACCTCTGCAGCTCTTTACAATAGGGCATCCTGGGAGGAAATTTGTAAGGCTGCTACCTGGTGCACTCCTTCTACGTTTACTCGCCACTATAAGCTTGACCTATATAGGTCAATGGAAGCGGCGTTCAGCAGAAGAGTGCTCCAACACATTCTGGAGGAGGACACTCCATAGTCTCTCTCTCTCCCCCCCCCCCCGGACTTTTCTGTTTCTTGGGTACATCCCATTCGTAGACATTCCCTCTCGATTCTATCTTCTGAGAAAAGAACACTGGTACTTACCGTGAGGTGGTGTTCTAGAAGATGGAGAGAGAGGGAATGTCGGCCTACCCTTCGACTAGGGAGGGGAAACTGATACCAATCTATACCTATATCTCTTCTGTGGGCTATCCTTAACTTTGGCTCTAGAAGGACTGGGGTAAGATGGCACAGGGAGGGCTTTTATACCTTGAGGCGCCATCTGTCGCTTTCCTGCAAGATAGCTGAAGACACACCCATTCGTAGACATTCCCTCTCTCTACATCTTCTAGAACACCACCTCACAGTAAGTACCGGTGTTCTTTTTTCTGGAAACCTCTTTTTCATGTATGGTGATCTTGTAGTTTGGTGAAAAACATAGTGGGAATGCATAAAAGAGTACAACTGATTGTGAATATATGATTTTGAAATGAATTCACACTGGTATCTGTTGGGAAGAATTTTGGATAAAAGATGCAAAGAATAAAATTGTACATGACAGCTTCAGGGATAACTATATTTGATGAAGAAGAGAAGATGCCAAGAACAGTTGGCAGAATATTCAATAATGACAAAGCTAAGATACACTGTAGAAATAAAAGTAAGTAGGACTTTAAAAACAATTGGGACCTTTATATAAAGGGCTAAACTATGCAAGGCCTGAAAGGATATTTTGGATATGGTTCCATAATCTGAAGACAATATTTAGTAGACATCAATAGCTAGTTATTTAATTATTCTGTGCTGATGGAAACAGAATAGTCGTTTATTCATTTTTTTACTTTAAGGATATATGTAACTCAAGGATGTTTGATCATTTCTTAAGCGTGTATTTTGAGTGCTTTATTTCAAAAAAGAAAATCAATTCCTTTGGATTTATGACTGTGGCCATGGGCCTGTTTGCACTTGGCAGATCAGAATGGCCTGGTGCACTCTGGGATGGAGTATATGCATCCCATGGTGCCATCTCCATCCCAGAGCAGCCAAGAACCACTCTTGAGTGTTGCTAGCTATGGAGCAGTACAGTACCCCAGGTGCAGCATTTGCACTATGATGCTGCATGAGGGCAGGTTCAGGTGGCTGCGGTTGTACAGCCACATGCCACCTTGCATTGCCTTTCACTGTAGCAACAACCTGGCATGCATGGCGCCTACTACGGCAAGGCAAACCATCTCACATGGGGCTGGGTGAAGTTTTGGCATTGGCCAGTACCACCGTCTCTGATGGCAGTCAAGTGCAAAAATGCCTCATGTCTCCATTACAGAGTTCCATTATACAAAGAGCCTTCAACATATGGACCAACTATTTTATATCTCCATTTATTTTTCTAGCTTGTACTTGTACATACTTTCTGCACAACATCAGGGACAGATGTTTTACCACAGCTTCTTTGCATTCTTCAGGTACTTTTTAATGGGCTCATATTGATCAAGTTTCCAGTTTTTCCGTGACTCGATGTCCAATGATGTTGATTAGTACATGCCCACAGGGCTGTCCACTGATTAAACATATGCACAGATTTGTTTTACTAATATACATGTTGTATACATTTGAGTTTTCCACATAAATGTCTGGAAGTGTGTTCAGGAACATTCCTGTGCATGTAAAAACCAGACTACAGAAATGGAACAAAAACCTGTTAAATATTTGAAAGTTTAATATTGGTATCTGCACTCATCTGAAAGAACCAAAGCTAGAAGGAGGCTTTTTGATCTCTAATAGTAGTTGGATTCCAAATGCTACACCAAACATGAAGATTTAGATCTTCAGAGTAGATTTTCTGACTTTTGACAGCTTATTTACATATGTTTCTACATTCATGAACTGGCCATGAGACTTTTACTGTGAGCATCTAGCCCTGGGAGAAGAATTAAAAGGACAACCTCAAGGATCCATACAAACCTCTTAGGGGCACAAAGGGCTAAGACAACCATCAACTTTTTAAGTGTGCACATCAGAAAGAATAGTCTGCATCCCACTCAAGTGAATTTTTGGAGGAGCCTCCCTCCTTTTGCTTGCTGTAAAAATGAATTGGTACCATTTACATGGAGCCTTTAACCTTCAAATTGTCCTTATCCAAGCAACATTGCTCCTACTGTACAGCCATGTTTACTTAGACAAATCTAATTTACCGTTTGTTAATGTGTGCTGTCTTTACTTGCTATATTGCATTAAGGTAGAAATAGAGTTACCACCCAAAATTATCTTGCTTAAAATCATTCAGATGCAACCGCCAAGGGAATACATTTGCCAATTTCTTTCCTGGTTTATAACTATCCCATCTACTAACGTGACCTTTACCTAAACAAGTTTATAATTGCAGTTTAGATTATGTAATTTACAGTAACAACAACAACACTTCTGAAGAAGTGCTACTGGGCATGAATATCTTCTGGCTATTAAATGCATCATTCATCTTCAGGAAAAAAATTATTCTTATTCGTGCCGACATTTTAGCATAAACTGTAGTACACTTGGTTGGCATTTTTTTAAAAAAACATACCCATTAATCTCAATAGGAAAGCACAAGTCTTACCCCCCTATTCTCTGAAGTTTGGATGTCACCACTGTGTACAATAAAAATTGTATATTCATGAACTCCATTTGTTTTATGTCCTTCTCTCTGTCAAAGTCTCCCAAGTAGCATATGCTTTGCTCTATGGAGAATACAATCAAATTTGTCTGTCTTGTCATATTGCCATCAAAGTGGTAGTGTCACAATTAGATTAACATTTTGTGAAGGAGCTGAAGGGAAATAATTGAATATATATATATACATACACACACACACATACGTGCACAACTTTAACCCTTTACATTATGACTCCTCCTCCTTTCTAATATCCCAAAGCACCAATCAGAATGGGAGATTCTGGAGTTTTAGTAGTGAACCGCAAACAGCCACTTCCAGAGTGAAGCAAAATGGTACCAGACTATGCGCACCACTTTGACCACTCCAATAACCTGGTGTGTTCAATTGTCATGAATGCTTAAGCCATGGTAGATTTTCATTGAATGAATGCCTAAGATTAGCAACAAGAAGGGGGTCAAGAAAGGGAAGGATGCATTTGTTGTGTGCATGAATATTCATTTGAATATTCGTGCAGAAATACGAAGCCCCCACATTCATTGGGGTGGGATTCAGCCAAAGCCAAATTTCCCCATTTTCGATTCACACTGAATTGAATGTGAAAAATAGCTTTGTGCACACCTCTAATCAAATCCACCCTGAATCCACTCTCAATCCACTTCAAATCCACTCTGGATTTACTGCGGATGTGAATGGCTCAGCCGCTTTCATATGAATGTTCCGAAGCATTCGGTTCGAATTTGCATGTCAATCTTCGAATGTGCCAACATTCAAACAAATCTGAATGTCCAAATTGAGATGAATTTTGAAAGTCATGAATATTGAGGTACATCCCTTCGGTCTATATACAGTAGAGAGCCTATAGTGTTCTCTCTCTAACACATACACACAAAACTTGTTTAGAGAAGTCTGGTGGTGCCCTTTCAAATCCTGTTAGGTCCACCAGCAACTTTAGCTTTCAAGAAAGCAGCAGTATTGGTGCCACTGCTGAGGGAAGGGTCCTCCCCCATTATTTGCCTGGCAAGTTGGGAAGTAAGTGTAGCTGCCTTTGTCACTTCTCAGTAAATTATCTTGATCTACTAAAAATGCTGAATTGAATTCAAATGGTTCAAGTAGATTTGAACTGAATCAGCCCATTTGAAAAAGCCTGGTTTGATTGCTGCCAGACAAGGTGGTAACAGCAACCGGCACAGATAGTCTTAAGAAAGGGTTAGATAAATTCATGGATGACAGGTGTATCAATGGTTACTAGAATGGATGCCTAAATACATCCTCCAGGCTGGGGAAACAGACCATTTGCAATATTCTGAGAGCAGGTGAAGGTTTTGCCCTTGTCTTCTGCTTGAGATGCCCATAAGAAATTGATGGGCTACTGTGTAAAAGAGGATGCTGGACTAGATGGACTGTGGCCTAATCCACCGTGGTTTCTCTTATGTTCTTATTGAAACAACCAGGGTTGCTCAGATGAACAGAAGGGTTCAATCTGAACCATTCCAGTTCAATTGCATCTTCTTTGTAAGGAGTTGATTTGATTCAAACCAAACCAAGGTTGCTGAGAATGTGAGATGCTGCAGTGGCCAACCAAGGTTGCTGAGAATGTGAGATGCTGCAGTGGCCACAGGTGCAGAGAGCATAACACATGTGCATCACTCCGTGGAAGTGCTCCTTCCTCTTCCATTTAGAAACAGAAAAGTGACAAAGTCCTTCCAAATTTGGATTACAGGAGCCCTGGTTTTGCTCCAAACAAAAATGGCTCTTCCACAGTTGTCTGGGAGGTTTTTGGGTAGGGAGGGACAGCTCCCATACCAGACAAAAAATGGCCAAAGAAGTCAGCCATTTTGGTCTGCCATGGAACCCAGGCCTGTAAAGTGCTTTCTTACTCTTGACTTTGTATGCAGAATTGCCTTAAGACATTTTGCTGCCTGAGACAAAGGACCGGGGGCCTGTTTGCACTTGGTCATATTCGGAAATATAACTCCAGGTAGGGGGTGTTTAGTCCACATGCTAATGCAGACTCTGGCAGGCCTCACTTTGGGGCTGCTTTAACCTCTACTAGCATGTGGACAGCAGACCTCTATTCCAAGATAGATTCCAGAATAAAGCCAAGTGAAAACAGGCCCCAGGTAATGTCTCCATCCCCAACTAAAGAGTGTAATCATATCAGATGTTGATTGTTGCTTCAGCAGTGACCTTAGGATCTTCTTTGCTACATTTGAGGGCAGCAGTCTCGCTTAGGGGGTATTGGAGGCTTGAGGGTTGTATTCATACACAGTAAAACAATGCATCTCTGATTCCTTAAGAGACAATTCGCAGGAAGCATTGCTCACATATCTGTACAGCCATCTCCCTTTCCAGAACATTCTAAGGCTGTGTTCAGACATAACACAAGTTGCAGCTCAGACGCCCCTCTGAGTCAGTAGCACATGGCCCTTGTGATCCCAAGCCTTCTCTAATACACCTTTTCTAATATAGAGTGTTTAGGAGAGGGTGGAAGGACAGACTGGTATGTGAACAATTCCACCTCAAAGCTACCTCTGAGGCACCTCAGAGATTCCTCTTCTTCTTTTCCTGTGCCTGATCACAGCCTAGGCTAGAGAAGGTAGGTTACAGATGGATGACAAGTGTCACATATTTTTGTCTCTAAAGGATTTTAAAACCACCTTTTTAACTACGTGTGAATGCAGTGATATTAGTTCTCTATCTTTCAAATGCTTTACAGCATCCCCACTCTAATGCCTTGCTGTCTCAAATTCTATTTCTTTTAGGGTGTAAATATGCAGTGTGTTTTCAAATTCAAAGCGCACAGCACAGAAAAGATCATATTTTGGACCAGAAACAGTCAAACAGGAGTCCAAAGTTCAGATCCTAAGACAGTCACGAAACACCTTTCTTATGTGTCTGAACCTCAAAGGAATGACAGGAAATGACAACAGCCTGTTGCGGTCTTTCCTTAGCAGAATAATGCGCTAACACATACTGTGACCTGAAGTTAATGTATTAGGTCCACCACAAAGATGTCTGTTTTTGGTGGGTTCTATTATTCAAAGACATAGTGTGACAGAAAAAAGCAAGCCCAGCATAAAGAAACAAGTGGAAAAGAACTTACCAAAAGACAGGGTATACTTTAGGGAGGTTTTATACTGCATGATCGGCAAATACATTGCACATAACCTAAGGTCTCAGCCTAAGGACATTAGCAGCTGTACAGGGCAGTCCCATCACAAGGGCAAACTGTACTTGAGCATTTTTCTCTCCTATGGTGTATCAGAAACAAACTAGTTTCCCTTTAAAGACTAAAACATCAGGCTTTTTCTTTTCTTCTTTTCTTTTAAGCAGTTCTTAATTTTTTCCCTAACAACCCCTTTCTTGTGGCCAATTTAAGCTATTCTTTAGCAAGGATTAACTATCATGAATTCTTCTTAGATCACCATTGTCATTGTGATGACTCGGTTCCACTCTTCCCTTGCACGGCCTAGTATTGACAGAATAATGCAGGCGAGGAAGCAGCAATTGAACCAGGCATCCCACTTCAAAGGCTTACAGTCAAGCCTTATCCTTGAAAGCAGCGAAATAAACACTAGTGTTTATGTAACACCAACTGTTTATTATTTACAAGCAGATAGATAGAGAATTAAGCAAATAAACGGTAGTAAAGAATAGTTGCTCAATAGTCTTTGAATTGCTTAAAAGTAAATGTTGCTCAAAGTAAAGTCCAATCTGCAGCACAGAGTTCTGCTGAAAGCAAATAACCAAACTCTGCCTCCAGCTCCTCTTTGCCCAAATAGAACAAACCCAACCAGTAAATCCTAACTGCCTTTTAGGTGCCTGTCTAGCTCAATCCAGAACTCAACAGCCCCTGCAACGTGCCTGTAAAAGCTCAGGTATGCCTCTGAGATCTCCCCCTATTCAAGTAGATAGATCTCCCCCTACAAGCTTGAAGAGTTAAGCAAACTCCCCACAAATCATTCTCTTGTGAGCTCTTCTCAGAGCAAAAGATCACTAGAAAAAGATCTCCAGAGTTCTTGCTCTTTGGGTTAAGTAGGGCGAGCTCCTAGTGCTCTGACTGGCTGGATTTGCTGCTTACTGAGGTAACTCCTCCCTCATGTCACTCAGTCTTGCTAAGTCCCTGGGAATTTCTCCCACTCTTTTCAGCTAACAGCCAATGCTTGCAAAGAGCCCGGGAAACATTTCCCACCCTTTTTGCAGCTTGCAGGTTTGCAAAGCATTTTGCAAAGGGCCTAAGAAATACTTCTGCCCTCTGCAGCCTGCAGCCTGAATCTGTCACAGTCATTGAAAATAACACACACACACCCAAAGAGCACAGCCCCTTATTATGTATGCATTTTGTTACTATATGCAACAGTCAATAGGACCAATAATAGCTGAATGATTAAATTTCTGCATTTAAAAGAACTACTAGAGCAAAGGAATCCCAGTCTTTGGTAAAACTTCAATATCCTTCCACAATAACCCATTATTGATTCAGTTCTAGGCAAGGGTCAGAGCTTCCAGAGCTCCTTGGCATGTGATCTGGAGGCTGATCTTGACCCAAATTGTTTGTTCTGGGCCAGTAATCAAATGGGAGACAGTAACATGTGCCAGGGGCTGTCTTCAATGCTGTAAACCTGTCCCGGCCATCATTGGAGCCTAGGGAGCAAATTTCAACAGCCACTGAATTTGCAGACTGGAGTTTTCGCAGCGAACTTCAAACAGCCACTTCCAGAATGAAGCAAAATGGTATCAGACTATGTGCACCACTTTGACCACTCCAATAACCTGCATAGTGAATGACTGGAGTGTCCCACAGCCTAAGAATGCTCTGTAGACCATTTTAAAGTGGTCTCCTGTTGTAATACTCCAAAGCTGCAATGTTCACGATGTTCACACAGTACCCCTGACACACAGTACCTTCATCTTGTTTTAATTCAGCTGCAACCTATTAGTTCACATACAGCCTCTTACCACCTCCAGGCAACAGACAAACACTTGAATGGCTTCTTGTGACTCAGAATGGAGACATATTGATGGCACCTCACACCAAATTTCCCAATGACCTCTGCCAGATGTTCATACATAACATAGGGAAAAGAATAAATCCCTGAGGATAACCTCCAACTAGATGAACAAAATCCCCTATGACAGCTCTCTGGTATCATTCTTGGAGGTTAGAATGAGACTACTTGCTCTTGCAATGGAACCTCTTGCAAGAAGGCTTAAATAAAGATCTGGAGGGATATCCACTAGGATCTGAGCAAGTGAAATTTAATTTATATGCCAATGATTTCATACTCTTCAATAAATCCACAGAGTACAGTCCCAGTGTTTCTAAAAAAAAAAAAAAAAAGGAATACTTCTACCAAGCATTAGGACTGAAAGTTAATTTGGAAAACTCTCTCTTAAAATGATGATAATACCAAGAGCTGAGGTTTCTAGAGTCCAGAGGGCAGTTCACTCTGAAAGAATCTCATGCGGATATGGTGGTCTTATGCTGAGTGACATAAAGCCATTGCATGCCATAGATACCTTCAAATATAAGCACAAATAATTTTCCACAGTTGCAGGCAAAATGACTGCAGTGTGAATCAAACAGTAGTGAAACTGACAGTCTTGCTAGCAAAGAAAATGCTTCTCACAAGGCATTGTTAATGCAAATATTGTCATGGGCCCTTTCTGCACTTATTTCATTTTGATCTGGATCAATAGATCCAGAATAGCTGCTTAAGCTTGCACAAGCATTGCAACTGCCCCACATACACCTCTGACAGCTAGAAATGAAAATGCCTAGCCTTGTGGGTTGGGAACATATTGTGGCATGCTGCTGAATAGCAGCCTCCCACATCCCGTACAGCTAGAAATCTTTGCATTGCCCAGGGCCTGCTGTAGTGTGTACTAGCAAGTGTATGGCTGGTCCATATTCCAGGATACAATCTGGAACAAGGTCCAGCTGATAAAGGGCCTTTGCCTTTTGAAGCGATACCAGGGATCAAATCTACCTAAGAACATAAGGGGCCTGGTCACACAAGTCTAAGACAGGACAACCTATTCATTAATTTGAACTGAGGCCATACCAGTGCTGGTCACACCTGGAGCCTTTTTGCACAAGGGGTTTTCGAACGCATGGATGGCATGCTGGGACGCCGCGTTCGCTCTTGCGGGTGGCGGGATCCATGCTCGAGGGGGCGGCCCCTCGTTGTCTGGGCACCTGCCTGGCCTCTATTGCCCATCTGAGCATGTGCGGGTGCCCAGCCAATGAGGGGCCGCCCCCTTGAGCAACCTCAGAACGGCCCGGCCTTTCTACACAGAATCGGACCTGCAGGAGAAGGTAAGACCCCTCACACACGCTCGCGCAAACCTGGGGATGGGTTGGGGGCTTTTGGCTGGGGTTCCTGCCCATCCCCAGAGCCCGATCTGGGGTTCGGGAGTGAGCAGGAACCCAGGGACAGAAGGCACCTGGGCTGCCCACACTGGCTCCATAGGAGCCAATGGGAGCAGCCCTGGGGAGGGTCTTCCCCCTGAACGGGTTGAGAACACTTTCCCGTTCGTGCTGGCGGGTAAGGGAACGGCTCTCAAAGCATTCCTTACCTGCCCTTGTGCGAACGGGAAAGTGTTCTCAACCCATTCGGGGGGAAGCGTTCCGAGGCATCTTCGCCTTGGTGCGAAAATGCCTCGGGATTGTTATAGGTCATCCTGAGGCCATTCCCACCTTGGGCTGCATTGTTCACACCTTTCTGTGCGATCTGCCTGAGTCTCCTCCATCAAACTCTTGGCTCTCCACCCCTTTTGGTGCATCAAATCTATCTCCTTTCTGATTGAATACTGTTCTGCCACTCAAGGGAGGTGAGGGTGTGTGTTTGCAGTTCTTTTTTAAGCCTGCCCCCCCTCCCATGCCCCCCTTCCTTTTTTATGTGCTTTTCTTCTCCATGCAATTAATTTTTAAAATAATAATAATAAATTTGATAAAAACACCAGATAGAGGAATCATACACATCAACTGAGGAGAGAACGGGAGGTGCCTCACAAACTCCATATGTGTCAATTGGCCAAAGACTGGACCCACCCATCACAGCACAGTTCAGCCTCCTTTAGCCCATCTTCCCCACTCACACTTTGAGGAAGTAAAGACAGCCTAGAATGCCAGGATGGACTGAGTCCTTGTCAGTCCTCTAAAAACAGGACTCCAAGTTTGAATCAAATCAACTCCTTACAAACAAGATGCAATTGAACTAGAATGGTTCAAATTGAGCCCTTCTGTTCAACTGAGCAACCCTGGATTGGGCCACAGTCCAGACATCCTGCTTGTCCCTCCAGCCTGGCAACCCTTTGCTCTCCAGGTACTTGCTGTACCCCTGAGCTACCCCCATTCTCACAGCTTCAGAGTATCTTCCTAAAATAGATGCTGATGTCATCAACTCTACACTCTTCTCAGTGCCAAGGAAATACATTTAAAAGCCTATTGTTCATCTTTGAAGTTCGCAGAATGTTTTCTAGTTTATTCATTTTACCTTAATACAATATTCTTTTCATTTTTATAGTTACTTCTGTCCTGGTGTTTATATTTTTATTGAACCCTCATATGGTCAACAATCCTATATAGAATTTTTTCTAAAATTAATGCATAATAATTTCTATTTTGCCCCACAGACATTTAACAAAATGTGTACATTGTGAAGCATCTTATCTCCCAATAAAAGATACGTTTACTGTTATAATGACCTGCCAAAAAGTAGGACAAGGTAGGAAGTTCTGATCGAAGGTTTGTTTCATAAGATCCAAAATAATGAGTATAGCAAAATTAGGTACATTAGTGGGAAGAATGTTTGGTCGAAGAAGGAAGATAGGCAGCTCTAAACAGCTCCTTGAATTCCCCTTAGGAGTCTGGATAAGAAGTGCATAGCAAATAAAATCCACCACAGAAGTACTTTAATAATCACACTCTCATCATTGCGTGGCAGAAAACTCTGGCAAACTCCCCAATTGCTATTCACCATCCATACTACTTGCATTTAATTTTTGTGGTATCTTCATCCTGGGAAAAGCAGCCAGTTAACACCTGCTGAATATCCTTTCTCAAGGGATGAATGTACAAGCCAAGTTCAAGTGGGCCTTCATTGATTGCATGTGTTTTGTGTTAAGCTCCTTCACCTGTAATGCACTTTCTACAATAGCTGATAGATTTTTCTCCCCTCAGTGGTCCCTCTGGGAATCCTTAAATGCCATTTTTCAAGAATTTGGTTTTAAGAAAGCTTTTTGTTCCTCTTTTGGGAGGAAGTTTATGTTTTCAGACCATGCTTTCAAAACAACTTTCTAGAAAACTATTTGAGGATCACTTACAATCCTCCTTGGATGGATGGATGGATGAATGCATGGATGGATGAATGCATGGATGGATGGATGCATGGACGGATGGATGGACGGACGGATGGATGGACGGACGGACGGACGGACGGCCAGCACCCAGATCTGTGCAAACCTCTATTGTTACATGACTGGGGAAACCATTTGTGAAGATTGACTTTGAAATTTTATTCAGACTTACCTGCTTCCAACATGTCAAAACATGTTCTGCTTTACTCCTCTGCTAAGAAACAGACCCCACCTGCAAATGGCAGGTAATCAATTTAAAGTATGTGTAAGTAATGCTTAATTCTGCTAATAGTGCTGAACTACCAGAGTCCTCACCATGCTGGCTGGGGCTGATGGGAGTTGTAGTTTACCAATATTGGAATGAGTACCGCATAATCATATCATTGTAAAGATTGCTTTTTAGGGATCTCTCCAGAGGAAATCCACTTTTAGGTCCTCCCTCCTAGGAAAGATAGATGATTCCATCTTTAAAACTCCTAAAGGACAGCTTACACATTTTTGGCCGTGGTCACAACTTCACTTTAAACTTTCTTCAGTTCACTTTCAGGCCTGAATGCTCACAGCTTTTCATTTCGATCTGTTTTATTTGTGGAATTTCCACCCTCCGTTTGGACTTTTCTGAATGAAAAGTCCACAAATGAAATGGATAGCAATTAAAAGGTGTGAGCAGTCAGACCTGAAGGTGAACAGAAGAAGGATTAAAGTGAAGGTGTGACCATGGCTTTTATTTCAGACTTTTTTTTTTCTAAAAGCAGGGGTGGGTGACCAGGGCAAGTAAGTACAAATGGAATCTCCTCCCACCAAGTACCAGTTCATGTACTTTGTTTGAAATCTAAGTGGTGCAGGCAGATTCTCTTTGATCCGACCTGTTCAGGTGAAATTAAAGAAAGTCCAGCATGGACTTCAAAGGAAACCCACAAACCTGGGGGTAGAAATTTCCATTTGCATTCACTTGCACTGGTTCCCCCTACTGAAAGTTAGATGGGCTGGCTTGGTATTTCTGGATAGATAGGCAAAAACACCTTAAAGTCAACAGTAACATGTGGAGATTAATAGGAACATTACTGCAGTTTTCTTGACAAGAAGGAGATCTGAGGTGTTTTCACACTACCCTTTCTGTCCGCTGGATGCGAAAGGAGCACAATGACCCAACACTGACTAGCACTCGCAACTTAGTGCTAGTCAACTTTGCCTCCTCCCTCCCGCTGGGATCGGATACTACCTTATTGGATCCCGAGGCCAAGTCCTCCTCTGGGCACCCCCATTTTGGCAGCAGTGCATCCCCAACTGTGCATGTGTCAGTGCCATTGCCTTGATGATGCTGACACTCTGCACACACACAGTCACATCTACAGTCATCTGAGGTGCTAGCACACTTGTGTGACACCTCAAACGACCCCTGACTTCTGGCAAGAGCGAATGGTTGCGCTGCTGGAAACTTCATGTAAGTAGTTAGGTAATCAGTAGTTAGGCACTTCTGGGGAGGGAGGGCATGCTTGTAGGCTGTTACAGCCTACTTGATGTGCATATGTTCTTCCCCAGAGGTGCACTAATTATGCACTAGAGACCGTAGTGCAAAAGGGCTTCTGGTTTACCCCTATTTTCTCCTAGAAGTGACCTTTGCTTTCTAGGACTTGCTCTGCAACTGTGGCAATATGTGTTTGGTCAAATGTATGTCCTGCTGACTTACAACAATAAATGAGTAACCTATGTTACTCTGCATAACATTGTAACGAAGTGTGCAGTTTTAGGGTGAACTCAAGAATTTGAAGATACAGCCCTTCTCTTCAGTACATAGGTGTGAGTAGCTGCTTTCCAAAGTTTTTGTATCTCTGGAAGTTTGTCTAGAGTTTGTATTTGTACTCAAGTACTTGGATAAATAAAGGACAGATGATGTGTGACTCTTCAAACACTGTTGTACTTAGAGATTTGCTGAATTGGTTTGGGTCCGACCTGGTTTGAATTTAACTACTTTATTTGACCTGAATGGAACCAAACTACCACCAACCTATTTGAAAGGAGCAAGTCTGAATCAAACCAAGCCAAAAGGTCTTTGTTCAAATGGGTCAAACCACCCAGTTCACTTTGAACTAGTTTTGAGTTCAGCCACAATTGCCCTTAAAAACATTGAAACAAATAGGTTCAAACCTGTTTGAGGTTCAGATTCAAACTGGGCCAATCCTGTTCACCTTGATTTAAGCTTGAACCCTGTGTGGTTTGGTTTGGTTGGAACTAAATAGAAGCACAATTTTGACTTCATGCACATCTCTAGTTGTACCCTAGCTTTTTGCAGTCCTAGCCAGGAATGCCAATGACCAAAAACTATATCAGTTGTACTCCAACCTTTCTAAGAAGGCCACGGGTTTCCCCTTCCCTTGGCTAAACTGTTTGCCAATTTTTTTCCCTGCAACGAATGGCAATAGACAGAATTCCTCCCACCTTTTTAGATTGCAACACCCAGAAGACCTTGAAGAAGATGAAGAACGTAATGTCTGAATGTCTCCTCACTACCTCATTAACTTGTAATAAATTAGGAAAGCAGTGAGCTGTTGTTTACACACCTGAAATCCACAAGGATGGCAAATCCCAGTGCTACAAGCCTACCTGAAATGTTCAAGGACATACAATTGACATAGTGGAACTTCAACAGCAAGACAGAGAGCTCCAGGCTATGGAGGCGCTGTATAAAGCTGTCTACATCTTCCTAAATTAGAACTGACAACAAGTCCTGGTTTATAATGCTGAGTTCTCAACTTTTGGGCACCAAAACCTATCCAGAAAAGGAAACAGAGCACGTTATAGAAATATGCATTTGTGTTTTAATGCTTTTGGGCATTCCTTTTTTCTTTGTGTCTTTCTAATTTCACTAGAAATATTAACTATTTTAGGTTTATTGTTTGGCAAGATTAATCTTAGGAAGGGAACTTTTATTCTGAAACAGGCTCATTAAAGTTTAATATGCAAAAGAAAAAGAAAAAAAGGAAGATTAAAACAAAAAGGAACAGGCTGGAATATTCTGAGTTCAAGTTGTTACAATCATTCATTTTGTTGCTTAGAGAAACTAGTTGTCTGTTCCACGAGACCAGGAGGCATTGCAACTGTATCTTCTTATCTGCTCTGCCACACGCCGGAACACGACCTTGGAGAAGTCATTTGGGTTTAACTCTTTTCAACATGTTCATTAATTTTCAGGTGTCAAACGTGGAGCACTTCTCGGAGAGAGAAAAATCAGATTCTCCTCATACCTGCAATTCAAGCAAATTTTAAAAAATAACCACACAACAACCAGAATAACCAGTGACTCTAGTTCTCTGTTAATGAAACCTTAGAACTAAGTGTGAGGAAACAACATCACTCTAAGTGTATGTCACTGCTCGTTTTAAAAGCACATTTCTTTTGTGACCAAATTGAAAAAGCAGTCACACTCAATGGCTAAAACCTCTCCCACTGCATTTCTGAAATTTGCTTTCCCATACATATTCTTTTACTTATCTTACTTATTCTTTGTTTTAAAACTTCCAGTGAGAGTCATTCAGTTTTTTTCACCTTTGCTGAACTCTTCTAGATCTCCACACCAAGACCGTGGTCACACCTTTACTTTAAATCTTCTTCAGTGCACCTTCTGATTGCAGTCCCAACACCCTTTCATTTCTATCAGTTTTATTTGTGAACTTGTGGGCGAGTTCCGATTTAAGGAATAAAATGGAATATACATCAAGATTTACATCGGGATTTGCATTGATATGTAAAGTGCGTTAAAAAGATGTAAAGAGCATCTGGCAATCGGATTCAACCCCAATTTTCTGTCCCCACTCTAAACACTTAAAACGCTTCCAAAAATGGATTGGGGAAAATGATTATTTCCCCTCCTCTCCCCATTGCCCAGGGCACATGGCAGCAGTGGCAACTCAAACCCCGTTTGCCTGCTCACCTCCACAGCCACCATCCCCAGCAGGGGTTCCTTCTGAAAAAAGCACCCTGACTGGCTGGCTCACTCTGCTGGCGCTGCCACCTGCACACACGCGCGCGCGCACACACACACACATAAATGTACACACATCTCCCAGACCCTGCAGCAGTTTCCTCCCTTTCCCTTTCTAAAGGTCAGAACTTTTAAAGAGCCAGAATTGTGCAGAATTGCAACATTGTTATCAGGTGTGAAGTGGGTGGATTGTTTTACAGTGAAACCAGCTGCTGTACCTTTTAACTGAAAGGGCTGACCTGCAGGGTGAAACCCCAATCCATTTCATGACGTATTTGCCCAAATACTGCTCTAGTGTTCTTACTACAGTAAGGAAGAAGCATTTTAAAAGCCAAACACGGGAAAAAAAACACCTGAAAAATCAGGTGTTTATTTGTTCCATTTTAAAGCCAAATAATCCTCAAAATACCCCTGAAACTGATTGTCAATGGGGATGACAAGGATCCAAACCATTTTACTTGATTGGGGGTGGGAACGGCGAGGATCCAAACTGTTTTTAAACAGTTTTTAAACAGTTTTAAGTGATAATGGGAACACAGCCTGTGAGTGGAAGGTCCACAAACAAAGCAGATAGAAATGAAAAGGTGTAAGCAGTCAGACCTGAAGATGAACTGAAGAAGGTTTAAAGTGAAGGTGCGACCATGGCCCAAGGAGATGTTGAATGCTCCTAATTGGATTTTCATATTAATTGGTGGTCATACAGTCAGAGGTCTATATTATATGTACAGTGTGCATATGCACACAGAAATGAATCTGTCCTGGTTAGTGCTATGACACTTAGAAGCTTTACAGGTATACTGTAGTATGCTGCCCCGCTTCCCCCCCCCCTCCAAAAAAATACCTTTCTGGGAAAAAAGCATTTTGAAAGCTTTCCATTTCTTTTACTAGGAAGAATTCAACACACTCTTTTCTGTTCCAATATACTTTTCTTGCTGCAACCTGTTAAGCAGTTGCTAAATGAAATGTAATTGAAAAGGAATATAATAGAACTCTCCCTTAACCTATCAGCCCTGTCAAAGGGGAACTATGGTGCATAGCTACTATACACACAGTGGTCTGTGAGTTGGACTCTTTTGCTTGTAAAATATTGGGAATAATTCCAAAAGTGATTGCTAATTGCACAACAAGTCTCTGGATCCAGAACAGTGGGAATAACTTAGGGTGAACCCTCAGTTACCTGGCAGCCCCAGTCCAGAAGGACCATGGGCCTTTTTTGCACTTGGTCTTGTAGTCAACCCACAGTGCAATCCCAGATGGAGCATCTACACTTCAAGGAGCTGTTTCTGACTCAGAAATGGCTTCTTCTTTGCTGGAGCATGCTGCAGATCAACTATGTGTGGAGCACGATAAAGTACTCAGCATGTAGACTTGCCACAACCTTCTTCATCCTTTCCCAGCCCAGATGGGTCCCATTCACACCTCTGTGGTGCAAGGAGGGGCACATGACTCACTGTGCAAGTGTGGTGATGCATCATATGACCTGCCAGCATCAGTGCATGTGCACAGTGTGTCGCTGTTGTGCCAGTAATGACACCAGCACCTACACTGATCCTGGCACCAGTATCTGGACAGAACATGGCTGCACCCAGACACACATCCATATTGCAGGTAAGTCTGCGGATGCATGGGAGGAGGGAACACGTGTATAAGCACTTGTTAGTGTGAATGCTAGTACACACATGGGCAAGTTCATCTTTCCTGTCCCCCAGATGGGATGGAAAGTATGAATTTGCCCTAGAACTGAAGCAATCCAATGGCAGGAATAGCTTCACTATCTCAGAATAAGCCTTTTTGCAGTTGGAAGGCAGGGCCTCACTGGTTCTATGGAGAGAGCTTCTGGGCTCTCTGATAGCTAGGAACTTCGTTCCTAGTCTCAGAGCTGTTAAACCTGAATAGGGGGGCATGAACCCTGCTATACACCTCCCTGTTCTATTGGTTCCTGGACTGCAGGTAAACCAATACAGACACAAGATGCTAGCAAGGGACAGAAGTTGTCCTTAAGCCAGTCCACCATGCAGAAGGGAGGCTTCTTGACCTCTTCCTGGACCAGCTTAAGCGTAAGTGCAGAAAGGCCCTTATATGAACAATTTCAAATTTTGTGGAGAGGATTTTGAAAGATTGGCAAGCCACTCAAGAGAAGATTGAGAAGCAACTCAACAGAAGATCATCACCTCTTCTTTCCCCATTAAGCAATAAGCTCACCAGAAATATAGGAGCAATATGGGCTATCAGTATGGCTGTACCAAGTGCCCTGTCAGGCACCATGAAGCCTGAGCTGTTCCTTGGTTTTCTGAGAACTACAGTTGATGAAAAGGTTGACCTGAGTGCAAGTGGTATAATACTCAACATGGTCAATAATGCAAAATTATGCCTATTGTGGAGCAGTGAAAATTAGAAGAAAGGCTTACCTTTTAGTCTTTATTACATACTCAATTCAGTAGAGCTTTTTGAAGCCTTTAAGAGGTTGTTTTGCTAGAAACTGTTTTGCTAGAAGCAATTTGTTAAGTACTTGAGGACCTTCACACTGACTTGAATTCACCTTCATAATGACTTGAACTCCATCTTTGACAACGGATTAGTAAGGCTAGTGAACTCCCTCATCTGGGATCACTTATCCATTTTTGATACCCAAAGATCCATGAGAAATATTTGCAGTTGTCCAACTCTCCAGCCCGCAACATGTTCTTTGGACTCTTGCCAAATTGGGTGGATCAAAGAAATTTTAAACATCATAAGGAAGTGATGCTGCTGGCATTTAAAAAGTCAGAGGTTTCCCATTCCTGAAAAAGCCCTCCCTGGACCACGACACCACAGGCAGAAACCCCTCCCTTGTGCCCCATTAACTCTCAGGGACTTTTTCCTTTTCAAGCTCCTGAAGGGAGACTGATACTTGAAAGCCTTGTACCTGGGCAGATTGTCCGTGGCTGAATGGTAGACGGCTACTGGTGGCTTGTCTTACTAATGGGATTCCAGCAGGTTAGTGTCTGGCCACCTTAGAGACAGACAGCCAAGCCAAGTGAACCAGGGACTTGCTACTCCACCAGGGCTTTTCTTATTCCTATGGTGTGTGTGTCAAATTTGTTTGAATTTGGACATTCAGATTTGAATCGAATAACTATAAATTCAAATTTAAACATTCAAATGAATTTCAAATCTTTTGAATCATTTGTACAATTATTCGGACATTCATACCGTATTTTCCGGCGTATAAGACGACTGGCCGTATAAAACAACCCCCAACTTTCCAGTTAAAATATACAGTTTGGGATATACTCACCGTATAAGAAGACAACACCCGGCGTATAAGATGACCCCTGACTTTTGAGAAGATTTTCCTGGGTTAAAAAGTAGTCTTATACACCAGAAAATACAGTATGTGTACAGATACGTACAGGATGTGTACTTGCCTGTACACATCTTTCCCACATCCATATGCATTTGTACGGCTCCATATGGGACAAAAGCGGGATGCATATGGGATAAATAGAGGATGCATACGGACGCATATGGGATGCATACAGATGTGTATGGGCACCCACGAATGTTGTCGACATTCATATTTGCAAATACCGATTGAAAATTTGCATGGATAGATTTGACTATATTCAAATTGAATCAGATGTGAATACATTATAATTTTAAACATTTGAATCAATTTGAATTTTCAGATATTTGATTTGAGTCGAATCGAATTCCAAAAATTGCATTCGTACACACCCCTACCATGCACATCATGTTAGTGCAAACAAAGAGAGATAATACACACACACACTTCATATACACACACCACATGCATGTACACATGCACACACACAAATACATGTGTGTGTACTCACTCACACACACACACACACACACCTCCAGCACGGCCAGTTTAAAAATAAAGGTTTTCTTCTCATGCTATTAATAGTCAAGAGCCACTGGCTCTCAGCTGCAAGTAGCTCACATTGTTAATATAATTGTAATATATTATAAAAGTGTATTTGGTGTAAGTGTATCAGCAGAAATCTTTAATTAATAACATTCATTCATACCTGGTGGATGCCTGCATTTAGATTAGGCAAAAGGCAGCCATTAAGTTGAAGTAGTGAGCTTATTAAGGAACACAGCTCTATTTCTGTGCCTGAATTTACTGATGCTCTGATGTGCACATTTAAATTCCCAAGTTAGTTCCTAGAGACAATCAATAAAACTTGCTCTCTTTTCCCTCCATGCTCATTATTTTCTAGTAACATTACATCTTTAACTTTATATTTTGTAAGCACGTCCTCGTCTTCTCTCTCTCTCTCTCTTTCAATTGATTTTCAGAGTTAGGTAGGCTATCTGTGAAAAGTGTCAACTGGAAAACTAAGGTAGAATTTGTAATAAAAACAGAGAAAGAAATGTGTGGAATCAAAGGCAGACTTCCCTTGTCTGCAGCACTACTTCCAACAAGGGCAAGAAGATGTTGCAGTGAAGGCCATTTTCAGGAAGTGAAGGCAAATGATAGATACGACTGGTTCTTACTTCCATTCTCAAGAAAGGGAACTACAGTGTGCCAAGTAGCTAAACCTCTCATCATACCTTTTCATTGGCCATATTGCATGTCATCCCTGATCCTGCACATGTTTAATTTAGTCAGAAATGTGACTTTATGATTAATAGAACACCATAACATGTAAATTCTTGCTAGAGAGGACTATTGTATTTTAATTATACTTTTATTTTAAAATAGGAATGGGTGAAAAATATTCAGCACTTTCACAATTCCTACAAATTTGAACATTTGTGGTTGAATCCAAGGGGGCCTATGAACTGAATATATCCAACCTTCATTGAAGCTTAATTGAAGCTTCAACAAAGGTCAGATCTGCCCATGCCTGGCCTCCTGCCCCCCCCCACCCCCGGTTGTGCCCTCTTATCTGTAAATCCAACTGCCTCCATCTTGCCCTCCTCCAAGGCTCAGCTAGGCATGGTGGAGGTGCGTGAGCAGATTTAGAGGCCACCCCATCCAGGAATCATGGGAAATCTTGAGATTTCCTTCAGTTCCCAGATGAGTGCCGCCTCTCCAGCTGCATGTGCACCTTCAGAAAGCCTAGACAAGCCTCAGAGGGAGGTGCAGTGGCAAAAGGTGAGATGGGAGTGAGAAAAGAAGAAGAGTTGGCTTTTCCACCCCGCTTTTCTCACCCATTTAAGGGGGCTCAAATTGGCTGAGAAAGCTTTCTATTCTCCCCACAACAGAACGCCCTATGATGCAGGTGGGGCTGTGAGAGCCCAGAAAGAGAGGTGTGACTAGCTCAAGATTACCCAGCTGGCTTCAGGGAGGAGTGCAGAATCAAACCTGGTATTCCCAGATAAGAGTCCAGATCCCTAACCACTAGACCAAACTGGATGGGGGGTTCCTTCATGTGTGAACATTCATTGGTGGTGGTGGTGGTGGGAGCTTTGCACAAAGCTGAACATCACCCCCTTATATTTTAACAAATGTTGTGATCCACACTTTTGATAAAGAGTCTGATAGAAATACTGAGAAATAAAATGAATGAATACATGAATACATATCAATGGGCTTCAATCAGAACATATAGAATGGAACATAAAAACATTAAAGGAGCCTTGCTGAATCATCTGCTCCAGCATCCTGTCTTGCGCTGTGGCCCACCACATGCTTCTGGATGTTTTCAAGTAAATCGTAATAGTGAAACCCTCACCTGCTCAGAACTCCCTCCCCCCCCCCTTGGTTCCATCTAAAGTATAGAACTTTGTGGCCTACTAATTTCAGTACAGGGTGTTCAACTTGCGAACCATTGCACCAGTCTGAATTGCACAGAAAGTGCTGAAAGCCTTCTTCCATATTGACCTGCCTATTCCTTAAGATCTGCAGGGGAGGACCTCCTGGTTGTCCCACCACCCTCAGCAGCAAAAAGGATTGGCAGCCAGGAGAGGGCCTTCTCAGTGATGGCCTTTACACTATGGAATAGTCTCCCCCTTCGGGTGCGTCAGGCTCCTTTACTGTATATGTTTAGGAAAGTGGTGAAAACGCCCTTCTTTGTCCTCACCTTGGGAATATACTGTCTCTTCCCACTTTACAGACACTGTAACAGTTTTAATATATACTGTTGTTGGGTGCGTCTTCATGGCATGTGTTATTTCGGTTTAAAGAATTCGAAATAAAAGAAACGGAACAAAGCTGTCCAGACGACTTGCAAGTTGATCCGGTTCCGATGGCAGCCTTAACGCGGGATCAATACTCGGAGTCCACATGGCAGCATTGTCCTCCTGCCCATTGCCCGCACTCTCTCCTGTGATTGGTTTTCCCTGCCAGGATCCCACCCTCCCTTCTCTTTGCGTCATGCTCCGCCGTGAATTTCCTGCCCAATCCACCCTCCCCCTTCCCAGCAGCAGCAGCAGCAGCAGCAGCATCCATCCATCCATCCATCCATCCATCCATCCATCCATCCATCCATCCATCCATCCATCCATCCATCCTTCCGTCCGTCCATTCTGGCGCTGCAGAGAGCGGGGAGAAAGTTTCCCAGGCTGCGAAAGTTCCCGGGGGACGGGCTTTCCTTTCCGTTACACTGTAGCAAAGGAACCAGCTCACTCTCTTAAAAAATGTTGCGAATTTCCGCAATTTTAATGAAAGGAAGTAATACAGCTGAGGGGCTTTAAATATTAAAGAGGCATATGGCTGTGGTTCCTTCTTTCCTCCCTCCTTCCCTCCCCCACCATCCCCAGGCGCCCTTCTGCCGCTCATCAGCTGGGGGTAGACCCCCTCTGCTCCGGGGATTCCTGCCATCGGGGTGCCCAGCAAGCGGGCGCAGAGGGGAAGGCTCTCCATCCATCCATCCATCCATCCATCCATCCATCCATCCATCCATCCATCCATCCAGGCGCTGCGGCGCTGCGGCGCTAGTGGCTTCTCCCTGGGGCTCCACCGCCGCTTTTCCCCGCTTTGCCGCCACTTTGCCCCGCAGAGGAGGAGAGCCAAGGGGTGGACAAGAGGGCGAAGGGGGCTCCTCGCTTGCTCTCCCCCCCCCCCCCCGTGGCCGGGAGGGAACTCCGCCCCCCCCACCTCACAGGGACCGAAGCTGGATTAAAACCTTGGCTTGTGGTCACACCTAAGGTTTAATCTAGCTTCACTCCACCTTCAGAGTGAGAGAACACATCAGCAAAGTGACCAGTAGTTTTCTTTCCACATTATCTAGTCTAAAGGTGGATTTTCTGAGTTATTAACCCTGAAAGAAAACCAGCTTGTCAGTTTGCTGGTGTATTCTCTCACTCTGAAAGTGAACTGAAACTGGATTAAACCTTAGGTGTGACCACAGGCAGAGGCAAAGTAGCATAGAGGGGGCTCAAAGCGGTTGACATTCTGTTCTCACCCTTCAGGGGACTAAGTGGCTGACAAGCCTCCCTTAAGGGGGCTGAAAGCCACTGTTCCGAACCTTCAAAGGTCTGAAATTGCGCAAATTGCAACATTTTTAAGGTGTGAAGTGCTTAGATTGATACAGTGTTTCAGCTTTAAGGACTGGAGGTTTATAGTGGGTGTTTGAGGGTGGATTTTTTCAATGAAGGAAACCCTAAACATGACGTGCTTCTAATACGTTCAGCCATTGGTTACAGTGCGATTGGGGGGGCGGGACAGCCTTAACACGGAATCTCATCCCGGAACGATACTGTCCACACAGTTAAAAAGGAAACACGTATTGACACACGATCCGGAGTGAGACCTGTTGAGATCAGGATTTATTTCTAATCGGGATAACGTCCTTTAACACGGAAATACCGTGTTAATCCGAAGTGCCGTCTGAACTGCGCGAACTCAAAACGTTTTGAATTCGAGATAACTATGCCATGAAGACGCACGCGTTGTTTTAATATATGTCTGATTTTAAATGTTGTTACCTGCCCCGAGACCTTTGAGTATAGGGCAGGATAGAAAATCAATCATCAATCAATCAATCGTTAAATAAATATGTATTTGTTTGTTTATTATTTATTTATTACTTATTACCCCATACCCAAAGATGGCAGTTGTAGTACCTGCCGTAATCATGGTGCTGTGTAAGCCTTCTCCCTACCTTCTGCACAAAGGAACATGTCACGTAACTTTTTCTGTTTGGTGTAGGCTCCTTCCAAGTCACATCAACTTTTACAAAATTTAGAGGGAGATATTGTCAGCCTGAAACATCTTTATGTGGATGAGTGGATCCATGGGTGGAGAGTGAGAGATCCTGAATGTGGAGCAACAGATCTACTGTGGTCCCCCAGATGTTCCTGAACATTAACTCTCAGCTTCCCACTTCTAGCATTCTGTGCCAGAAATTTTGTAAATGGCATCCTGGAAGCTGTTAAAGCATAAGAGGATCAGGTTACAAATTATTGAGTCCAACATCTCATTTCACACAGTGACCCACCAATTGCTTCTGGCCATTCTCAAGTGGAAAACTAAAGCAAAATCTGGTTTTTCAGCAGTGTCCATTTATAGTACCATCTAATGCCAGCAAGGATCAGTTGCAAGTTCTTTGAACATCAGTAGCTTCACTGCAATTCCTGAAAAAGAAAAATGTTGATAAGCGTGCCTATTTTTGAAGGGCCCTGAACTCTTATATGCCCCTCATAGAAATCCTTCCTCATTGCTTAGATTAAGTAAATGATAGGTTCTTCTGCTTTTTGCCATATCTTACTATATGTTTTAAAGTTTTAAGGATAGAGAAAGAGAGAGAAACTCTAGTTATCATTATAAACATTGGACAAATTAGATTTTTTTGGGTGGGGGAAGGAGGCTGGTTTTCTCCCTGGTAAATTATGAATGATGCAGGAACTCTACTGGTTATTTTTCACAAAAACTACGTCACAAGCAGAATACCATTGTCATCAGCCTTCCTTAGAGAAGGAGGAACTGCAGTTAGATTGGCCAGTGAAGGATCAAATTCTAATCTGCCAGTAGATGGGGAATAAAAGGGACAAAAAAGCCTCAAACTAAATTTGCCTGCATGCTTATGGTTGCTTGATAACACCATTAACCCCAATTGCTGTGTCTTTAGGACTTTGGCAGCTTAGCTCAGTTTCATTTCAAAGGTGATATTTTTCTATTTTTCAAAAAAGAAGAAGAAGAAGGCTTCTAGAATCACATTGCAGGATTAAAGGGTATATTATAATTATCAATAGCAATAGCAATAAAAGTTTATTAAAGGTCATTAAAATGAAAGGGGATGGCTATAGATCCCATCAATCTGAACTGACTCCCTCCTCTGGTGTTAATTAGAAATCTCAGATAATGGTTATATGGGGGAGTAGTGGGAAAATTTAATTACGAAAGTTTAATGGGCCACTATCCACTTCCTGCCAGATTAAAAACTGATGATTTACACTATTTTTGATACTATACTAAGCTTTCCTTAAAAGTAAAAAAATAAATAAAATGTTGCAAAAAGCAAAATAAAATAATAATTTAGTTAGAGCACTTTGTCCACTTCTAAAGTGCCAAACAATTTATGTTTTAAGCAAGGAAGTGAAGCAGGGAGTTTGATATTGTCAGAGGTATTAAAAGCTAATGAAATAACTTCATCCAAAAAAGCTGCTTGCTTTAACAGTTTTTTCCTCATTCTGCTTCCAGCCTAGCTGTGACAGAATAAGAATTCTGATAGAGCCCAAGAGGAAAACTGAAAAGGAGAAGTTCACAGTTACAAATGTGCTATTTTACAAATGTGCCCTTTTGGAGTTTTGACTCAGACTGATTCGTAACCATTTTAACTTTCATCAGTTTGGGTGGAAAAGATATTTGGAGTAGTTTTGTATCACACTTTTACAAAAAAAGAAGATCCCTGCAGCCAGCTTTCAATAAATATTATGACTAGAGATAGAACAGAATTACAATCCAAATTTGAGAAGGAGTTATTCAGGAAATGCTTAGCTTTCTTTACTGAGTTCAAGTCTTCAAGGCCACATTAACATCATTCTAATGATGAAGGAATTTACTGATAAAACATCTAATGACCAGCTTATGACAGTCAGCAGATAAAGTACTAGAACAGAGACAAACATTTTCCCAATTGATAAAATGAAGAGTTGGGAAACAACTGAATAGTTAAAATGACTTCAATAGAAAAAGGCAGATACTGAAATAGATTATAAAGGAATCAATATGTATACATTTTGGTTAATTTATAAACATCTGTATTATTATACAATGATTAGAAGAAGCCAGTATTGATTTGTCAAGAGTAAATCCCGTCTGATTAAATTTTTCTCTTCTGCAAGCAGGTTCTTAGCTTAGTGGAATTTTGGAATGTGTTGGACACAATTTATCTTGATTTCAGCAAAGCATTTTCCCATGGTATTTTGGCTAGAAAACTGGTTAAACAAGAGACTAAATCATTCACAGCTGGTTGGGAAACTACTCAACGGTCATTAATGGCTATTCTTCAAACTACAGGGATGTTTTGAATGGGGTGTTGAACATCTTCGCCTGTTTTAAAAATCAAAGGTGATGAACAGAATCATATTGTTTAGCAAATATGTGAATACCACCACATATCTGGGAGGAAAAAAGTGATAATTCTGATGACAGGCATGAGGTTTCTGACCTTGATAGACTAGAAAACTGCTGAAATTTATCAAATATCAATAAACATTCTGTGCTTAGATACAGGAAGCAGAATTTCAGATTTAGAAATGCCATATGGGAGAAGAATCTTGGGAGTGTACGGAAGTGTATAGGTATGCAGAAACAGAAGTTCATTGGTTTGCTTCAAAGCAAACCAAATTGTTCCTTGTCTCTGATATTGCCAGCTGTGTATGGGGTGTATGAGTATTTCAGCCAAGCAACCAGAAACGACCTGCTTCCAGCACTACTTCTGTGTGTCAGCAAAATGGCATCAGACTTGAAATACCAATTCAAGGCTGCCATCCTATCCACACACATGCTACTGGTCTGGTATAACAGCTAAACAGTCCAGGGACTATTTGCAAGCAGTCCATTGCTGGAGTGGGATAATGTACCATTTTTGCTCGGTAGCTCCATCTTATGCAGATGAGGCATTCTAGGAGAAGGTGGGACCTTTGCTAGGTTGCTCCATAATACAGAGGGAGTAGTTTAGCAGGTTCCCTGGCTAGTGCATCAGCCCAACATGGTTATGGCATTAGGTTGCAACTGCATAGTGAATTTGGAGTGAGATGGAGCCCTCTTCACTTCCAGGCGTGCATATGACTCATGCCCATTCTATGCTTCAAAACTGAAGGTGTTCCACTGCCTCCACTGCTTTCTTGGGATCATCAGTGGTGAAAGCAGTGCAATGACAGGTCTCTGATCAGTTCATCATCAGGCTTAACAGTGAACAGAACGCTGTTTGGAAGACTTTCTTCCTCACAAGGTGTAAGCAGGATGGGAACTTCACATTACTCCCACCAAATGTTCCAGTCTAGATCCTGACTTAGTTGTTGTCCACTTGGTAATAGATCAAGGCCTCTTCTCAGCTGGAGTGCTCACTCGTACCTGGGACCTGTTTTCTCTTGGCTTTTTGCTGGAGCATATATCAGGATAGTAGTCTGTGTATCTGCATGCTAATGAAGACTCTGGCAGGCCTCACTTGGGACCTGCTGTAGCCTGCACTAGCATGTGGACAGCAGGCCCCTAATCAGGGATATATTTCAGATTAAAGCCAAGTGTGAACTGGCCTCTGGAGGCAGAAGCCAGCTCCTGGCTTTGAAATTTCTGTCTGAGTCAGTTAAGGAAATGGGACCAGAAGTGGAGCATTTTCTGAGCATCCTCACTACAGGACTCTACAGAGAGCACGCCAGGTAAATCTCCTCTGCTGCTGCCCTCCCTCCACATATCAACAACAGGAATGAATGAGGTCAGCAGGTGCCCTTGGAGTGATCGCAAGACCCTGCAAAAGGGGTGCAATGTAGAAAACTAGATAGTGCCCTCAGGTCTTTTCCATGTAACCTTCGTTAGCCGTGTAGATACAACCTTGTTTCCAATTCAGTGGAATTCACAGTTTCATATTATTTCACAGCTGTGCTAAATCCTATGGTCTTCTTCACTTGACTTTGGTGAGCTCTGAGTGTTATGCAGTTAGAAGTATTCAGACAAATTGAAACAGGTCAAGCAAAGGACAGTGAACATAATCAGTACTCTAAGAACAATTCTTATGAGGCCAGTTTGGAGCAACTGAGGCTGTGTCCCCATGCAAGCCATTTGGAGCAGGATCGGAACACATGGGACTGGGAGCGGGTTCGAGATAGCTCCCAGACTGTCCCCATGCCATTCCCAGCAACGTGGGCTAGGTGCAGGTTGGGTGTGGATGGAGGCTCTCCCATGCTGTGACAAACCCTGGGACAGGGGAGAGGTGCCCCCTCCTCTCCGCCCCCTCTCTCCTCTTTGGAAGCCGGATTGGCGTCAGCCCACCCCTGTGCCACATCCCTCCCTCCGTCAGTGGTACAGAAAGCCAGGGGAATGGGCTGAGAGGCATGGAAAAAAAGTTAAAAGCTGACTTCATAATAATAAATTTATAATTTTAAAAGACTGAAAGCTGCTACAATTTTAGCGGCATTTGGGTGCTTCAGCAGTTTTGCGCACCTCTGCTCTACCAGGAACCGCAAGAACCAATGCACAGGGCAAGCACACCCCACCTCCTAATCTTGACATGACCGCCAGTCTCCTCCATGGATAGCCCATGATTATCCCCATGTGCAGTCTCGGCTCGCTAACCAATGCGGGACCCCAAAACTTGCTGAGACTTGTTTTTTGGGGTACCAAATTTGGTCCTGATCTGGCACAGTTTGGGGGGATTTGGTCTGCTTTCCGTGGACCAAATCCAAAACGCATGGGGATGCTCCTTGCTGAGCCCGCATTCGGTACCATACCAAATGTGCATGTGGACACGGCCTGAGTATCTTTAGCATGGTAAAACAAAGATTCCAAATAGCACTTTTCAGATGAGGGGATGTCACAAAGGAGGCAAAAATTTAACTTCTACTGCTTCAGATGACTGCAATTGATCCAATGATTTTAAGTTAATATGTTGGTAAATTAAAACTGAATATTAGAAAATTTATCTTTGCAGAAACCATGCTAATTTAACCTTCAGTAATTCTTGATCCTCTGTGTGCACTCTAATTTTATTTTTATTGACAGTTTCTGTCACTTTATCTGAAATTGATTCTAAGTTGAATGGTCTCTGTAATTTCTTGGATTGCCCTTGGATCCTTTTTTAAAAAGTTGGTATTATATTTGCTGTCTTCCAGGTTTCAGGCATAGATCTTAGGGAAAGATTATATATTTCTGATTCAAGAGCAGCAATTTCACATTTCAGTTCTTTAAAGGCTCTCAGATGAATGCCATCTGGTCCTGATGATTTGTTAGCATTTAATTTATCAAGACACGTGAAGACCTCCTTCCTGGTTACCTGTATCTAACTTAAAAAGCCAGCTCCAGCTGCAGACAAGTGCCCTCTTTCTTCCTCAGTGAAAAAAAAAGCAAAGTATTCATTTACTCTTTCAGCAGTCTAAATCCTATTTAATTATGCATTTTGGTTTGCTGTCATCTAATGATCCAACTGTTTTTCTGGTCCAATTCTTGCTTCTAATGTACTTAAATAAGTTCTTGTTATTCCATCCATTTGATGTTTTTAGCAATATGCACCTCAAGAATCCTCTTAGAATTCCTGATTGCTTCCTTCCATTTGTTCTCCCAGAGTGATTGAGCTCTTCTAACTTTTCCTTTTAAAGTTTCTCTTTTAGATTTTATTGGCAACTTACCATCTATATTTATATAGTTGCATTGTGCTGTTTTTTACTGAATTAATCAAAGTGACTTCTTGTACCAGATCTTGAACACTCCTTACAATCAAGTCCAAGCCCCCTTTCCCCTGTTTGGTTCCCCATTGCCTTTTTCCACTAGGGTTCAGAACTCTTCTAAGACCCCATTAGGAACCCAATTAGTATCTGAATCGTGCCAATCAGGAAGGCTCTGTCCCCACCGGGATCCCACTGAAGCCCCCCATCCGCAAGGCCTATCCCCACAAGGGCAGGGGAAATCTGGATTTAACAGGTCCTTCAGGCCCTTAAATCTGGATTTTGTGTGGACCTAATTAAAGGTGTCCACAATGGGGTCTTCAGGCATCTTCAAGATCCGGTTCTCCAGGAGGACCCCATCTCAAAGATCTGGATCTTGAAGATCTGGATCTTTGACTGTGTATGGAAAAAGAGGGGCAATCATCTAAGGAACCCTTTCCACTGACCCCATTTTCCAAAGGTCAATCTCTGTTGAGAGTTTGGTTGGGGGGACAATAGACTTGCTTGTTGCTCTTTTATTCTTACCTACAATACCTCACCTAGACATTCCAGTTTCTGTCTCTTTTTCATTGTACAAGGCTACACCAGCTCCAGTTTGATTTTACCTGTCCTTCCTGCCACTGGTTGACCACCATTTGTAATTTCTGGTGGTTTTTTTTAAATCTTTCTAAAAATACTTAATGCAAAAGAGGGCATGAATAAAAAATGCCATCTTGCACTTGAGAAATAATGTTAAGTTAGAGAAATAGAGTCCATTTTCCATACAGCTTGTTTACTGCGATATGCCACTGCTTTTCAGACTTGTGAAAGTTCTGGCCACTGGCCAGCTGTACTGAACAATTAAATTGGGACATGACAGGCAAAAGAAGCAACATCTGTGAGGAGCACTATCGAGCAAACAGCCTTCCTAAGCCCCAGGTCTCTGTTTAGCCACCTGGCCTCAGCTGAACATTTGGAGAACTGCATGCAGCATTACATTGTTTAGCCATGGCAAGCCTTGTTGCTGCCACTGAGCAGATGAATTTTGGACACTGACTTTTATGACCAACAAGATTGCACTAATTTGATTAGGTGTGGACAGCTCTGTCCAAAAAATGAGAGAGGCAAGTTCAGTAAGGTGAAATCTTTCATTTGGCCAGATTTCCCAACAACACAAGAAAGAACAATGTCACCTTGTCACTTTTGTCTTGATGATTTGATTTTCATATTATTTTAGCTTATTATTAGTAGGAATTTACTTTTTAAAAAAACCACTGCTCTTAGTTTGTTAACCCTGAAATCAGTTAGGACATGAAGAACACTACAGTGAAAACGCTGTAGAATGCTTTGGCCCAAACGGGTCTAAGACACTTTCCCATCCACATTGGCATTGCAAATGCATCCTTTACCTGCCTACATGTGGATGGGAAAGTGACTCACAAGTCCTGCCCCAGGGGTGGAGAGACCTGTCCAGTGCCTTCCCTGGGGTCCCGCAAGTTGTATTGGCCCGGATCAGGCCCATGCAGGTGGTGGAACCCCCACCCAATCCACCCCAACTCACCCTGGGTGCGCACGCACACAAACACTGCTTACCTGCTTGCTGCCGGGTTGCAGCTGACGCAAGGAGACTGGTGATGCTCTGTGCCTGCACATGGGGCGGTCTCTGATTGGCCAGGCATCCGTGCCTGCACAGATGGCCAGTTGAAGCCAGGCAGGTGCCTGGCCAATCAGGGACTGCCCCATGCACAGGCGCAAAGTGCAGCCAGCCCAATCATATCAGTATCATATCATATCATATCATACCAGGTGACCACCAGGTAAGCAGCGTTCACACGCACGCCCCTGGGCCAGGGGGTGGGTGTTTGGAGGGATTCCAGCCACCTGCAGGAGCCCGATCTGGGCCTCTGGAGTGTGGCTGACCCCAGGGAAGGGAGGCACCAGGGCTGTCCACCCCTGGCTCCACAGGACCCAATGGGGGCAGCCTAGGAGAGGAGCATGCAAATGCTTTCCCTCCAGTACAGCTGGGAATGGCTGGGATGGGCCAAACGCACCAGAATGGTTTCAGAGCACAAACCCAAACACATGTAGACACATTGGGATGGGATGGGGGGGGGGGGGCTCAAAACCCAGAGGAGCGAATGCTCCATCCCAATGCGTTCTACACGAGTTCGAAAATCCCTTGTGTGAAAAGGCCTCAGTTTGCTAACTGAGGACCTTTCCACACTCACTATTAGTTGGTGCCAGGACAGAGTCCAGGATAGCAGAAGCCTGACCCCAAAATAGTGCCCTATCCCTGAAGATGATACTGGTGGACTAGGGAGGCTGTACCAAAACAGCCTGTTATTCCAGCATACTTGGGAGGGGATTTCAACGGTGCAGCTAGAAGCATTCCTGGAAGTGAGTTCATCAGTGAAAAGGACCCACCTGGGAACTTCAGAGTCTGGGAAGCTTTTGTTCTTGATCTTTGAAGACTCTGTACTGACTTCAGACTCTCAGGCCTAGCCTTCACAACCAGTGACTGGACTTGAAAATCCCATGCTGTTCCAGGATACTGCTGGCAAATTCACAGTCTATCCATGCCAGTCAAAAAAGTATATTGCCAAACCCTCCAACAGTCCATACAGAGTTTGATTAGTCACAGTGTGAGCAAACAAACATAATGCTTATATACAATTTGGGAAAACCTTTGCCAGCTGACTGTCCGAATTCCAGTTACTGTGAAGCCTGAAAGAAAGATACAGAAGCTCCCCAACAACTGTTTTGCCTGGGATAATGGGAGTAGAAAGGAAATTGGAGAGCTGCTACTATCTTCAGGATTTCAGTGGTAGCCCCTCCCTCCCAATGGGCACCCATAGCAGGCACAGAAACATCTTGCCAGGCAGAGAAATGGAGAAAGTAAATTAGTGAGCTGCTATTAACTTCAGGCTTCTGGGGGTCATTCCTTCCTCCCAAGTGCCACCCACAGCAGGCTTCAGAGCATCTGACACCACAAGGTGGGGATGTTGGAACCTGCCGCAACCAGTTTTTCATCTACTGTACATAAAATGATTTATACATTTAGAAGTTTTGTATGCTTAACTGCTCGTCCCCACACTGTGACTTGAGTATAGAGGGTAAGGTAAAAATCCTAATATTTTATTAAGCGGCTGAGGAGCTGACTCAAGTGAAAACTTTTCTGCTACGGTTAGATAGATTGTGCTTGCAATACTGTAGCTATAAAATCATGATCATGACAAATAGTGAAGAAATGTAACAAAATTAATTTTTTTTAAATTAAAATAATATATTCCATTGATACATATGCAGAAATCTGAGGCCTTTTCGCACTACAGCTAAAACGCTGTAGAATGTTTCGGCCTGAACGCGTCTAAGACACTTTCCCATCCGCACTGGCAGGTAAAGTCCTGCCCCTGGCCTCCCCCCATTGGCTGCTGTCGAGCCAGGGTGGACTGCCCAGGCACCTCCATTCCCTGTGGTCATGTGCACTCCCCGGGGCCAGATCGGCTTCCTGATGCCAGCCAGACCCCCATGCAACACCCCAACCCAGGGGTGCACGTGCGTGAACAGGGCTTACCTGTTAGGCACGGGACAGCAAATGGGGCGAGGAGGCTGGCCGCATTCTGCGCCTGTGCATGGGGCAGTCCCTGATTCGCCAGGCACCCGTGCCTGCACAGATGGCCAGTTGAAGCCAGGGGGGTCCCTGGAGAATCAGGCACCACCCCGCATGCAGGCAGAGAATGTGGTCAGCCTCCTCACCCCACTTAAGAACATAAGAACATAAGAACATAAGAGAAGCCTTGCTGGATCAGGCCACAGCCCATCTAGTCCAGCATCCTGTCGCACACAGTGGCCCACCAAATGCTCATGGGCATCTCAAGCAGAGACAAGGACAAACCTTCTCCTGCTCTCGAGTCCCAGCAGATGGCCCTAGAAGCGCCCCATTTCCTCCCCCCCCCCTCAGCCTGAAAGATGCACCTAGGCATTCGTTCTAGTAGCCATTGATACATCTGTCATCCATAAATTTGTCTAACCCTACCTTAAAGCCATCGAGACTGGTAGCTGTCACCACCTCTTCTGGCAGCACATTCCATAGGCCGATGACCCTCTGTGTGAAGAAATACTTCCCCCTGTCAGACCTTACGCTCCTACCCATCAGCTTCATAGAGTGCCCCCTGGTTCTAGTGTTGTGCGATAGAGAAAAGAAATTTTCTCTATCCACCTTTTCTATGCCGTGCATAATTTTATATACTTCAATCAGGTCCCCTCTCAAACGCCGTCTCTCCAGACTGAAGAGGCCTAGACGTTGCAGCCTGGTTTCGTAAGGGAGGTGTTCCAGACCCTTAATCATTCTGGTTGCCCTTCTCTGCACCTTCTCTAGTTCCACAATATCCTTTTTGAGGTGTGGTGACCAGAATTGTACACAGTATTCCAAATGTGGCCTCACTATAGATTTATAAAGGGGCAAAATGACACTTGCTGACTTATTTTCTATTCCCTTCCTAATTATTCCCAGCATTGAATTTGCTTTTTTTGCTGCTGCCGCACACTGGGTTGACACCTTCATTGAACTGTCCACCAAAACCCCGAGATCCCTTTCCTGGCGTGTTGCAGAAAGCTCAGACCCCATCAGTTTATAGACGTAATTTGGATTCTTGGCCCCAATGTGCATTACTTTACACTTGTTAAGATTAAAGCACATTTGCCACTTGGTTGCCCACTCACCCAATGCTAAGAGATCCCTCTGGAGCTCTTGGCAATCTCTTTCAGATTTTACTACCCTAAATAATTTAGTATCATCAGCAAACTTTGCTATTTTACTATGTACCCCTTTTTCTAGATCATTGATGAATAAATTAAAAAGCATTGGTCCCAGTACTGAGCCTTGAGGGACCCCACTTTTTACTTCTTTCCACCCTGAGAAATTGCCGTTTACTACTACTCTCTGCTTTCTGCCCTTAAGCCAGTCACAAATCCAGGACAGAACCTGTCCTTTTATTCCATGGCTGGTGAGTTTACTCAGTAGCCTTTGATGTGGGACTTTGTCAAAAGCCTTCTGAAAGTCCAGATAGACAATGTCTACTGGTTCACCTTTATCCACGTGTTTATTGACACTCTCAAAGAATTCCAACAAATTTGTGAGGCATGATTTACCTTTGCAGAAGCCATGCTGGCTTTTGTTCAGCAATGCCTGCTGCTCCATATGCACACTAATTTTGTCTTTAATAATGGTTTCCATCACCTTACACGGAACTGACGTTAAGCTAACTGGTCTGTAGTTGCCTGGATCACCCCTGGATCCTTTTTTGAATATTGGTGTTACATTTGCTACCCTCCAGTCCTCAGGTACGGAGCCTGATGTTAGGGAAAGATTATATATTTTTGCTAGAAGGTCGGCAATTTCGCATTTGAGTTCCTTAAGGACTCTTGGATGAATACCATCTGGTCCCGGTGACTTGTTAACATTTAGTTTATTAAGACATGCCAGGACCTCTTCCTTGGTTATTTCTGTACAGTTTAACTCTTCAGAAAACACAGGCTCAGCTACTGGCATGTGTCTTCTGTCTTCCTCCGTGAATACGGAAGCAAAAAATTCATTTAGTCTCTCTGCAATCTCCGTGTCTTCTTTAATTACCCTTTTCTCTCCTTTACTATCTAGTGGTCCAACTGCTCTCCTGGTTGGATTCCTACTTCTGATATACTTAAAGAAGTTCTTGTTATTTCTTTTGATGTTTTTAGCAATGTGCTCCTCAAAATCTTTCTTAGCTTTCCTAATGGCCGTCTTGCATTCGTGTTGCCAGTGTCTATGTTCCCTCCTGTTCTCCTCATTTGGACAAGCCTTCCATTTCCTAAATGAACTCTTCTTGTTTTTAATGACTTCATCTACTGCATTTGTGAGCCACATTGGTTTCTTCTTGGACCTAGAAGTCCCCTTTCTTCTTTTAGGAATGCATTCTAGTTGCACTTCCGTTATTGTGTTTTTAAGTAGTCTCCATGCATTTTGAAGTGATTTAACTCTTTTGACTTTCCCTTTCAATTTCCTTTTCACTAATTTCCTCATTTTGGGGAAGTTTCCCTTGTGAAAGTTTAAGGTCTCTGTGTTAGACTTTATTAAGAACTTACTCCCTGTATTTAAGTTGAAGGTTATTGCATTGTGGTCACTGTTCCCAATTGGATCAGCTACAGTGACGTCCTTTACCAGGTCCTGAGCATTACTTAGGATCAAGTCCAGGACTGCATTTCCCCTGGTTAACTTGCTGCCCCACGCCAAACAAGTAAGCCCTGTTCATGTGCACATGCCCCTGGGGTGAGTTGGGGGGTCTGGGTGGGGGTCCTGCTGGCGCCAGCAAGCCGATCTCACCCCAGGGAGTGCGTGCGACCACAGGGAAGGGAGGCGCCAGGGCTGCCCACCCATGTCTCCATAGCAGCCAATGGGGGCAGCCTGGGGGAGGGGCCCAGCTGTCATGGAGGGAGAGCATGTGAATGCTTTCTCTCTGGTACAGCTGGGAATGCGCTGAATACGCCGGGATGTTTTCAGAGCACATTTTTGTGCTCTGAAACTTGAACACGTGCAGACATGTTGGGTTGGGACGGGGCAGCCCAGAATGGATCTGCTGGCCCACAGGAGCGAAAACCCCTCATGCAAAAAGGCCTCTTGTTTCTTCATTGAGAGCAAAGGCTATTTGCTGTTTCCATTGTGTTAAGAGATAAAAAGCAAGTTCCAGATAAAATTCACTTCTTTCCCATTGTTCTGCAGCTTGCAAAAATTTTATCAAAGTTGAAAAATTTAAACATTGCACTATTTATCCCTTATTGTTTTTAACATGTCATGGAGACTTAGGGGCTTTTCATTCCTTGATTAGGTATGAAGGCTGGATAACCAGTAGGATACATCGGGATCCACACCTAATTACTGGATCTAGAATTACTGGTAGCTGTGATTCAGCAGCGGACCACAGGAACTCACCCACACACATATGCCCTGAGGCTAGGAACTTTCTCTCCTAGCCACTGGAAAGAGACTGTGAAACTTGGGTGAACTTCACAGCCTCAGGGAGGCTTGTACCAGATTAATGCCACCAGTGCAGATGGCATTGATTCAACCCTCGTGTCCCTGTGATATGAATCAGTAGATCCAATAAATCCAGATTTACTGATTCAGATCTACTGCTCCACAATGCAGAAAGGGCCTAAGTTGGGGATTTGGAGGGAATCAAGAGCAAGTTAAGCCTTCGTCTTCGTCTTCTGCTTGAGAATGCCCAGAAGCAATTGGTGGGTCACTGTGTGGACATGATACTGCATTAGATGGGCTGTGGCCAGATCCCGCTGGGTTCTTCTTACGTTCGTATTTAGCTCACAATGGTTAAAATGGCCACTATGAGCCAAATGAGGCAGGATGCCATCAGAGTGGGAAACCCCACTCTGAGCTCAATATGCCCTGTCCCCACCACAGGGTGGCAGCAGGGATCTTATGCTGGTTTTAGGGGGAACTTGTAAACCCCTGGAGTGCTATATCAATGCAGCCACAGTCAGTACATTTTCCTTAATTTTAGGAGGTGGTATATGTGCCATATTCCAAACTGGGATGTTCCCTCTGTGATTACTATAGTTACGGACAAAGATCAAGCAAAAGATCGTTAGTCTAGTTCTGGTCCCATTGAGTTGGATCTATGGTGACTACATGGGCATATACAGAATAGTGGTTGGTCATTATTTTATTTTGGGGAGATACTGGGAGCTGAAGTTGTAACCCTCTGCTTTCCAGATATTTTTCCATATCCCAAAGTTTCATTAGGAGTGTGACTGTCTGATTAAACTGATATAATCTCTCATAGTTTTCTTTCCTAGTTTGCCTTTACAACACCTCTGTGGATGGGTTCAGTATGGATGGGTGAAGCATTCAAAGGCAGCCTGATTTTAGATGGTTTGTGTATGTCCAGTTAAGTATTAGAATCTGCATTAGAAAAGAATTTACATTTGAACTGAAATTGCCCAAGTGCCATTGTGTAAACACAAACATACAAAGTCTGTATATTTTCATATTTTGAATTGGTCAATGGTGCATTTTTCATGGTAAGAAAAGTAGGTGTTAATAATAAATAGATGCTAATAATCCTTATGCATGTCTATACTGCAAATTTTATGCAAAAATATTGAAATCAATATGAAAAATAAGAAAAAAAAGAACCTTCCTTGATGGTCAATTAATGACCTCAGTACCCGGGCAGGTCTATATGGGAGAAGGAACTCCTTCCGAAACCCAGGGCCCAAGCGTTTAGGGCTTTATATGTCATGTTAACACCTTGAATTGGGCTCTGTAGCTAATAGGCAACCAGTGCCGACATAATGCCATACCACCCTCCTTTTTGCAAACCACACTTCTTTTCAGATGGCAAAAAGGTACATTGGCCCACAAAATGTCCCACAATTTTGTTTTCCTTTATTATTAATGGGGGGGGGGGACAGCATTTCAGATTCTTAAAGCTTTGTGTCCTTGGCAAATGCTTATCTGACTTATATACTCAGGTTGCCCTTGCTATCAACCATACTGAACGTTGAAAATGACACTGTTTGTTTATATATGCATGCACACACACACACAGGCTGCATTCCCATTATAAGCTTATTTCAGTTTCAAAACAGTTTCAATCCTCGCAGTTCCCACGTCAGGTTGGTTTAACACACTTTCCGCATGTTAAATCACCCCAAAGTGTTGTAAATGTTAATCCTCATTTCAGCAGGTCTCACTCCAGTTCATGCACTTGAAACGTTTTACATTTTTTACTGTGGGAACAGTACCTGTTAGGCTGGAAAGCCCATATAAAGAAAATGTAGAGATGTGTGCAGAAAGGTAACTGTCACAAGAATCACCAGACCATCACCAGACTGCTGAAGGCTGAATGAAGTAAGGCTTGTGCAATACAAAGGAAGTGAGTCACCTTCTTGTGATAAAGGAAGTGTATAAAAGTGATCACACACGGCTGTGTGTTGTTGATTGATTGCTGGAGAGGGAGAGAGATGCAACTGCTAAGATGTAACTGCTATGAATAAACAAAGCCTCTATGGAGAAATCTGTCTCAGTCTGTTTGCTTCGGCTGTGGGCACAGAAAGGGGGGAAACCTCCTGAAATATTGGACAGCGCCGAGAATGCTGACAGCCCGCAAGCCAGCAAGCCGAGAGACAGAGGCTTGTATTTTTCCAGCACGGACGTGCAACTCTGCACGTCCAACGGTGATTTATCACCAACGGGGGTACCTGACACCCCAATACCCCCTGACAGTACCTTGTTAAGGGAGAGAATGCATGTGTAGGGTTTCCCTCCCCTAATAGCTTGCTTCCAGAGATAGTGATTATACTGTAAAAATCCACCCCTTAAAGCAGCTGCTACACTGTAGCAATCCAACCACTTCGCACCTGAAAAGAATGTTGTGATTTTGCAAAAGTTCTGACCTTTAAAAAAGGGAAAGGAAAGGAAAGCAGCTGCAGGTTCTGTTTTTAAGGCTGTGACTGTGGAGTGAGCGGGCAAAGGGGACTTGAGTTGCCACTGCTGCTGTGTGCCCTGGGCAATGGGAAGAGGAGGGGAAAGAATCACTGGCTGCCCGCTGCCATTTTTCCTCCATCCAGACAAGCGGCAGCCACCCAGCTAGGCTCCGTGAAGGGGTTGGTTATTGGTGGCGCATTCACACAAGGAGGAATAGGGCAGGGCAGCCCTGAAAAGCGGCTTTTAGGAAGTAGCCACTTGAGTCCCCCCTTGAGTCACGTACGCCACGTATGATCCTCTGAATCCGGATCAAACACGATTAAGTTAAAAGTAATGGGATCAGGCAAATTCGTGTCTGCGTCCAGTTCTATTATTTCAGTTTAGGGAAACTGAATTAAGCAGCCACACACTTATATTTCTTAGTGGCGGGATGCCCATAATTATAGCCCTTGAGAAGTTGATAAACTACAGTTAGCAACATTCTTTGTCACTGGCTAATCTGCCTAGGCTCATAGGAGTTGCAGTTCAGCATCATCTGGAGTTGCCTAATTTGGCAAACCCTGCTGCAGTGCAACCTCAAACATTTATTACAATTTCCTTCCCTGTTATTTTCTCTATATTTTAGGTTGCAACCTTGTTACTACTTGAGTAAATTTTAATTCTTCTGCTGCACTGCAAGTTGGAAAAGAATTTGTCAAGATGCAGCTGAGGGCAGAGACCTGTGCAACATCCTGAGGCTGTAAGGACCTGGCCCAGGAAAACATGAGCCTTTTTGCACTTACATGAGTGGTATGGTATAATGACACCACACCAGTCAGTAAAGATAGTAGCATGGCGGCGGATGAAGAGCAGATGGCCAGGCCAAAGCATGCCAGATTGCTGTGGCCACATCTAGCACGAGTTCAGATGTCCCATGGATGCTAAATATGAATGTGGAGCCATAGTTGAGCTGGCACACATACTCACCACATCACACCTAGAAAAAGGGTGCAGGTGCAGCATCCAGGAGTGAGATACCTACTGCTGAGCATATGGACTGCTTTTTAGAAGTCTACCACTGGATGGCTGCAGGGAAGACTGTGGAAACTTCTCGAGAGATTCCATGGCTGACTAGTGAGTAGACTGGCAGTCACTAAAGGTAAGTACAAATAAGTCCCATGTCATGTAGGACAGGGAACTCAGAGGTGGAAGGGAGGTTACACAAAGAGAGCAGCAAAAGAAGGAAAGCCGGAGGAACTGGATATGTATACCCTCTTTTCAAAAACTGGGATTGAGATAGGACAAAACATTTAGAAACAAGCCAGATAGATAGTTTATGTATAGTAGTGGTGGTGGGAAAAGGGAAATATAATTTCTGTTTATATTTCTAGTCTTCACGTACACCTAAACAAATATTTGGCCCTTTCTGCAGTGGATCTTATTCCAAATTATATCCCTGAAAAAGGATCTGCCATCCACCTGCTGGTATAGTCTATGGTATGTTCTGGGTGGGATATAGTCCAGAATAAGGCCCAGTGCAGAAATATTTCATCTTCTAGTCATCTTCCATTCATACAGCCTTTAAGAACCCTTCATAAGCATCAGCTTCTTTCAGTGGTGTTGAACTAGGGTCACGATTGTTGCTCTCTTACTAAAAACATTAGAAATTGATGTAGTTACAATTGGGCAGGTCTGGCTCTTTCTGAGTGTCCCAGTTTTTATTGGACCAATAACCATAATATCCTCCTGACTGTAACTAAAGCGGATTAGTAGTAACTGTAATATTCTGCTGGCTGGACTGGACACACCTCGGTTAGCTGGCTTTTGAGCTTTGGGCTCATTTTGCATCTTTTTGTTGCTGTTTATCATAATTTGTATACTACTCTTATAAAAATTGACTTCATAATATTTTATCCTTGCCATGTCTTTGTAGTGTCTTTTTTCCAAGCCAGGTCCTGCTCTTCTAGATCGAAATCCAACAGTCACGTTACCCACCAAGTCACACAGGCAATTTGGAACATCTGAAAACCCTCAGTTACTGGTGGATTTCATGCCATTTTCATTATTACAGGAAAACTTCACTCATCTGTATTTGTCTTTCTCAAACGATTATGAATGGAGGACTACAATTCCATGAAACTTATATTTTGTCATCCAGCTTGATTGGTAAAATTATGTTATTGAGAAGGATTCCAAGATCACATTAGCCAGAAAAGAATAATGCACTACACCCACTGGAAGAACAATATACACTCTTATCTACACAGGCAGGCAATCAATTTTGCAGTGCATATATCAATAGCAGCTGGAGGTCTGCTATTGGCAGATCAAGTAGATGAAGTCTTGATACTACCTTGACTAGCAATGAAGCCCTAAGTAAAATTTATAGAGGGCAGAAACAAAAGGAATTAGACTGAACAGCTCTTTGTCTGCTGTCCTGAACCCGGAAATTCAGAAGGAGAAAGAAGAAAGTCCTCTCAGCAGGAAAAAAAAATACCCCTTCAATATACTTATATGTAGCATACTAGAGAATTGAAGCTTACACAGTATGTAATTTAAAGACATGCATTGCAACACAATCTGGATTGACGCTCACTTGTCCACATCTGCTCCCTGACTGTGAAACGTACATGAATTAGCTTTCCCCAGCACATATTTATTATCTACGGAACCTGTGTCTACCAAGGATTTTCTGCAAGCAACATTTGAATCCAAAGAAGAGATGCATTTTATTTATTTATTTATTTATTATTTACATTTCTATCCCGCCCCATACCCAAAGGTCTCTGGACGGGTAACAACAGATTAAAATAGAATATACATTAAAAGATGTTAAAAATTCAACAAATATAAAACAATATACAATATGTTTAAAATGATAGTGACTGAACTGGGGGGGGGCGGGGATATAAGTAGCTCAGCCAAAGGCCAGGGCAAAGAGGTGCATCTTCACCACCTTCCTAAATATATATAAGGAAGGGGCATGACACACCTCAGTGGGGAGGCTATTCCATAGTCTGGGGGCCATCACAGAAAAGGGTCTCTCCTGGGTGCCCACCAACCTTACTGTTGAAGGTGGTGGGACAACCAGGAGGGCCTCACCACTTGATCTTAAGGCACAGGCAGGTTGCTATGGGAGAAGGCATTCCTTTACATATTTGGAGCCCAAGTCATTTAGGGCCTTGTATATCAGAGTCAACACCTTGAATTGGGCTCGGTAGTAAATTGGCAGCCAATGAAACCCTTTTAAAACCGGCATGATGTGCATCCGGCTAGATGTTCTGGTCAGCATTCTAGCAGCTGCATTTTGCACCAGCTGCAACTTCTGAATCTTCTTCAAGGGAAGCCCCATGTAGAGTGCATTACAATAGTCCAATCTAGAGGTTACCAGAGCATGGATAACTGTGCCCAAGTCGTCTCTATCCAGAAGAGGCTTCAGTTGACGGACTAGCCGTAGTTGGGAGTAGGCGCTCCTGGCCGCAGCCTCCACCTGAGCTTCAAGTGTAAGGGCGGAGTCCAGGAGAACCCCCAAGTTACGCACCTGTCCCTTCCAGGGCATTGCAGCCCCATCAAGGACAAGGTATCTCCCAACTACCCAGACCCAAGACCCTGTGACACTAGAGGTTACCAGAGCATGGATAACTGTGGCCAAGTCGTCTCTATCCAGAAGAGGCTTCTTTGGTAACGTTATTGAGCTGTATAACATTGCAGCTATATAACATACATTTTACAAAATGTACAAATATAATATTCAAATATGATTAATGTAACTGTCTGGTACGGGCCAGCAGTTTTGTAGGAGGTCACTGTCCTATGCAACAAAATACCTATGTAACATTTTCCAAAATAATAATCCAGCCAATAAATAATCCAGCAAATAACAATATTGAACCAAGAATATAAAAGTGATCGTACTTTAGAGAATAACAACCATCAACAAAAGTGAGATTTCATAATTAATAATTAAAAAGCTAACCATATGAGGACATCTATTTATCTAAGACTATAAGAAACAATTATGTATCTGTTTACTATAGTAATGTACATAAACATATACATAAACATCCATTAATCTACAATTATTGCAGGAGAGATTGAACTGCTGTTTTTACCCTTGGCTCCAACTACTCTTTCTTATGTGGGTACCAGTCATCACTGATGTTCTTTGCCCATGAACATTCTCAAATAGTTATGTCTGCAGGGAAAAAAGAAGTGACCTGCCCTGAGACTATTAGGTATAGGGTGGAATATAGATATAAATAAATAAATATTCACACAAGTAGTGAGTGAGGGCCTTTTTTTTTTAACCTTTATTAGGTGCAAAGGCTATCAAACCTCTGAGATGGATCAGGCATCCATGCTTTGGAATGACCAATCCATCCCAAAGTTAGCCAGTACTTTATTATATGCTGGGTAAATGCAAATGTTACTATACCAGCAGCATTCACCTCACTGTGGCAATGGCGACAATGGACATGTGCACCATCCGTTGCAGCGGTGATCAAGGGATGCAGCATGTGGCTGTGGCTGTGCAGCCCCTCCACACACACTTTTTCTGGAAGAGGTACAAAAAGGTGGATGCCAGCATGTCCTAGCCAATTGCTAGGATACTATAAAGTGCTCCACCACTATCCACTTCTACGAATACTGGATAATCCAATTCATTGACAAAAAGGGCTTACAAATGTAGGCCCTATTTGATTTGGTCATGAATCTACTAATCTGTACATATTGGTATGAATTCTAGATGTCACAAATATTCATGCACATCCCTAGTTCCAAATGCTTCAGTAGGTAGAAGTGGAGGGCACCTTCACCATTTAATGGAATCTTGCTCAGAAGTAATGCTTACTGGCTGTTCCTCTGTGTTGATTAACAAAATAGTGGGATTGGGTGGCCAGTGAGGAAGGACAATGGGAATATGCATCAACTTCTGGCGGACCATGGATTAGCCTCCTTCTTTCACAGAAGACCAAACTATGTTTTTCTATCCTATACAGGTGGGTGGGCCACTGGGAGAAAAGACTACTGAACTAGATGGACCACAGGACCAAGCCAAAGGGGTTTTTTTTGTTCTTATGTGCTTAACTCCTATTCTGTTCAACCATGGTAGACATTATTGTGTTTATGTCCTGATTTAGAGCCATCTAGTTATCCATTGTGGAAAACAGATGTGTTTTTGTCTTCTCATTTGAAAGTTACCAAAACCTCATACTTTTGGAAATACAGTAGACTCAAAACCTGTGTGTCCGTGATTGGGAAAAAAATTAAGCATTTTTCTTTAAAAAGAAAAAAATTGTGATTGGTACAGTGTTGTTCCAAACTGATGAGCCTGTGAAACTTCCCAATCACATCAGGAAACTGGAAAGGGTTTTCTGCCATTTTCTGAAAGGAGGAGGTGTAAAGCCCCTAAGCAGCCACCAGGGCAGGAAACAGTTAACCTGCTGCTGCTGTGTGTTTGATTGACATGCTGAGGAGGAGGAGACTCAGCAAGCTCCATTTTGCCTACCAAAAAATAAGGCTCTCCAGCCAATCAGCAGCCAGGACTCAGGATGTTTATTAGCTGCTGCTGAGACTGCTAGAAAGAGAGTCTCTGCTGGGGTCTGAAAAAGTGATGAGGGCTGCTGAGTGTGCCTGTGTGTGTATGTAGGCCTCACCTCTAAGTTAGAAAGAGGGAGAGAAAGAACTGACAAGGTTTTGAGACAGAACACTAAGAGATATAAAGAAGAGAAAAACAAAGCTGTAACAAAACAAAAGGAAAGGGTTTCAAAGGCTAGAAGTTATTAAGAGGCTGTGAATTAGCATAAGAAGTTTACCTCAGACTAAGAGAGGGAAGCCATTTTCAGTCAGGAAACCATTGAATGAAATGAGAACTTTTGCTGGGTGATTAAGCAAAGGACTTTGTTCCCTTACCATTTTAGTTCTTTTCAAATGGACTATAGGACTCATAGCTGATTCAATCTTCATTTTATTCCTTTTATTCTATTTCCTCTGTAACAATAAACCTTTGATGTTTGGTTAACTAAAGAGTATTCTGTTTGTGGTAACATCTAGAAAGAAGTAGCAAACAGAGGGCCAGTGAAGATCCAATTTGTGCTGAGGATCTAAGGGGATCTGGCAGAGTGAATTGGCACCTGGGCTATCTGTTAGCCTGCCAGGCTACGCTAAAAGGAGGCAGGTGGTACCAGAGCTGCCTGGGTCGTCACAGGAGGGGAGATTTCTGGTGCTTTTCTGCTTATCTTCCTGATCTAAAAAATTAAGAGGAACCTCAGAATACATAATGAGTATTTGGTTCAACATCTTAAATTGAAAATGGGAAAATTTCACTAAACATAATGAAATCCCATTCTATTTTATTTAATCATCCAGGAGACTTTGATCTACTTTTGTAATTTCTAGAATACATTTAACTGTATATTTATTTTTTTTAACGAACACAGCAAATTTTTGGACTTGCTTATTTTTATTTTTGCCTCCAATTGCAGCAAAAAATTAAGAGATGTTCCATGTATTCTACTACTTCTCTCTTATGTGATAAGGATCTATTCAAACCGATGCTGGTTATATTGTTAAGATGAACTATAATCCCACGTTTTTGTCACCTGTAGAAGCATAATGAAATGCCACTTTGTAATTAATGTAGGGGGCAGAAGTACCAACCGATAAAGTATGGAATTAGGGCAGACAGCTAGCCTGAGGATATCGTTTCTACAAAAGGTTATTTTTCATCATTTGCATGTTGTTGTTATTTTTAAAAGCTTGCAAAATGCCAGAGGAGAAATTAAGTCCTGTTAAAGCCATGGTGTTTTTTTTTTACCAGCACTTTTATAATGCTTGTTTATATTTAAGGGGTGGGGTGGGGTGGGGGGAACAGTGAGGTGGAACAGTTATTGACCAGATTGATCATGGGAACAAATCTGCCGGTGGTAACCTTGTTTAATGATATGTTGCTGGGCTCAGCACCTTGCTGCGGCTGTGATTCTTCACCGGCTGGGCCCGCATGATGGATCACGCTAAGAGGCTGATGGTGCAATCACTCACCGGTGGCCACTGACACCTGCACCCGCCTGACACCCATCCCCCCTGGATGCATCAGCTGGCTTGCTGAGCCTATGGGGAGACACAGACCTTCCACTAAACAGCACAGGGAGTTCTTGATCTTCCTTGCAACTCTTTTTGGAGGGCATTCCCTACTGCTGCTTTATTAGAGGCGTCTCTTTCATTAGCACAGAAAAGGTGGGCAGAAACTCAGCAGTGTTAAACCATCTGGTCAGACTGAGGAAACACACACACACACACACACACAGTTTAACCATTTCAGTGTATGAATCCTTGTGAATTTGGAGTGAATGAATACATTTCATTAGCTTGGTGAATTAAAAAAGAGAGAGAGGAGAGAAAGAGGTAAGGAGGGGGGGAAATGTCAGAAATACAGGCCCTTTCTGCACTGGATTATATCCCAGAATAGGGTCCTGCTATCCACATGCTGGTGCACCCTTCTACACACGTCCCTAATCTAGAAACCCCTGGGCCATTGGTAGACCTGTACTATGTGTATCCCAATGTAGGTGGCCAAGCTGTGTTGCCTCCAGTGCAGATACATCAGCCTACCAGGGGCATGAGCTTTATTGTCCACAACAGATTGCACAAGAGGGAGGCCCAGAAATGAGCCACACAGCGTGCTGGAGATGCGTGAAGTAGGGGTGGGCACAAATGCAATTTCTGAATTTCATTCATAACAGATCGAATATTCAAAAATCTGAATGAATCTGAATAATGAAAAAATGAATGTCTGGACACTCAGACATTTGTATCCTGTGCATACCCATACACATCCCATATGCATCCATATAGGATGAAAATGGCATGCATATGGGATGCATACAGGTGCTTACGGATGTGTATGTGTACGTCCGACATGTGTATGTACCCGTATAGATACGGATGTCTGAATTATTCGTATGAATAACTTAAGATATTTGTATTCATTCAAATTTGGAAATCCGAATGTCCGGACATTCGATTCATTTGAATTTGTATGAATAATGAATATTTCAAATATTTGTGCGCGTCCCTAGTGTGAAGGCCTAAAGACTAGGAGATCAGTAATGACTTTCTGGAAGGCAACATATTTATGTTTTTATTTCCAAGCATTTCTATTCCAGGCTTCACCAGAAGGTCGCAACGTGAATCACAGCAGTAGAACAGTAAATAAATACAATGTTCACCAGTCCAACTCTGGTAGGATTGCAAGGATCAAAAGCATTTAAGGCCTGGATAAAAAGGCAAAAAGGCAGTAAACGTCATCTATCATTACTGCCTGTGAGGCTATTCTTCAAACTGGGGGACACAACAAAAAAGGCCGTCTCATGTGCCATCACTCCTTGGACCTCTGTGGGTGATGGAATTATAGGAAGGACCTCTCTCTGTGATCCCATTACTGAGACAGGTGTTTATGAAGGAAGGGGGCACTCCTTCAGGTATTTGGGCCCAAGAGCTTTCTATGTAAGAGTCAATACCCAGAATTGGGCTCAGTAACAAATAGCAGTGGGTGGTTGTCAATGTTTGATTGCACTTGGTGCAACCTTGCTTTCTCTAAGTCATGCCTAGCTTGCAAGAAAATAGTTGTGGACAATTTCATTTAATGTTTAGTCATTTGCTAGCAAAGGCACTGATGGGGTGAGGAACCTCTGCAACACAACAGTTTGCTTCTGAGCTGCATAACATTTTGCGATTTCTGCTCCCAAAAGAATGTCCTATTTTTTGTTTAACTTCAATTCTTTTTTGTCTTCTAGTGGATGTTGTTCAACCACATCATTACCACCCCTTTCCCCTACATCTCGATTCTGCAGCCAAATCCCCTGAGACATGGGGCAAGTCTAGAAAAGCTTCGAAGATACATGTGAAAAGCAGGGAGGAATACGGTCAGTGGGCATGGCCAGAGTACCAGATTACAATTAAGAAAAAACTTTGGGGACAACTTAGAGGGACACTGGTGAACACAGACCCTTGGTGTGCTGGGTGCTGCAAGAGAATCAGAAAGAGGAACAGACTGGGGCAGTTGTTTGGGGGGGTCTGGAGGAAACAAATGCTTCAGGCAGCTGGGGCATGCCATGCAAGTAGACATACACTGAAGAAGCATTGCAGGGGCAGGAGACTGGAAGGAGGAGGAGGTGGAGGAGGAGGTGGCTTTTCTACCCTGCTTTTCTCACCCATTTAAGGGGACTCAACGTAGCTGACAAAGATAAGAGTCCGGCTCCCTAACCACTACACCAAACTGGTTCACTGGAGAGTTGTCAAAGCTCTTACTGGCAAGCTATGCATCACTGGCAATTGTCACCTTATTGTAGGGGAAGAGGGGAAGGGAAGCTTGGAGTATGCATGAGGAAAACAAGACAAGCTGTAGGATGAAGCAAGAATGTGTGTTTATTGGCACACCTTGCTGCCCATTGTGATGCTGTCCATCATGGCAGCCATACTCTGTATGAATTCAGTCAAAAAGGGATCCATTTTAGTAATTCCAACAAGTAAGGTGTAATGTGAACTATTGCTTACATATGTATAAAAGAATATCCACTTAGATGGTCCACTTTGTTGTGTAAAGCACCACAAGACTCATGGTGAAGAGTGGTAGAGAAATGCAAGTAATAAATGCAAATCATACAGATCTTCATCAAACCCACTCTTCTTTTCAAAATAACTTAATTCAGGAGTTCATCAGACTGTGTACATACAGATCTTAAACTTGTAGGGAGTTACGCTAGATAAAGATAGTGAGAAAAGAGGAAGAGGTGAAATAGTGGCTAAAAATGAGGGGGGGGGGTTAGATAGCAATACTGAATAGTACGTAAAGGATGTACAACAATGTGATCAAACTAAGATCTCCCAGATGTTCATGAACTACAGTTTACACTGACTTCAATCAATCTGGTCAATGATAAGTAATTATGGAATTTGTAATTTGGTGGAAGAAAGCAGTTCAGTAAAATAAAAATCCGTATAGCTCCTGGAAGGACTTGAAGGCTACTGGGGAAATGGGAACATCACAAAGAAGATATAAAAGACCCAATTTAAACTATTCAGTCAGTCCATGCAGCCTCTTGAAAGATATAGTAGTAATAAAACCATGATAACTTTAAACTAATTGTTACATGCATGTTTAGTTTTGCCAGTGACTGATGGCCCAGGATACATCAAAAGCACCAGGAATTGGCACACATTCTTCTGGTCTAATTTTAAGTCCAACAGCATGTAACAAATTTTTCAATGACCTTTTATGCATTTACTTGTTAATCTGGATCAAGGACCTGCTTAGTACACGTCATCTGCATGGGACTGATGATAATCCAGATCAGATGAGTATAAGGGCTCAATAATCCAGATTAGTTGTACATCTGATAAATGTGGTCTACATCTGTGCAAGCACTATCTGATCCAGATCAAGCAAGGGGCAACTGTATATAGAACAGATCTAGGAAGAAGGCGAGTATGGTTTTGAGTGACTTGCACTGTTACAATGCTACTGTGAAGATGTCTTCACAGCACCTTCACAACAGCAGCCGCATTGACAGCAACAATGTAAAGACACCTCATATCTATGGTGAAGGGATCTTTGCATTGCCTTCAGTGGTACCTCACCCACACTACCCAGATGCAGTGTTTGATCAATGGGAACATGGGTCAATTGCATTGGTTGGGTCAATGTTCTGCATCCACTGATGTGGGCTTAGCATTGCATTGTTCCTTATCACACATTTGTCCACTCAGTGCAGATGTCTTTGCCTCTAGTTGATCTTGATCTAGCTAATCTGGATTCGCTACTATGGATTACACACAGCAAGTACAGAAAAGGCCATTGATGTGACCCACTTGTTGTGTACTAGGATGGTTAAAACAAGCCAATGAATCCGTGTGTAGGCATTCCATGGGTTGGCAGATGCCTGCACCAGCACTGGCTGCCTCTATTATGTACATTCCTTCTCTGTATGCAACTCTTTGCTCCTTAAATTGCACACTAACCTTTTTTGCCTTCAGCGCATAAAACACACAAGCCTCTTTTTCAGATTCCACTTCAGAAGTGTAGTGCCTGTGTGTGTATGCATACGCACCTGCCTTTTTAAAAAAACAAGGAAGAAAAATTCCTTCTGTATACAAGCATCAGGCACACATATGTTGTGAAGTGTGACTGTTATTGAATTTAACTCTGTATTTAACATCCCCTTAACAGCATGCAGCTGTTAAGACAATGAAAATATTTTTTCAGCTGAAGCATCTGGCTGTTTGGCAGGCTTGCTTCATAGTTGTGTTGGCAGCTTTGGGTTTGCCTCTGGGTTTAGAAAGGCAAGGGTCTGCCAATCTAGGCTTCTACTTACTTTCTGCCTCCTATTTCTTAGGAGGCACTTCTATCTGTCTGTGTCAGAAGTTACAAATAAATATTTTGTTTTGCATAATTCTAAGCTACCTTTTAGTCACTTTCTTCTCAGCACCTTCTTCTCCACTTTATTTTCAACAGATAAAGCATTCATAAGCAGAAAAGCTGTGCCTTTCTCAATGCGTATACAAATAATCTCTTTCTGGATCCTTTAATACGATAATGTAATACATGGGCAAAGACATTTTTCATCTTGCAATAATAAATGAGGTGTTGAAGAAAAATCCTTCATATGTGAACATTTGGTAACCGCTTTCTTTTTCTGCTACAAATGCGAAAGAGGAGTCATTGAACTGGGTAGGTGATTAGAACTCTGTAGAGCAACTGTGACAGTATTGGGGGGGGGGGATATTGTTGGCATGTTCCCCTGGACAATGCCAAATAACTGATCAGAGTTACACAAGGATGAAAAGCACTAGCATTCAATTCAATTCACTGCAGAAGCACCATTCCTTGCTTTTTCCCCATCTTTGCAGCTTTGGTATCTCACAGATGTACTTCTTTCAGTAACTATACCTAAAGTAGGATCTGTGTGGCACTCTTCTGGCACTGTAACTGAGCCCTGAAGGTGCAGGGTTGGCTCCTTCCTGCTCCCTCTGGCACAGTGGATGCATTGAAGTTTCCATACAGACCTGCACTCATCCACTCAATAACCTCCAGTAAACGCTCCTTAGAATAGAGATGTGCACAAATGTTTTTTTGACATTCTATTCAAATCGAATCGAAAACCCAAAAATCCAACTCGATTTGAATCTTTTAAATTCAAATTAACATGATACAATTCGAATTTACCAAATTTGGATCTATTCGTTTGAATTTTTTATTTGAATCTGCACATAAGAATGTCGGCAACATTTGTACGTGCATGTACACATCTTCCCCACATCCATACGCATCTGTACACATCCATACATGTCTGTATGCATCCTGTAGTTATCCTGTATGCAACCCGTTTTCATCCCATACAGATCCGGACAAATGTGTCCAGATGCGGGAAAGATGCAGATATTCAAGTACGCATTGTAGTACGAACCCATACACATATGAATGCCCAGATAATTTGAATGAATAGTTCCAAAATGTGAAATTTGATTGAAATGTTTACATTCAAATTTCGGGACATTCTGTTCGAGTTTGAAATTTGGCCCATTCGATCAGATTTCGAATGCCTATGAATATTTGTGCACAGCCCTATGTTGGAACACTATGAGAGATGAGAGTGGGAATAAGCAATTTCTGTTCTTCCAGCAACCATGCCACCACTATGCTGCTTCTGCTGATGTGGACCTATTGGTCCCCTGCCATCTTGCTGATAGTGGCCCTGTGACTTTAAAAACAGGAAATGCTCCCGAGAGTGATTTCATCTGTTCAAAGACTCCTAGGAGGTAACAAAGGTTTGCTAGCTGCAGTGCTCATACAACTAGAAGCAGTGGTGTTATACAATCAGCACACCATTGGGTTGAAGGGTTTTACTAAAGCAGCTTTCTAGTGTAGTGCTTGGCAATGCTTTAGTTAAAGTGCTGCTGGGAATCCCCTCATGCAGGTCATGCTTGACGTGGTCACTTAGAAAATAAAACCATGACAATTAAGGAGGCAACCTTTATCACAAAATTGCAGTCCTCTACGACATCCAGCATTCCATTCCCAGCGTTCTATGCCAGTCTCATTGGAAGTGGAATGTTGGGAGCTGAAGCTCAGAAATACCTGGAAGGTTACAACCTGTGCAGCCCTGATTATGAGTGTGGCAGGATGTGGTTCATCCCTGATTATGGAATGAATCCCCAGCTGAAATGTGGCAGCACCCTTCAACACATATCTTCTGGATACATTTCTTCTTCTAAGCCTCTGGTTCTGAGATTTTTTCCCATCATTTCTATTTTGTTTTGCTTTTTTTTTTCAGTATTATATATATATTCTGTAATGTTAGGCTACCCTGAAACCCTTTGATGAAGCATAAAGCTACAAACACTGTACAGTATTAAATAATAAATACTGCACAACGGATAATTACACAGTTGCTTTTCCAAGTCAGCTAGTCAGTAACGTGTTTTCTTTTCCCACATTAAAGAAATTTATTCACAAATACACTGAGGTCTTTTTTTTAGATCAAAATGTGTCTGAGCCCTCTGCTTCTTGCCTGCATTAAAGAATTGCACATATTGGCTACATCAAAATAAACTGTAGATTATCAATCTCACTCTTCCTCATGACAAGTCTTTTTGAAAGATGTTAAATTTCCTTAGCCATTCTGGATTGAGTATGGCAGTGTACAACCGAAGTTATGACAAAATTATATCAAAAGATTTGTTTTAAGATAACATCCAAAATTCCACTGGACATGGTCTTTTTACCTCCATCGCAAGACATAATTTAAAAAATATATTTAATTAGATTTCTTTTCCTGGAATGAAATATTGAGGGCAATAACTGCATCTCTTTTGTTAAACTTTTATACAGATAACATAATGTAGTACTGACAGTAACATTTTCTTTTTAAAAATTCATACAAAAATTAACTATATTCCTTACCACAGAAATCCATTTTCATTTAGAACTTCCTCAAATAATTTTTAAAAGTATTGTCCTGCTAAATTTTACTTGGCAATGACTGTATATGAAATAATATGCACCTATTTATTCTGCTATGGTTTATAAAATCAGTAGCATTCACTGGGGATTGACAAATATTCCTATTAAAGGAAACAGCACATTTTAAAAGCATAAAACTCTTTGTGTCAACTACTTTGCCTTTGGCCATTTTCAGAGAGAAATAAACAAATGTATAGTATAGTTTTGCAGAATGCTTGTGAGATAGTTGTCAACTTTGATCTTACATCAATTAGCCAGGATTCTGAAGGATTGTAGGTAGCACAAACTAAACTGTCAAGGATTTCAACTGCATAAATTACATTGTTTCCTAAAGCAATTGCAATTTTTGACATCAATTTACTGGTCAATAGAAAAACAGAATTTTAACATATTTTCCTTTTATCACCAAAAGAACTATGATCGTCTGGCTATTCTTATTTTTTTTAAGGGACCATGATAAATTATTTTTATGATAATTATTTTTATATCCCGTCTTTCAATTGCATTGGCTCCCAAGGCAGGTCACGTAAAGCCTGATTTATCATAACTTTAAAATCTAATAAACCACAATACTTCAATCAAAAATAAAAACAGAAGTCCCATTATAAAGGAGAATCCAGGATCAACTTAAAATCAAAATGAAACAAAAATCAACAGAGTCAGCCTATTACATAAAAATCTTTCTGGTAGCAAAACAAGTTAACTGTCCCTAAAATTATAACTGATCCTTCTGTCAACTGCTTCCAAGATATTCCAAAAATATTCTCTCAAAATAATAGGGGGGGGGAAACCCACTGACATCTCTGATTAATTTAAACAGAAGTACCTCAATTTGTAAGTAATCATTTTTAAAACTCCTGATTTAATTAGCTTTTTTCATTCTTGGATTATTAAACCTAGAAGCTATATTTAACTCTTAGGAAATTTGACCTTTTGATTGCACGAGAGCTCAAACTTCTAAGCGTCACTGCATAGTCCAATCCTAGCAAAGTTTCTCCTTTTTTTTCCCTACAGGTAGTACAACACAGTGCTGGAATGACAGGGCCCCATCTGAACCATGCCCAGTTCCCCAGTCTGCACAAACCTACTCTATCAATCATGGCAGGATAATGCATACAGGCTGCACCTGTGACAGGAAATGATTTAGTGTTGAACACAGGCCCTGCCTCGCCTGTCACTTTGCGCTTTTGTATTTCTCCAGGGCCAGTTTGAGAATGTGCAGAATTTAGAGCAGGGGGTGGAGAGAAACAATGAATTTGCTTGCATTTTATTTAAATTCCGCTTGATTAGTCGACAAACGGCAATGCTATGGGAGGATTGTGCAAATGAACCACAAGCTAACAAGGCAAAGATTCAGTCAAGGCAGGGCCAGGACGACAAGACGTAATTGTATTAAAGTGCAAGCAATTTTGCCCAGGTGCAGCAAATTAAAAACCCAGGTCGTCACCAAGCCATTGCTGCTTTCTCTCACCAACATGAGAAGTTTTTATTACCCAGAGACATTTAAGTCACCATCGGCACATACTAGATAGAGATAACATAAGGAGGACGCCCAGTCATTACTCACGCGCATTAGGGGGAGGGGAAAGAGCAGTAATAAGGAAAAGCCTACAAATAAAAGGCATTTTAATTTTTATGCGATGGAGGTAATTTGATTTTAAAAAAATATACTGCTCTAAAACTGTGGAATTGGTTGCCTATAAAAGCCCCTTAGTCTTAAATAACCTCTTAAGCCTCAGCTTTTTTATCTGCTTGTTTTCAAAACTGTATAAGCAGAGAGAATTACAATGAACGCAAAAGAGCACTGAGAATTTAATTGTGCTTAATACTGTGTTGTTTTTACCAGGACAAATTGGCGGAATCTAATTAATATACCACATCGATCACATATAAATTGAATTTGGTGTTTGTAATTCAATCAAATTCTAAAACTATTGGAGAAGTAGATTATATGCAAATTCCAAACTGTGATCATCTTAATTTGAACAAAATAATTGTCTACTATAATTGATAATATAGAACAAAAGAATATATTTTTTAAAAATTTCAAGCAAATATAAAATATAGGAAGCAAGAAAATGGAAATTTCCAAGGTTAATTCCTAATTTGTTTCCTTCAGTGTCTCATTTGTAAGTTTCAATGTGCCTAAGTGAGTTTTCTGCATACAGATGTCTGATTATCTCTCCCTTCATTTGGTACATGACTTCTCAAATATAGTTGGTTAATAATATGTTGCCCCCCCCAAAAAAAAAGTATATTAAAGGAAACTCTACGAGGGTTCTTCCGATAAATAGCAACACTTTAATTTGAAAGAACTACTGTATAGACCTTACATTGTTTGCATTGTTTTGCAAATTATTTTTTCTTTATTCCCCCTCTCTTTACACACTGTTAAATGGCTTAGGAAGCAAATCCATAATTCTTCAGTGATGAACTGAAGTTTTGTGGAATTAGGAGTATGAATTTACGCTTCTGTGGCTGAAGATTGAAACTTGGAAAATAGAGAGAAATGGTATACAAATATGACCTTGCTTTCCATTTCCTCTTTTCTCTGTGGTATATGGTCTGCGATCGTGCTAAACAAAGATCTCAAGGAGAATTGTCTGCAAACTGTGTATAGATGGACATCTTAACCCCCCCCACACACACACACCACCACCTTTGTGAGTTTCTCAAGAGCAACCTGCAGATGACAACAAAAATCTAATCAGTCAAAATGAAAGTAGCTCTCTCGCTCTCTTTCTGTGTACGCACATCTTCAGCAAGGAAGGAAGGAAGCAGGGAGCTGTGAGTATATCAGAGGATGCTAGCTGGGCGCTCTGCCCTTGCTCCTTTATTCTCTCCAAACAACTGCGGAATGAAGACTGCAATCTTCTCTTTTCTCTATAGCTGAAGAATTTATTCCCTTGTCTGCCTCAAGCTCATTTATTTGCTGCAGACCTCCGAACGCAGCTGAACGCAAAAGAAGGAGACCTAGCATCCTTCTCTTTCAAAGATCAGGGGAATCTCTCTATCCTAACCGCCTCAGTATGGTTAGCTGAGAGCGCACAGAACTTTGCCTTTCGGTTGAACATCTTGACCATGGATCTTAACTACCAACACCGAAAGAAAGAGCCTGGAGGTGATGCTCTTATTTGTGACTATGCCCAGCGTAGTGCGTGGCTAGGAGACCACTAAAGCACCTGTGTTAACAGCTCTGAGACTTCCCCCTCAGCCGGAGCTGTAAAAAAATACCATTAAATTCAACAGAAGCACCAATGATTCAAGCACACCCTTCCTCTTCCCCACTCTCTCTTTCCTCCCTTGATCTCAGGCTATAAAGGGACCAGACGTTCAGGCTGCCAGTTAGCAACCCCTCAACAAAAACCTGAGGGGGAAGAAGAGGGAGGGAAGGAAGAAAAGCAGAGCTTCCCAAGTAGCCCTTTTCTGAGGGAAAAGGGAGGAGGGGGAAGAGTGAGAGCGAGTGAAAGACAAACATCTGGGGATTGGACCATATGCTAAAGCTTTGTCTTGTCCTTCGAAGTTAGGCTGCCCTTGAAGTGATTTGTCAGGCGGCCTAGCCGTGACAAGGAGAAGATGTGGAGGGAGAGGGAGGTGAGGCCGGGACGTGAGGGGCAGACAAGGTCACAAAAAGGGGGCAAAGTGGAAGGTGAGGGCGGTAAGGAAAATGGGAAAGGAGAGGGACCAAGTGGAAAGAAAACAGGAAAGACGGGAAGGTTTGCAGGTAATGGTGAAAAGAGAATTGTAAAACTGGACTTGTTCTCATACTGAGGGACAGCCCTGTTTAAAAAAATATCTCTTTGTTTCAGACCATTGTATGACACACAGAGACATACGTTCATACACAAACACAAAGTCATTGAATCAAGTGGCTTCCCCCTATTTTCTCATTTTTAGGATATGCTCTTAAAGTCAAAGTTAGATTTCTCATGTCTGCAGCAATTGCTGCAACAAGGCCATTTTCAGTTTTTAAGACTGTCCATATTTAGTGAGTGCTTCACAGTTAGATAAATAATGCAAAATAATGCAAGATGGACTGAGAAGTACTTTGGTACCTAATATAAAAAGCCCTCGGGATTTCAATGCCTTCCAATGGAGCGTAGTTGCCCTGGACACAGTTTGCTTGTCCAGGTTGCAACATCAGGTTAATTTCCCCTAGGCAGAAAACAGCATCTGAAGCCTGCTTTTAATATTTCAGACCCAGTCATGGGAGATGAAGTATATAGGAGGGTGTCGGAGGATATGAGGAATTTGTTCTGCTGACTTCCTGTATTAAAATAACCCCCTTATTTGATCACTGTTGACTGCAAAACTTCCAGATGATGTTTAACACATACACACACACACTGTGTGGCAGAAGAGTATATGGCTTAAATTTCATCCACAGAGTTGAGCAAGAGATTTTATTGCTTAAGAAAGTCTGGCCAATGGCACAAATCTCCCCGAGTATACACTGAATACAGTATACCCTAATTTTTCCCCAGAAAAAAACAAAGTCAAAGGCCAATTGTCTCTTTAACTTTCCTCTTACAAAGTCTTTTTGCACTTCGGCAGTCAGGGAAGCCCAGAGGTAGTCCATATGGACGTGGCGCCAAGCATGAAGGGTCGTCACCCATCACTGTTATTTGCAGCATTTTTAAACCACCTTTTCTTTGAAGAGCTCAAGACTGCTCATATTTTCCACCTTCCAATTTACACTTGCAACAACTATGAGAGGTAGGTTAGGTTTAAGAAGTAATGGTTGGTCCAAGATCATCTAGTATGACTGAGTTGGTATCCAAACCCAGGGGCTCCCTGGCCTAGTTCAAAACTTTATCTGCTACATTAAAGCTGGCTCTGTAGCAGCAGTTGGAAACCTATGGTCCCTCCTTCAAATGTTATGGAACTTCACTTCCATCACCCATAGGAGACCACAGCTTTCTCACTAAGGGGGCCTCTGGACAACAAGGATAAGTTATGGGATCGTCTTTGGATCCCACAATCACCTCTTGCCATCCCTGCTGGATGGCAGGAGGCAATCCCAGGAAGATACTTGTCTCTTACCTCATCTGCTATCTCTTCACTTAATCATTGTCCTTACAAAACACTCATATGTTAGCAAGTGACCACTCTTTCCCTTTGTTTCCCCCCACTCTTGCTACCATACAGGTTGCGAGAACACCAACTAAGCAAAGAACCAGGAAAGAACAGTAAGGAAGTGATATTACATGAAATCCAGCATCTGAAGCTCAGTGACATTTGGATAGAGTCCAGAATGTCTGGGGCCATTTCCAGAAGTGTGGGGAAATGTCCCTGGACTGCAGCTTCAAGACTGGAGATTTCTATTCCAAGGCTTGGAATCCAGGACAGGTCATAACGCAGAAAGTTTCCAGAAAGTTCATGACCTGTGTGACCTTTTGGCTGGGTCAGGAGTGTTACCTGCAGGACATGCCTATAGCATGCATGTAGTAGCCAATAGGAATGTGCACAAGTATTCGTAAAATTTGTTATTCATATGAATTCATATGAATTTGGACATTTGTATATGAATCAAATGTTACAGCATTGGTACACTGACATTCGTAAGAATACAAATGTTTCAGAACATTCATATGAAGCTTCAGAACATTCATAAAATGGGGAGGTGGGAAAGCGGCTGTGCCAGTCACATCTGCAATGGGTCCAGAGTGAATTCAGCATGGTTTGGGAGCAGATTCATAGTGGATTCAGGGCGGATTTGACACTATCAGAGCCGATATGTTACAGGATACATATAGGATATGTATTGGATATATATCAAATACGTATGGATATGTATCAGATACGTATCTGATATATATTGGATACATATGCATCTGTATCGGATATTTGTACAAATTCGTACAAATATATTTGTATTGAATAGAATCCTACCACATTCGAAGGGGATCTATTCAAACACACACACATTTTCTTACATGCGATTTGATATGAATCAAATGCAAACAAGCTCACTGTGCACATTCTTAGTAGCCAACCATACAGCTTACGTGTAAAAGCATTACACGGGCCTTGCCTAATACCCCATGTAGTCCTCTTTAGAGAAACCCACAGCCTTATTTCTCTTCTTTGACTTTTTTTTTTCCTGTTTGCAACTCCACTCACAGAAAATCAAGATGAGGATGGACAAAGACATGAAGCACTGGATGTAGTAATAATAATAATAATAATGATAAAGGGATGGCTGATCATGCTGTCTCCTTCTTCCCTCTTTCCTTTTTGCCCGCCAAGCGTTGAACTGATTAGAGTGTAATTAAGGCCATAAAACCCTCAGCTTATCCACCTGTTTATTCACTAAAGTCTCAGGCTCATCAGGCAAATTAGCTGCTTCCAGGCTGCACGTTGGGCCTGGAGCTGGCCTGATTAATGAAGTTTATTGGGAGCTGTTAAAAGCATTAACTGAAGGAAATCTCAGCAATTCGTCATATTTAAGGGATGGAAATTAAATCTCCCCATGCAAATGAGAGGAGACTCCAAAGCGGCTTCTTTTTAGAGGTTACAGAGGGGGAGTGAGGAGTTGGCTGGGTGGGAGGCAAGAAGAAGAAATGGATGAGGTTCAGTCACCATGCTGGGTTTTGCCTCTCTGTCCCCTGGGCAGATGACCCCATAGTAAACTCTGCTTCTGAGAGCCTTCAGAAACTATTATCATTCTTTTCTTTAGTATTTAGAAGAAGGGGGAGGGGGAAGAAGAAGGTGACAAACCTTTAGTTTAGCAGACTCTGGTTATCAAAGCAACAGGACCTAAATAGAATAAAGTATTTCGGGGGGGGGGGGAGTTCAGAGTAAGTTCAGTTGTAGGGAGACTGTGATCTGCCATTTAATGCTGAGAATTTATCAACCAAAATAACCGCAGTGTCACCTTGTTTTGATGTCAGATTGATGTTTTATTTTAGTTGTCCTTCTAAATGGGTATCATAATTGGGAATTTAACAAAAAGACTGAAATTACTTTCCTTATCTGCCAGACGTTGGTATGGCATCATGAGGTATTTCACCACTAATTTGCCTACCAAAATGTTGTCTGTACTGACAAAGCACCAGCTGTCTAGAGCAGAGGTTCTCAAATTGTGGTCCTCCAGGGGTTTCTGAACAACATTCCCAGCATTCTGTGCAAAGCTGGCACAGAATATTGACAGTGGAATGGGGAGTATTGTTCAAGAACACTTGGAGAGCCTGAGAACCAGTGCTATAGAGATTCACTTAGTTCTTACCCCAATCCCCACATCATTATCTGAAGACACCACAGGATGAATGTGACACTTTTTACATGTATGTGCTTTACCTCTGAGAAATGAATTTCCCCTATACTACAGGATGCATATATACATGATAGATAACCTGTCTTATGTCCACTGTTCATTTAAATAACCCAGGAGGAAGATGGGCATGTCCCATTTTGAAGTAAGTGAGTGAACAAGTCACAGGCACTGCTTTACAATGAGGCAACCACGGAGGCTTCATGTCTGATGAACCTTGGTACCTCACATTCCAGGTCACCTTGTGGGCAGGGCAACCTTTGATTTCAGAAAGAACAGCTTTCTGGGGTTACCTCTTTACCTTATCGGAAAGAAGGAGAAATGAAACACCAGTTTTGCTCCTTTACTGTGAGGGTTTTTTCATTTTTCCTACCAATTTTCACTCGCAGGCTGAAAAAAAAAAAGGTGATGAGGGGGAGAAATAGAACAGCTTCCATTTTTTTCAAACTTAGAAAACTCTCAGAGAATGTACACCGTGTACAGCAGGACTAGTTACTAAACCACAACTCTTATCAACTTCAGCTGTGGCAAGGAATGATGGGAACCATAGTTCAGCAACATTTTGGAGGCAGTCCAAATAAGGAAAGGGCTCACTAAAATGCATTCTGGGAATGACCACTCTTGGGGGTTTCTTTGGTGTCTTCTGGTTTGTCCACTATATGCTAGACTCTATTTCTGTAACGCATTCATAGCTTTGCACAATGATCTCTTGCTGGGGCCGTTCAGTGAGTTCCTACAGAGTTAGAAGTCTAGTAGGAGAAGATAATTCTTAGATAGCCATGGATCTCTGTTGCAGTTAACTGGAAAAAAAACAACCTTTTACTTTCAGTTATGCAGACTGTCCAGTCCTAAACCAAAAGCCTTTTTAATGTTGCCAACCTTTTTGAGAGTAGGAAAATTTAGGTTGAAAATGGCTCATGTGGGGAGGGGCAAGGTGGTGAAATGCTGCTATTGACCTCTCCAGAGCAATCTCTGTCAATCTCTGAATGCTGATAAGGCTAGAGCCATTTCCACACTCACTGTTGTTCCAGATCATAGTCACATTTCTGGGCCTCTTTTGTCTGCACATTAGACCAGAGAGTCCCATCTCCCTCCTAGTAACCTCTGTCCATAAATAGCAGAGCATAGACCAGGCTAGGGTGCCCAAAATGTCATCCTCTTCCTGTCTACCAGTAGACCTCTTTTTCAAGGTTGGGACAGTTTGCTTATTGCAAACCAGAGTATCCTGCTCTGATCCAGAATACCAAAGATAAGTGCAAATATGGCCTAGATAATGTACAACACTCCAGCTACACAGAGCAAGGGGACTGGAGAAACTCCTAGTGAAAATGGGAATTGTTATGGTTTTAAGCACAAGGATTTTCACAGAATTCAAGACAAGAGACAAAGCATCAGTCAAAGATTCAAGAGGGAAGCAAGGCCAACATCAGCATTGTGGCAACTCGACTTCCCCCCGTTCTTGGATTTGTGGTAGCAGAGTAATGCAGTTGAGGAAGCGCCCGTCAAGCACCATGGCCCAAGTGCCTGCCAATGGGCTGGTGTCAATATATGAACTGGATTATACCCCCCTTTGTCCAGGCTTCCCACTTCAAAGGCTTACTGCCAAACCTCCCCCTTGAAGCAGTACTATAAACACCAGTGTAATCCAACACTGTTTATTATATACAAGCAAGTAAATAAATAAATAAATAAATAGAAGCAAAGATAAGGTGTGCTCAATAGTCCTTGAAAAGTCAAAAGAAACCAGTTACTGTAAATTTATTTATTTATTTATTTATTTATTATTTATTTATTTATTATTTACATTTATATCCCGCCCCATACCCGAAGGTCTCTGGGCGGGTTACAACTTTAAAACAACAAATTAAAACAGAATACACATTAAAAGACGTTAAAAATTTCCATACATATAAAACAATATAAATGGAGTACAGCTTAGCTCCCCCAAGCTAAACCACTGAAAGTAAACTAAATAACTAAAGCATCCAGCTCCCTTTAACCTGAACAAATCTTCCAGATGTTCAGTGTGAAAGCTCTTCCCAAAATAAAGAATAAGCACCCCAGCAGTAAAACCTAACTGCCATCCAGGAGTCTAAGTTGCTCAAACTAGAGCCAAGCAACCCCTGCGGCATTCCTGTATCTTCCCAGGTTACACCCTAAGATCTTCCTCTAGAGCGGTGAGACCTCCCTTCTATCCCCTGTCTCCAGTCTGAGATCATGAGGCCTAGAAGCCTGGAGAGTTCAGCTAACTCCCCAACGATCTTCCTCCTGCAAAATCTGCCAGGTGAGAGACACTCAGAGCCCCGGACGGCTGGCTTAAGTACCACGAGAACTGGCCACTCTGATTGCTGCGATTTCACAGTTTTTTGGCACAGCTCCTCCCTCCTGTGCATCAAGTCTGCAAAATCCCCGGGAAATGTTCCCGTGATTTGCAGCTTGCACCATGAGTCCGTCACAAGCATTAAGGAGGTATCTTGGAATCAGTGATAGCCAGGAAACTGGAGGCCAGATAAATGAGTTCTTCTGTTAACCCAACAGAGTTCAGAGAAAAAGCAGAAACTCTATTGAAACATTAAGAATGAAAGATAATCTTAAGTGCAGCAGTTTCTGAAGAAACAAATTCAGTGGTGTATCAGAGAAAGGGTGGAAATCCAATTAGATTTTATATAGCATTCTGATGAACCACAATTTGATCTACAGAAGACAAAACAGGATGAAAGGTGAGGATCCAGTTGGAATTTCTCTCCCCTCCACTACTTTACCAGTTCTTATAACTGGTGAAGTTTTGAATGCTTTAGGCATCTGCAAGTGTGGATGCCTAAACTGTTTTACAACTTTGCTTCCATAGAATGAGAGGTAAACTGCAAAATTATCCTGTGACTGCATAATAATCTTACACAAGCAGCCTATATAGCTTGGCTCTTGCAGAAATTCAAGAGCAGAGGCCCTTTCGCACACGCGGTTCTCGAACGTGTGGAAGACAGCCTGGGAGGTAGCATTCGCATTGCTGCGGCCAGGTTTGCGTCCCAGCTCGTCCCGGGCTGTCTTCCACATGTTCGAGATGCAGAGCACTTTAAAGTGCTCTACATCCGTTCCCGTGTGTACGAAGCATCCGCGGCCATTTGGGGAGGGAAGCGTTAGCACACACTTCCCTCCCTGACAGCCGTGGGCACGCCCCCCCCCGCCAGCATTGGCCGAAAATTGGCCTCACAGCTGGCGAGAGCCGCGCTGGTCACCAGCCTTGCCGGGCTGACTATTGCTCAGGCACGCTGACGCCGGTAGACGGGACAGGGAACCCACCAATTTGTGAGTCCCCTGTCCTATCTACCAGGGTCACTGTAGCTGGTAGATGGCAGACCGGACCGAGGATTCGGTGGGTCCCGTTTGCCATCTACTAGGGCCGATGCACCGGGCAAGGTTGCCGACAGCCTCGCTCGCGGAAACGTGGCTCTTTCGCGGCCCCAGCAGCTCCATTGCAGCTACCAGAGTCGGGGAGCCACAAGGATTGGCTTCCTCTCACACCTTTCCAGGGTGGGAGGAGGCCAATCTCGGGCTGGATGGGGGCAAGGGGCTGAGGGAACCCTTCTTAGACAGAACCCACCTGGGTTCCTTCTAAGAAGGTTTCCCCCCAACCGTGATCGCGACCATCTGCAGGGTGTAGGCACCTGGATCTAGGTGCCTACACCATGCAGATCACCCACCCACCCCCCGCACCCACCCACCACACCCCCATCCACTCCCCACACCCACCCACACCCACCCCCGACAGCGATCGCAACCATCTTCAGGGTGTAGGTGCCTGGATGTAGGCGCCTACACCCTGAAGATGATTCCCCCCCCAGGGCCTGGGGACGTGACGCGCGCAGTGGAACTCCTACCTGAGCGGTGTCCGGGCTCACACTGAGCCCAGGATGCTGGGAGCATGCACCACATGGCGCACTGCGGCCCCCTATTGGACAAGCAGTTCATGTGGTGCACACTCCTGGCATCCTGGGCTCAGTGGAAGCCCGGACACTGATCAGGTAGGAGTTCCACCACACGTGTCGTGTCCCCAGGCCCTGGTGGTGGGGAATCATCTTTGGGGTGTAGGCGCCTACATCCAGGGGCCTACACCCCGAAGATGGGTGCGATCGTGGTCGGGGGTGGGCGCGGTGGGTAGGTGGGTGGTGGTGAAGTACGGGGGGTGGGGGAATCATCTGCAGGGTGTAGGCACCTACATCCATGCACCTACTCACCGCAGATGGGCTCAATCGGGGTCGGGGCGAAGCCTTCGGAGACCGGAGCCAAGGGCTCCAATCTCTGAAGGGGTCCTGCCCCATAGGGACCTTGCCCCGGGCCCTGCGATGGGTGCCTGGGTAGCTTTGTGCCACCTGCACAGGGCTCGACTGAGCCCCGTACAGCCGGCACAAAGCAAGGCAAGCGGCCTGACAGCACTGCCCGCCCCTAGGGTGCTCGCACCCAATGGGAGGCAGCCTTGCAGGCTGTATCCCTGCCCCTGGCTGGCTTTTCCTGGCCTTCCTGTGTGTGAATGGTGAAAGCGTCCTGAAGTTACTTAGGCCTCGTGCACTACATCCGTTCCAAATGAAACGGGTGTAGTGCGAAAAGGCCTCAGGTGACGGTTTTGCCTTGGTCTTCTGCTTGAGAATGCCCAGAAGCAATTGCTGGGCCCCTGTGTGGGACAGGGTGCTGGACTAGATGGGCTGTGGTTTGATCAAGCAGGGCTCTTCTTATGTTCTTATCAAAATTTGAAACCTAAGAGAAAAAGAAAGGCAAGGAAAAAAGAGTTTCAGTTTATTCTATATTCATCCTTTGTATAATACTGTAACTCCACTGACCAACATAGAATGCAAAACTACAAGGCAGCTATGAATCACACCACAGTGGTGCCAAAAGTGTGATAATTACATGTTACCATACTCATCCAACACCCAGCATCTTCTATAGGCAGAACCCAGTCCAGGAGAGAGAAAAAAACCCTCTGCAAGTCTGACATAGGACAGGTTTGCACATGTTGCCACTGTGTAGAAGGATGATGGTGGGAGGACTGGTCTACTTTCTGCTTCAGAGTCTGCAGCATTTAGCAAGACCCCAAACAAGGCTACCTCCCAGGGCCATTTCCTGGATGTCCATCAAGGGGCCCAGATGGAAACTTCAACACTGTGGAACTTTTCTTCTCCATCTTCAAAGTTAGCATGGGGCAGGACTTGCAAGATGAGCCTACAGGGCCACATACTTGTTCCTGGGCTAAAGCAAAGCACCCTGACCCAGGAGCAGTCTATTCAGCACCAATAAGAATATTGCCCATGTTATGAAAATAACTACAATCTATGGGGAACCACTGGGTAGGAGAACTATGAAGGCCAAGTCTAAAAATGGTTAAGTTAATGATAATGCAGAGGGGAGGCCTAAACTATCACTCCATCCACCAATGTTAACCAATGGCAATACTGAAAGTTCATGAAATCACTTTTTATCAACTATGGAAAAGTATGGCCCTGCTGTTTAAAAAATGTACTGTTGAAATGGAGACCCATTTTGCTGTGTAACATTGTAACTATGGACCTGTTTGCACTTCCACTACTGGAATAACAGAATATAAATCCAGTGAGGTGAAGATGAAGCACAGAGGTGCTAGTTAAGTCCCAAACTGGACCACCTGGACATGAAGTGAGGATGGGCAGGGCTGGGTTGCCATGGCAATAGTCATGGTATCATGGTGATTGGGATGTGGCACATGATTGCCTAGCCATAGCCACATCACCACACCTATTCACAGTGTCATACCCAGAAGAGGGTACAAATGCTGCTGACTATGAGCTACCTAGACACTCCTTGTCAAGCTCTTCTCTGTCAAATTTTAGTTGTTTTCAGCTAGTTAGGACCAGGGGTAGCTTGGTGATCTCCAGGATGGTAGTAGTGGTGACGTTAAGATGGACTTCACCAGGGAGTAGACGGAACCATTCCACCTGGTAAGTAGGAACAAGCCCTATGTAAACAAAACTGTAGTTTGGAAATATCAGGAGTGTTCCAGGCTTCATTCATACTGGGAAAGCATCCCCTGAATTAGAGAATCCTCCACTAGATGTGGAATGGAGCAATTCTTGCTGATCATCCACCACAGCTATGAGGGAGCCCTACTCAGTCTCTGCTCTGAGGAAAGACAATTCTGCCACTCAGCTACTGGAACTATATCCCCCCCTCTCACCACCCATGGAATGCCAAATGGGATCCAACCCATTTTCAGAAATTTGCTTATACTGTAGATTTACCTCATGAGACAGCCTTTAAGAGAAAAGCAAGATAAGGAAGAGAGCAATGCACCTCATACATGGAAGCATCTAGTCTAGAAATCTAATTATTTGTTGCAGTTATTTGATTAACATTTTAAACAGATTCCTCACTGTATAATGTTTGCTTGATTCAGTGAGTTGTTGCAAAATTGAATGTCCATAGAAAGGAAAAATTAGGTTTACCAGTTTGCACATCTCCCTCTTAGTTTGTTCTGTTTTCCTGATAGCGCAGAAATCCTTTCATTGGACCATATTCTATTGCAGGATATATCCAGTTACTGTACGACTAAAGGCACTACAACTATCTTCAAATGCCCTTGATACAAATAAAACAATCTTTTAAGTAGCCAAATTCATTATTCCCCCCCTCCTATTTTTGCCCTTCATCATTATTTATGTCTGAGAGGGTTATAAGATTCACACAGATATAACTACAGTTATGGTAACATTATGCAAGTCTTTGTTTTTACACATAAATTTGTTTTTGACAAATGTGGAAAGATTTGGGGGGGGGGGGAGTCCCAAGCATCAATGACAGGTAAGGCAATTAATGCAACAACCTGAGAACAGCTTAAACCATGCACACATTCCAAACGAGAAATCCAACAACTTTGTAACTGTTGCAAATTTCAGAATTGACAAGATGTGCTGTGTCCAGCTGCTAGTTACTTATTCTGCTATACTTGGAAAGTCCAGAAGAAAATATGGATCCATGCTTTATTTTGGAATATCCAAGTAACTTATGTTAGGATGCAGCCATTGTCTCAGAATCTTTTTGTCATGTCATCTGAACATACAACACAGTTTAACAGTAATAGTTCTCTCTCTCTTTTTTATAGACTGAACAGGAGCTACCGTACGTTTCAAAAAGCAGCACAGTACTGCCTGGCAATACTGGCTAGTTGTTAAATGTCACTGACTCATTATGGCTGTGTCCAGATAGGATCAAAACTTTCCAGGGAATGTGAAGCAGCTTTCAATCTGCCAGCAGCTTTTACAATGTTCCACAATCCCTGCAGATTATAGAATGATTCTCCAGAGTAAAAAAATTATCTTCACAAAGGCATTCACTGCGCAGTATTCCTTTCCTCCGCATTTTTCTGTGTGTTTGGGTGAGACCTTGTGAGATGTCATGAAAGTTTCCCTTCACCTGAGAACCAGGGAGGAGCTGAACATGTGGACAGAGAAAGCCTCCCTGCTGCTTCAGAATACTGAAGAGTGTGGGGCAATCTGTTTTCTATGAGGAGAAACTTTACTATGAAATAAAAGCTCCACATTTTTAACTTGCTGTCTGGAGGCATCCTAGAATAGATCTGCATAGAACCTTAAGGTGCTGTGGTACCACCTTGAAAGTGCCCTGGCCACTCATCAGACCACTATAACTGGAAATTGCTGGGGGGTAACTTTGACATCACCCCCTCCCCCCACACACACAGTTTATTTGGGTCATGGCACATGGACCTACCCAAACCAGTGCTCTTTTTTCAGAGAGTTCAGAAAAATGACCAACTTCCTTCACAATTTCTCTTTTTTCTGAAGACAGTGGCAGGTGTGTGAATAGCATCCTGCTGCCACTGTGAGCGAAACCTCGTTGATTTACAACGCAGGTTCCACTGTCATGCAGAACTTGCCACATATAGGAAATGTGCTGCTGTAGGGATGTGAATTTAAAAATTTTTGTATTCTATTTGTATCAAATCGAATGCAAGAAAATTTGTATTTGTTTGAATAAATCCCTTACAATGTGGTAGGATTCAAATTCAATAGGAATGTTAGATGCAATTGTTAGATACAAATGTCGGTTTTGTTTCCCCCACTACAAACACTACTGTTTTATTCGATATTGTTTTGTTTTTAATATGCTGGATTTTAAATGTTGTGGTGGTTTTTATTGTTTCAATACATATTGTTTTGTTTGTTATGCTGGATTTCAAAGGTTATTAAAAAGGGTATAGGGCAGGATAGAAATATAAATAAACAAATGTGCCAACATTCGATTTGAATTTGAATGGCTGAATTTGGCCAAATTCATATGAATTTTGAATGTTATGTATATTTGTGCAGATCCCTATACTGCAGAAGTGTTGTAAAATATAGGCACTATGCTGCAGAACATGTTGTAAAATCATGAAGGGTAAAGGACTTTTTCAAACAACATTAAACAGAAATAATAAAGCAATTTTCTTTCCTGTGGTAATGTATCACTGTGAAATCTGAACATTGGGAACCGAAATGGAAACAAAGGGCCTGTTCATACTTGTCACTGGAATGGTATAATAGTATCAATACAGGGAGGCAAAGATCAGGTGTGGAGCGAGCCATCTGCACTTCAAGAGCTGGTGCAGTCCTGAATTGGACCTGGGCAGGCTGGGTCACCATGGCAACAGCTGCAGCAACATTCAGTGCATGCCCAGACGTTGCCATGGCAGGCAGGATGTGGCGCATGATTGCTCAGCTACAGTGACACCACGAGACCCTCTCACAGTTTCACATTCAGAAGAGGTGCAAACTTTGCTGAATTGGAGTTCACTTGCTGCTCCTGGGGTCTATCTGAACTTGGCTTTGTTCTGGGATATATCTTGGAATAAGCGTCTGTTGTCCACATGCTAGTGCAGACTATAGGATGCCCCAGATGAGGCCTGCCAGAGTCTGCATTAGCATGTGGACAAGAACACCCTGTCCTGAAATATATTCCAAAATACAGCCAAGTGCAAATAGGCCTCTGGTCTAGCTGTGCACAAAATTTTACTTGTCCACTGCTAGTGAAGACCGGGGCAGCCATAGTGAGCTCTAGGATGAAGCATAAGGAGAGCATGCAAATGCATTGCCCCAGGAGTGCAAACTGCTCCTGCAAGGTATCCACAAACAGGCCCAAAGGCAAACACTTTCACAGTATGTCTCTTCGGAAGTTTATAAACAATGTAAATAATACTCTGAACTGTAATAAGAGTGATCAGTCAGTCCAGGACAGAGGTGAGCTAAATGCTCTTTTGCAACAGCACAGGCTAACTTATATTTAATGAGGAGCTGTGAAAGGGTTGGGGGATTTCCTATTGCTCACCTGTCCAGGGATTACCTATTCCTTATTTAGGCCTGCTAGGAAGAGGCAAAGCATCAATAGATGACTTATTGCAAACCACCCCATGACTCTCCCTTCACTTACTCTGGTCAGGCAAAGGAGTGAAAGGCAAGTGGCCACCCACCCCATCCAGCAGTGCGGTAAATGAATGTTACCCCATACAATAGAAAGTTCTCTTACACTCCTGATTGTTGCAAATGTTTGCAAAAGAGTTATTTGCACATTTCTAATACTAGCCTAGACCAAAACATATCTGACTATTCCCTTGATGTAGCTAGCGATCAGCAAGCATCACTTCATGACACATGACACAAACAGATGAGAGACTAGGAGGGGGAAAGATACATATCTGACAATGCTGAAAAGAAGGAGAAGAATGGGAAGACAAGAGGGGTGCAATCAAAAAGTCTACTGGAATGAACTTGAGGTGCTTCCGCATTGGCTGCTCAAATCTTATATGCACCTGCACACCCTGTCCATTGGTGCATTTTGACTGAAGATACATCAAAGATTTGATACAAGTCTGTGGGGGGGTGGAATCAAAATTTAAGGTTTTAAGATTTTGCAGAATTCATCCACACTTCAAGTTATATTGAATTTTGGAGCCATTCTTATTCAAAATATAAAAATGGACAGACTACGTACATGCACCCAGACATTAAATGTAAATGAAAGGTATAAAGTAAAACAAAATAAAAGCTATTTGAATACTAATTCAAACCATCCCCATGCTGCTTAATTGGATTTCCCTTTCCATTAAGATTCCGACCATTCAAAAAGATAGAAAACAGGTACTCTTACTTGCATGATTCCTTGCCATTGGACTGGAACCATGATGAACCAGATAGCTACGATGGCCCTGTAGCACCTGGGACATGATATATGAGCCCCATTTACTGGAAAGCAAGGGAAGATAGAGATAGGAGCCTTGATTCAAACCTTTGTACATCCATTGTTGTCATGTCCATGGGTCTCTTTATCTATGAACGGACAAAATAGGTCATTCTATGGGTGTATGCTTTTCCATAAAGTTTCAGAAGAGACCTGCATTTGGGGAGTTTATTGTGGCAGTGAGCAAGTGGTATTCTGGGGCCTTTCCACACAGGCCAGTAGACTGGATCATGGGCCCTTTCTGCACTTGGCCTTATTCTGGAATATATCCTGGAATAGTGACCTGCTGTCTGCTTGCTAGTGCAGGCTACAGCACGCCCCAACTGAGGCCTCTTGTAGGCTGCATTAGCATGCAGACAACAGACCTCTATCCTGAGATATGTTCCAGAATAAGGCCAAGTGCAGAAAGGGCCATGGTCCAGTCTAGACCTCTGCTATCTGCATACTAGTGCAGGATAACAGACACCTTACCCACCCTGTCACACTGGGCAAAGCTTGAGTCAGACTAGGGCATCAAAAATGGCACTCTAGCCTCATATAGCTGTAGAGTTAGTTACTGGAGTCTACAACTGGAACAGGGGTAGTATACTAGGTTACAGAGGTATGCAGATGGAATGGCCCTATGGTGGAACATACCATGGGGACCCTTTTCAACAGTGGTCCAGAAAGCATGACTGGAAGTGGGTCTACAGAAACTCCAAATGTTGGGAATGGAAATTCTTAGCTTGTGGAGTGTTGCTGCTGCCTTTGAAGGCTATTCGAAGATAGCAGCAAGAGCTGGCCCAAAAACAGGATATCTGAATATAGTCAACCATTTCCCACTCCAAAGATAACCCATCCGAATTTGGGACAAGCTGCTTGTTCTGGGGTGGAATGAACCTCTGTGTCCCAGAACACCATGTAGGAGCATAGAAAAGGTGCTTATCGCCACAAGTACAGGATTCTTGAGGATTTTCAGAAATCAAACTCATGAATGTGGAAGACTTCCTATTAAAATAAAGTATTTACTCAGGTTGCCTTTGTCTCATGCTACATTTTCTTTTTTGAAGACCTGAAGCAAGTGTGACAAAAAAACAAATATAGAGGAAATGAGGAAGAAGAGAAATATTTCTCCATAGCATTATATATCAATTTGTTACTTGATCCACATTGGTATATACAATATTCCTTGTTTCATTTCTTTTGCTATTTAGTACATCTACTATTCTTGCTAACTTTTAAGAGCATGCCTATTGAGAAACATTTCATTATTTCTAATGTGCTATGGTTTATTTGGTTCTCTCTACAATATTAGAATTGTTTTCTAATTAGTTTTGTACAACAATCTGTTTCTTAGGGTGTTTTTCCACTGTCACTAGAAGTATCTATTAAGTACCCATTAATGGGTACAAAAATGCCATTACATACCCATTAATGGGTACTTAATGGGTATGTTTAGTGACAGTGGAAAAACATCCTTAGTTGTGATTCTAGTTGTGTGTTATTTGGGATCTTTATGAGATATAATTAAAAGTAGTGTGGCACATAATAAACAACTCTAGCAAATTTTTTCTTTCATTTTTGTTGAATAAAATTATGGTTTATTCCAGTTTCATGACAATTATTGTTGCATTGTTTTGACACCTTAAAAAAATAACATGTATGTTTTATATCTCACTATGAAGGATTGTTTAAACAACTGGTATGATTTCCCCTCCCTCCTCAGCTTCATGCAAAAATATACAATGAAGTATTATGGCAGATTATCTCCTTCATTTAGGAGATAATTGTGAAATACATGTGAATATTTACATGTTAAAATCCTTATATGCTTTGAATGAGGCATGTTTTTCTTGTGTAGAATAAATCTAATAGAGACTTTAGCAACCACATTTCAAAGTAAAGTTTTTACGTCAGGAGTTAGCATTGCAAAAATTAAGTTAATAAATTTGCTCACCATCACAAACTAATGTCGGTTTAATATGCTGCTTTAGTCCAATAGACTCAACTCCCTCTTTTCATTATTCTGTATTTGAACTAGCTGTTTTAAGTCACAAGGGTTCTATTTAGACTTATGTAGTTTAAAATCCTTGCCTCTCCATAAAGTAAATCTGAACTCTAGTAGCAAAAATTGGATAATGTCATTTTAATGTCACCAGTAGATTTTAAGAACAGGATAAATCAATTATTGTAATCACAGCTCTTGTGTAAATCACTAAAGGCAAACCACCTCAGGATTATAAAAGGAATCTTTGACAAGTATTCATGGATTCAGCATATTTCCAATAAGAAAGATTAAGCCCTTGCTATCTTGTGGAAGAAAAGTTTTATTCAGTTACTAAAATGTGTGTAATCATTAATGGAGGCCAGATTAACGAAGGTATTTTGCAAAAAAAAAAAAAAAAAAGGCAAGAAGGATCTAGTATTACATCTGCCGAAAAGATCAATGATAAACATATCAACTCTTTTTGTAGAACAGAAAAGATTAAGCAAAGGATAAGATAATACAAGGTACCTTAAAGCTGTATTTTTAAAGCAGACAGAAATTATAATGCTATCATAAAATATCATTACAAAACTTTTTGACATTTTTATGTCAAGAAAAAGGCTATTCATTCTTGAACCTAGAGCAAACAATGATTTTTGAAATCCATGAGCAATTTAGTCAAGTCCAAATAAATCCTCATTCTACATGAAGAGATTATGTAAAAAAGGCAGCATGGGCTAGTGTATCATATTCATTACAATTCTCTTCTCTTCAGTTTTTGTTTTAAAACAATCTATACAAATAGAAAAAGAATTTTGAATGTAATGTGCTGAATTTGATGAAAGGGGAAAGTCCTATATTTAACAGGATAATTATCCTCAAAATAGAGTTTGTTCTGAAGACTTTAAGCTCTGTGTAATACCTTTAAAAAAAACATAGCTTTTTCTATTTTATATCTGCAGGAAGATGGCTGATAAATTATTATTTATAATAATTTATAATTTAGTTTTTCATGTTTTGAGGAATGTTGTTTCTTAATAATATATAGATGTTTATAGGCGCTTCCCCTTTATTTGATAACTGTATATATTTTTCCATATGTCACTCTATAATTCCAGAACACTTGTATTTAATGTGGAAAGATTTGTTTTGTGGAAACATTTTAAATTAGTTTACATCACTTGGCTTTGGTTATATTTTCTGTATATTGAAGCACATTTCCCCCAGCTTTCTATGTACTTATAACAGTAAAATTACATTACAAGTTTATTTTTAAGTAGCATTACAAACAGTTTAATGTCTGCTGAAAAAAAAAATTTATATAGCTATGTGAACTTTTTTCAAAGATATACCGTTTTTATACTTACACTTGATGGTGTAAAATAAATTATGGAGCAATAGCAATTATTTTTGAACATGTTAGACTTATGCACATATTATTCAGTTTTTATAGTCTCAGGTGTAAATGAATGCTTGTCATTCTAAAAATATTTTAATTGCTTCACAATTTCATGGGCCAAAGTATCCTCAGACCCTGCTTATTTTAAAATAAAGCATAAATGATAAACAGAGTTTTGAAAACAATGTTTTGTAAAAGCATGTTTTTTCTAGTTGCATTGCATTTTAGAAAGATAAGAACTAATGCCTAAAATAAATTTGAAAAACAGTTTAAAGACAAGCTTCTTCTAGCTATGTGTCACGCTAATAGATTTTCTACCTGCTAAATTGCTGAAGTCGCTTAATTTAATTTTTAATGTAAAAGATTTTAATATTTGAACTACTGCCTCCAATTAGATGCTGTTGTTTCTCATGTGACTGGAAAATGAATTTTCATACGTGGTGGGACTTTAGGAGACGTAGGTGCAAGGAAATGATCAAAGTGGAAAAATACAACAGCTTGTAAATAATTGTTCCTTCACAAAACGGTAATCACCTTGTGCAGATAATCAAGGATTGTTCCAGCAAATGAATAGCACCCTGCTTGAAAGACAGAAGCATTTGAGCTACAAAGATACATTAAGAATCGAAATATCATTGAGCTCTGTTCTGCATAAAACACACAGAGAAATTTGCAGTAGACGCCTGGCATCTGGTGGCTAAGAGTTGCAAATACAGGGCTTTTTTGTAGATGAGGTTTACTCAGTGCTTTTAGAATCTCACTTCTGTTAGGAGCAAAAACTTTCTCAGTCTTCCTGTTATATCTTTCACATTAGTTGTGGTCCCCATTTCTGAATCTCTGCCAAGAAAAATGCATAGAGGTGGCTCATGCAGTGAACCAGGAGCTGGCCTTGGCTTGATGGTACCCAGCATGTTAGGCTTTATTATACTCATACATATTCCGAAATTAGGACAAACTTTATATCAGAGAGAGAAATACTGGGCTTGTTTTGTTTACTTTATAAGTGACCTTCTCATCTTACAGTTCTCAAACTGGCTTATTTTTTTTAAAAAAAACATGTAAATACAAAGTTAAAATACACAATCTTAAAAATATTCAAATAATAACAGTTTAAAAATGGTAAATGCCAGGTCAGTCCAAAACAAGCCATCTATTATCCATGACTTGATTATGGATGAAAGGGCTGACCAGGTGCGCATTACAGAGACCTGGGTGGGTGAACTGGGAGGTTCTGCACTTACCCAGATCTGCCCCTCAGGTTATCTTGTGCAGCACCAGCCTAGACTAGTGGGCCAGGGTGGGGTGGGGGAGTTGCCATAGTCCATAAAGATACACTTTTTGCTCTATGACTGGGTTTGAGGGATTGTTCCTGGTGCTGGGCCAGAGAGATGGAACAGGGTTACTATTGGTGTGTCACTCACTCTGCTGCCCAACAGCTTCCCTGCCTGAGCTGGTGGAAACTGTTTCAGAGGGGGTGTTGATGGCCTCCAACACAGTGGTGCTGGGGGAATTCAATCTCCATGCTGAGGACCCCTCCTAGACCAGCTCAGGACTTCATGGCCTCCATGACAGTCATGGGGCTGTCTACATGTTATGAGCCCAACACATGTAGCAGGGCGTACCCTCTACCTCATTTTTGCTGTAGAGCATAAGGTTGACTATCAGTTGGTAGGTGGACTTGTTACAAGCCCATTGACATGGACAGATCATTTTCTGGTCAAGTTTGGGCTTATGACATCTGTTCCTTGCCACAGGGGTGAAGGACCCATTAAGTTGGTCCACCCTCGGAGACTTATGGAATCTGACAGATTCCTGATGGCTCTGGGGGAATTTCTGGTTGATATGGTTGGTGCTCCTGTCAGTGCTCTGGTCTTGCTATGGAATCATGAGGTGAGTAGAGCTATTGGCATGATTGTTCCCAAGTGCCCTTGGCATCCCTGCCGAGTTCACATGGCACCCTGATTTGCCGGGAAGCTGTGTGTAATGAAGCAGAAGGGCCAACAGCTAGAATGCAAGGGGAGAAAATCCCAATGTGAACCTGATCAAACACTGGTAAGAGCACATTATCATACCAACCATGTGGCAGCAGTGAAGAAGGCTTATTTCTCCACTTCCATTGCATCCTCAAGTGTTGTTCTGGTCAGTTAAAAGGCTATTGTCATCAGGCTATAGGGATGTGCCCATGCCACCTTTGGAAATCTGCTACAATAAATTTGCAAGGCACTTTCATTACAAAGTTGCTCAGATTTGCATGGAATTGGATTCCACAGTTGGAAGTAGTTTGATGGAGGTGTCCAGAGCTCCATCTGGTCTGATTATCTTGGATCTGTTGCAATTGTTGTGGTCTGAGGAATTGGACAAGCTTCTTGCAGGGGTTTAGGTGACTTCCTGTCTCCTTGATCCTTGCCCCTCATGGCTAATAAAAGTTAGCCGAGTGGGTATGGCTGGATGGATCCAGGAAGGGATGAATGCCTCTTTGCAGGATGGGGAGGTACCAAAAGTTCTTAAGGAAGCTTCCCCTGCCAGCAGCCCAACTCATGCAGCAGCAAAGCAGAAACAAAAACCTCAATCCCAAAAGAACTTTGCTTTCTCGCACCTCCACAAAGCAAAAGGTGCCGGCAGCAGCAAAATACAGTAGAAGCAGCTGGGAGCGATGGAGGTAGGAGGAAGAGAGACAGTGGGAGATGCAAGAGGGTGCCGGAGGGGAGAGAGAGTGTAGCAGAAGCAGTTTCTGTTTGCTGTTATTTATTTAAATATATTCCTTTGCATTATTTTATTTTATTTGCAGGGAGATGGAAGCAGCAGCAGCAGCAGCAGGATTTGCTCTGCTTCCCGTCTGCCTGGGATTCCCCACCCTCCGCCAAGTCATCGCGGGATCCAGTCGGGAGAGAGGGGTGGGAGCTCTGGCTGGCAAGTGGGATGGGAGAAAAGATTCACTTTCCCTGATGCGACTCTGGGTTGATAGCGATTTAAAGCCAATGAAGTGGGATCAGCCAGAATGTGCATTTGCTTCGGGTTTTTCTTGTTTCATTTTAAAAGTGTTTAACAAGCTCAGGTGGGAACACAGCCTGGCTTTCATATCATATGCATAATATCATACAGTATATAAAATGATCTATAAACTGTCACATTCACTGGGTTATAAAGAGACCACATGCAGAATGTGCATGAGTAGGATACCCCTTTATATAGTTCACCAGGGAGAAACAGGATAGAAAGATCAAATTAAGAGAAGTAATGTTTTTTACATCACGTAGATTTTTCACAGTTTTTGGAAACATTCAAACAAATGAAACTCTAATATAATTTGCTGTAACAACAAAACCTTGGGTAGTCCTGTTGCAATCCATTAAATTAGGTTTACCCCAAAATAAGGAAGAGATGAGAAACTCAGTACACCCGAGTACATTGCTTACAAATGGAAACAGGGCATTTTTGAAAAAATCATGTACAAAGCCATGCCTGTTCTGGCATGCATTGTTACTCCCACAAACTTTGGAGTATGGAGATGGCATGAACTTTTATGTGTTCAGTTTGAATCAAACTGGTTGGGATCAAAACTGAACCTTTTTCTTTGAACAGTAGTGTGCTCAAACACCTTTACAATCAAACAGGAGGCCTTTTGGCACCTGTGACTGTGTGTGTGCACAGCGTCAGCGTCGTCATGGCAACAGTGCTGATGCATGCACTGACACAGAGGGCGATGTAGCCAAAATGGCGATGCCCAGAAGAGGCCCAGGCCCAGGATCGGTCTCTGGTGAGTGACCAATCACATGGGGCTTAGGCTGTCATTACCTAGTGCTTGCAAGTGTGAGCGCTAGTTAATGTTGGGCCAATGTGCTCCTTTCTCATCCAGTGGACGGGAAGGGAAGAGCAAAAACACCCAGGGTGTGTCCACTTGGTTTGAACAAAAACTATCTGGACACCCCTGTTTAATTTGAACCAATTCAAACCCAACCCAGTTCAGCATATCTCAAGCCAGTACAAGAAACAAAAGGGAATAGCAATAGGCATAGGCTAGAAGTGGAAGGAAATGATCTAGAGGAGACTGGCATTGCAGGTATTTTCCTGTTCTGTGTGTAAAGATAAGAGATAAAACATCTCGCTGTTCCCAGTATCTCCATTCCACTTCATTATACAGCAATACTTCACTAAGTCGTGAGGTATTTCTGCACTTGCTTTCCTGTCCGTTAGAAAGGAAAGGTGCAATTGAGATTAATGTGTACTAGTGTTTGCACAAGGTAATGCTAGTACATGTCAGCTAAAGCCCCCCGTGATTAGACACTTACCTCCATCTGGTCACGAGAACGATCCTCCATAGAGCACAGCAATTTTGGTTGCAGCACCCTGCCAGCACTGGTGCTATGGTGACTATGATGCTATGCACACATGCACTCACATCAGGGTTCATCTGAGGTACCAGCATGCTTCTTCTTCCTCCTCCTCCTCCTCCTCCTCCTCATCTTCTTCTTCTTGCTCTGGAAAAGGTGCAGATGATCATCTCCTGGACACACCAGGTACGTTTTTGGTCAGGATTGGGGAGGGTTAGGTTGCTTTTGGTGCATGATTTTGTGCACCACAGCTAGTATGCAATTAGTCGACCTCTGGGCAGGCAGGGGACATTTGTAGACTGTAAACACCTCCTGCAAGGGCAAATACACCTGCCCAGATTTTTACTAATTGCATACTACAGGGCGAGGTGCAAAAATACCTCCACTTCCACATTACAGGCTGCATTTACACCGGTGATGCTGGGTGCTCCAAGAGCACTTCTGGGGCCTGGTGGGCAAATGTTCCTAGTCCTGTTGAGTATCTGACAGTCCCCAAGATGTAAAATCCATCTTCAGAAGCAACCTTCACACAGATTTTAAAAACAGCACAGAAAGACTTTGCTTAGAAACATTCACAAAATTATTACAATTAGCTCTTCCTATGTGTCAGGATTACAGTTCTCAGATCCAAATACATCCATGGACTGAGCCTACTGGCATCTTTATTATAATGCTGAATACCTTACCGAGATTTGATCCAACCAGACAGGCAAACAGACACTTTCATGTACATATCCCTTAAATGATTTAAGTCAGAGATCAGACAGAAAGAGTTTTCTTAGCTGCTGAGAGCACCTCTTTTCAAGTTATAAGCAATGATCAGTGATCAACTGGATCCTTCAAGCTATTTGGCTCTACATGTTAACCATTGCTACATACACTTTACTGGGTAAAAGGAGAGTATCCATATCAAACTAATATGTAATTCTAAGCTATGCAATGCCACATCCCTTGGTAATAATCTAGAATAAACGCTGTGAAAACTTGGAAGAACTTACTATGGAAGTGAAAATGGAAACTGTAAAATCTAGATTATTGCTAACAGAAGTTAAAGGTAATATCAACTTGCAAGGTTAATGAACTTACCATTTAGCTGAAGAAATAGTAGACAAACATTTCTCAAGCAGATAAAGACAGAGAATTGCACTGGAGAATTAAGGAGTATAATCCTAGGCAGAAAAACTGTAACAGCTTAAGACAAAATCATGAAGGATAAGGTTATTTGCATAACCAGAAAATCAGAATTAAAGCAATGATTTTTCCTTTTGTAATGTACAGCTATGAAATTAGGATACTGATTGGGAGAAAGAAAATAAGTCTGAAAATTATTAATCTGGAAACAATAAGAACCAGGAATTTCAAGAAGAACAAATCAATCAACTTTGGATCAAATAAAATCTGAACACTTACCTGAGCAAATCGTCTTCAAGCAGAAAGTCATACATTTGGGAGTGGCCATCCTCCCAGACGCACAGTCTGAGACAGCAAATGACACTGGCAAAAGATCCTCCCTGGCAGAGCAATTCAGGGAGAAATCAGTGCTTTGGAGATCAGAGAGACTGCAAAAAAAGATGCTGAGTGATTAAGCCTTGTCCCACTGGCCAGCTGAGCTTTGATTCAAAAGCGTAAAAGCAGGCACAGCTTTCCAGGCAAACTGTTGCTGGCAATTGTTCCACTCAGACATCTGCAACCTCCTGCCCATGTCTCTGGCATCCATGTGGACACTATACTCTCCCTGGCATCCATGTGGACACCATATTCTCCCTCCACACTGCATGCACTAGGAGAGCATAATTCATGCAGATACCGTGCCCTCGCTGCACACTTAAAGTGCCATAAAGACACCATGCAGATTCTACCATTGAAAACAAGCAATTTTCAGTGACATTTCCAAGTCATGAACAATGGCCCAGACAGGAACTTCTCTGCTCTGAGACGAGTTCCTTCAGAAGAGTGATCTTCTTAGATCAGGAGCCATGTTCTCATCTTTATCCTGGTTCCTGGAGTGCTCACCCTGGGAGTCAACTGGGAGGCCTGTGGTATGCATGTAGCCTAATTCTCAAATTGGAAATGGCATGCCTCTGAATGATAGCTGCTGGGAATATGAGAGAGGAGATATTTATTGCACCTCATGTTTTTTGTGGCGTACACTAGGACATAGAATTTTAATGCACAAACATATATAATGCAGATCTTTAATGCAAGTTCTCTTTAAATCCTCCCTTCCCACAGGTCTTACACTTTTGTTACATTTTGTCAGACTGAGCTTGACATCAATTATTGTTTCAAAAAATGCTTACTATGGCCTGTTTCTAGTAATATTTTGTATCTCTTCAAAGGACTTTCTATTTCCCTCAACATTTGCCAAGCTTAATCCTTTTTTTAAAGCCATCATTGGCTGGCCTCTGTGATATCTTGGCTTGTCTGGCCTTCTCTTGTCCAGCTTCCATGTGCAGAACAACTGATTGAGATGCCACCTCAGAACACACAGACTCATCATCTGAGACAGCATCCCTGTCCAAAGCAGCTTGTGTAGGGCACAGCAGAACAGGAATCATCAACCATGTTTTGGACAAATGGGAGAAGGAATTTATTGTTGCTTTTACTCTACAGTCACAAAATCACAGCCAATCCTGCTGTGGAGGAGAAGCCTTCCTCGCCTGTCAAAATCACAGCTGGGGATTCCCTCGTTGTGATTTGACAAGCACACCACAGCAGATTTAAGAGATGTGGGGAAAGTGACATGCTTGCATTGGCCTTCCCCTTCCAATGCAGATCCCGCCAATGTGGTGAACAGCACCTTGGACAGCAGTCCACCCTGAGAGCTGGCCATCATGTCCTACTGCCACATTATCCCTAAGAAGGGTTTATCAGCCAAGGTTCTGCATGGGCATGTTTCATTGGATTCTATTGGAATTATTCATGGGAAATATACCAAAATCTGAATTTCAGTAGATGAAAATGGCCTATTCAATTAGGTGTTCATTATACTCTGCAAAGTTTTTTTCTTATCTTTTTGTTCTTGTAATCTTGCAATGGCAAATGCATGTTATGTAGTTATGTTTATGAACTTCCATCTGCTTAAACCATTTGGAACATCATTCCATCTATCATTAAAAACTGCTGAATCAAATAGAAAGCCTATTGATCAAAAATGGTATCTCCAGAAGCAACATACTGTATATAGTAAGTTGTCAGTCAATTGAATAATGATTTAGCCATTTACTTTGGGAATCCTTCAAGCTGAAGTCTAATACACAGATACTAGGTCTTCCTGATGACACTACATTGCCAGGATTAAGTCCCATAAAGTATCTCACACAAATTTTATTGAAACCACTGTACAGTTCTTTATGTGTGGGATACAGGAGCACATAAAGTATCCTGCAGTAAATTTTGTAATGAATGGCCACAAACTGCTTGTTAAAGGTCCCTGTGTGAATGTTCAGCCCTTCAGAAGCTATTGCAACTCTGATGTATTTTTGTAATAGTTTGCAGCCTACCAAAACATGTCAAGAAGATATAGGTATGAGCAAATGACTTAATGGTAAACATAAGTACTATACCACGGATGATGAGATTATCACAGCATCTATCTATCAAAAGGTGTGTCACCTAGTAGTTGACTAGCCATGAATCCTTATCGTGGATTCTCCTGGATTTATATCTAACAAAGTGCAGCATTATACTGGGTGGAGAATTTTGTGTGAATACTTCTTCCTGTAATTATCCCATTCTGGTGCAACAGAAATATTAAGCATAATAAACCATGGTTGCTGTAACCCTGGCAAACATCTCTATTTACAGTGAAGCCATGTACAGCTTGCTCAATTATCCCCAGGAAACAACATTTATGCCTATATATTGCCTTGAAAAGAGAGACACTCTCAAAGCTGTGGAACTGCCAGAACTGCCATCATGTAATAACCATAATCATATAATGATTGGCTCTATACTTAAGGCTATGGACTATAGTTAGTTGGAAACTCTGGAGTTTACAAATCTAAAGCTTAACAGCTTAGTGCAAAGGGAAACAAAGGCAGGTGAAGATGCATGTCTGTAAAGAACCATTTCTTGGATTCTGCTTCACTGAACTCTACATCTAAAGCAAACTGGGCTACCAAAACCAACACTGCACGTTTTAATTTCAAAGGAGACCTGGGTGAAAGAGTCCCTTGGAGCATATTTTTTAGAATGAATGACAAAAACATTAAAATTAAATGTTTGTGGTAGAGAGGGGCAGGCTCGATTGTGAACAATCCTACCCATGAGCCATCCTTAAAGGCCTTTTCACACTTCAGTAAATGGGGAAGTCTGGGGAGCAACCCACAGCATGGAGCTGCTTTCATTTCAGAGCAGCTTCAAGCATGTGGGATCATCCTTCAATGCCAATAGCTGTTGAGCACTAAACACAGCTGTACTAGAAGCACAGTAGGAGCACCATCATGCTCCTGGTACAGCCCCAAATAAAAACTTTGCACTACTTGCATGAAAAGGGCCTGATGTAGGGGTAGGGCAGCACAGCTGCAGCCACATGCCATATCACCCATTGCCATAACAATGTCCCACTAACATGGTCATTGCTGTAGTAAGGCAATTGCTCCCAAATGGAACAATCTCACTTCCATGGCACTTAGTTAAGAAGAAGAACAGTTGATTTGTCTACCCTGCTTTTATCACCCATTTAAGGGCACTCAAAGCAGTTGACAAAGCTTTCTGTTCTTCTCCCCACAACAGAACACCCTGTGGTGTTGGTGGGACTGTGTGAGAGCTCAGAAGAGAGCCATGACTAGCCCAAGGTCACCCAATTGGCTTTGTGGGGTAGGGTGGAATCAAACCCAGTATTCCTATATAAGAGTCCTGCTCCCTAACCACTAAACCAAGGTGCTGGGAAACTTTGAGATATGGACCCTTTCTGGGCCAGCAGCGACATGCTGTGCACATGCACTAGCTTTCCAGATCACCTGATGTGCCAGCACACTTGCAAGTTCCTTGGGAGCTAAAGCTCCTTCCCGGTCATTAACAAGACAGGGGAAAATGTAGCAGCACAAAAGACTCTAAACTCAAGTCTTTTGAGTCATTTACTTGTGCAGATGTTGATCAGCCAGTCTGGCAGTTGCTGGTCCTGATCTTGCCCTATGCCAGCATGTGAGCTTTGTAGCCTCTAGGGGGCCCATTTCAGTGGCACAGCAAGGTATGATGCCAAAATGGATCCCACATAGCCCTAGTATGGCAGTGAACCTGTTTGATAAGGACCATCAGCATCCAGATTTTAATTGGAGCAGGATGCCATTTTGAGCCTACCCATCTGGATTATGCTATATCTGTATGGTGCAGAGAGAGCATAGCAGCAGCAGCTAGTGGGGTCTGTCTAGTCTGCACCAGAAAGGTCCAAAGTGTGGCAATGCAACATACAAGAAGTAAAGAGGTCCTAATGTAGTAGGTTCTTCTGATAACACATGTTTCTGGTTATTTATATACATCTGAGATTTGCCCTAAAGGAAAATTCCCTCATCCCTCAAAGATGAAGCAATCAATACTTTTATATCCTTGATTTGGAAAAGTCATACCAGAACCCTTCTCACTAAAGGGTTCAAAGTGAGAAATGAAATGGTATGATTTCACTGCAAGTTATTATTGTGGATAATCTGTTCCTAGTTTCAGTCAAAATGAAGTATCAATGACTCAGAACAGTAGGAAAGGTTTGTTTAGACTTTTGGTTCAAAAATGTAATGTCTAAACTTTCTTAAGCTATTGGGACAGAGTCCAACTAGAACTTTCTTTAAGAGCAGGAACATGCAGATGCATGACATGGCTCCATTTTAAAACTGAAGTGGCTTTTTCTGGGGTATGTGGAAGATTGTCATTTGAGATTGTCAGCTGAAATGCCACAACTTTGTTTTCACTTTTAAGAAGGAGGAATCATGCAAAGTGTGGCCCCAAAGCGTCTCCATTGAGAGCAGGAAAATAAGAAGGATATAAGAACATAAGAGAAGCCCTGCTGGATCAGGCCACAGCCCATGTAGTCCAGTCTAGTCTCACACAGTGGCCCAACAAATGCTCATGGGCATCTCAAGCAGAGACAAAGGCAAACCTTCTCCTGCTCTCGAATCCCAGCAAATGGCCTTAGAGGCATCCTGCTTGTCCCCCCAGCCATTCTAGTAGCAGCCATTCTAGTAGCCATTGTTACATCTCCAATCCATGCCTTCCTTAAAGCCATCTAGGCTGGTTGATGTTACCACCTCTTCTGGCTGCAAATACGGTAGACAGATTACTTTTTTGGTGAAGAAATACTTCCCCTTGTTTGATCTGACTCTTCAATAGTGTCTTGGATGGCTGTTGCAGCAGATGATGAGGCAGCGTGATTGCTGTGAAGTGCCTAGTATTGTTGGAAACAGAGACTCAGCACAGAAGATACTTCAATGGAGCATTGTAAGGTAAACAAAGATCTAGCCTGTGAGTGCCTCCAGACAGGGATGGAAGCAGCAAACCAAGTTCACTGCTTCAGTGCCCTGCAGGAGGAGTGTGGCATCCCCCCACCCCACCCCACCAAATAAAAAGATGCTGAATAATCATCATCTTTTTACCACGGCTCCGGGGTACTTACAGCAATAATCCTGCTGCTGATGGAGCTTCCTGTCTGGTGGACCAGAAGCAGCTCCACCAAAAATGCAAACTTCTAATCCTCCAGTTTGGAGAACCAGAAGGGGCTTTGCATTTAAGGTGGAGAGAGAGTGTGTGTGGAGGCATCTTTAGTTACCTGATATGCTTGGGAAATCCAAAATACAATGGTGTACATTAAAAAAAAAGTCAAACAAACTTTGTATGAAATGAGATGTCTATTGTCAATAAGCAATGGTATAAGATCTTTATTGTTATTTTTCAAGCTATGCTATATTATGCAAGCATACCGTAATATCTTTCACTTATTTAACTTTACAATCACAGATTGTTACAAAGAACTTCAATATTGGCAATTAGTTTAGCCTTTGCCTGGACAGAGTACAGTAATTGGTTTTAGCAATTAAAGCCAGTATCTCAGTTTGAAGCCTGTGGTTGGAAGAGTACTAGTTATTGCAGGTCAGGAAGGAGTCCATGGCCTCCCTCTGGACAGAACCATTTCTCTTGCCTTGTGCCCCTGCTAAATACAGAACTAATCAATAAAGTTTGTTTGGTAAAACAAAGCACAGGCCATGTCACGCTTTGCGCTTAATAGATCAATGTTATGCATTCATTATTTGGTCATGACCCTACAAGAGTTTGATCATGAACTTGGTTTGGAATCAGATCTCTATGTTTGCTCATAGTACTTGCAGGCATAACTCCAGAACCCCACTAGCATGCCCAGCAATGATTCACCTCAGAAAAGAAAAGAAAAAAAAAAGCCTGAAGATAGTGAGGATAGAATGTGATTTTTTTTCAACCATCTATATGGAAATTGGAAGTGGTCTGGTTGTGCGTGAACACCACTACCAATTACTGAGATAGGCTCCAGCCTATGCTGAAGACCACCATGTGTGGCCAAGGCATGTGACCCACTTCTGTATCTCACATGGGCATCAGCTTACACACATATGGCCACAGTCTTTCTCACGTTCATATCATGTTACAAATGGTGCTATTTTTAACAGCTTATACTTACCTAGAACCACTGCTGGTAAACGTCTTTCACGTTATTTACCCTCATTACAAAGCATCTATTGTGGCTAAGGATATCAAGGCTTCATTCACATCTCAGTGACATAGGTCTTGCCAAAGCAAGGATACTTCCTCTCACCTTAAAATATGGCAAGGGTTGCCGAAATGGCCTGCTGTCAGAAGGCCCTATGTCACACTGGAAAAGTCATCCTTTGTTGGCCCAATGCCTGCATAAAGAAGGTGCATAGATTGCGTCTGATGCTGCCAAGTGTCTACAAGGCTCTCCAGCATCTTTCTCAGAGCACACTATGGAAGCAGGTGCCTCTGGATTCTTCAGAATACCCACCGGCATAGGTGTGGATGTAGCCCATGACCAGGGAAGCTTTTTAGCAACAGAACTGAGCCAGTGTATAAGGCATCTGTAAGGCACTATGGGAACCTTAATAAATGCACATAAACTTTTTGTTTTTCAAAAGTGTGCATGTCTGCATTTGGACACTATTTGAAGACATGCAACCATGTAATAACAAGGTCTTTTTAAATTTTATTTGCATACTGGCCTTTCAAGCAATACCTGGGCAATACAGCAAGTTGTGTTCCATTTCAGCTGTGAAAAATAAGTATTAAGGCCAATGTTTGGGAGGAGATATTTTAGAATAAAATTTTATACGTGGAATTCACAACACAAATGAAGAGCAGTAGAATGATACTGTGGGGGAAAATGTAAAAATAATTTGGATCAAAACACTCCACTTCTATACACTGATAAAACAAAGATTAGCTCTCAAGCCCTTTCTGCATTCACTTCAGTTAATCCGGATTAGCTAGATCTGGATCAACCACAGGCATCTGCATTGATTGGGCTTTAGAACAGCAAATGAATGCTAAAGAGTGCTAGCATGGATGAGGACCACATTTCTGATTCAGATCTACTCTACTCCCATGCAGATAATATGTTCTTAGCAGCTCCTTGATCTGGATTAACAAGTAAGTTCAGAAAGGGCCTCAGACTGCATCTCCATTATGGATCTCCAAGGCACCTTAAGAAAGGCCAGTTTCCATTACTGGTCTTCCAATGGACACCAGCTGCCCTAGGGGTCCAATTAAGGTTTCTTTGCTGAGCAATGAAGAAAGTCATATTTAGCATGGCTTCAATGTAGACTGACAAGGGTTTTCTCTCTACTTTCACCAAGTAGCTAGAACAGTTATGCAAGCAATTTGGGGAGGGTTTTTTTCTGCAGGAAAATGATGGGGAGGAAAATATTAATCTACCTATACATGAAATCTTAATCCAGTTCTGTCACTGGCTGTCTTCCATTAAAGATGCATACATTGACCCAAGCATAGTAATTTAACATACTAAATATCAACCAACAAACCAATCATTTTAGTTTTTAATGGAATTATAGTTATTTAAAAATACATTTACCCGGAGTCCCTGTGATTGCATAAAACTAAATAATCCAATTGTTTTCTAAAATGTTTTTTGGGGGGAGTAAATATATAGGCTGATTATAATAAGTACAAAGCTGCCTTAAATTATGTCCTTGTTTTCTGAAGCACTTAACTGTTGGCATTCCTGTAGAAATTATTTTCCACATTGTATGTTTTGCCTGGTATGATTCTGCCAGCATTACAGAAACAGAAATTCAAGTATAATGGGGTTGTGAAGTATACGTGTTAGACTACGGCCCTTTCTGTACTGGGCCTTATCCTGGGATATATCCCATAATAGCAGCCTGCCATCTGCATGCTAGTGCAGGCTATGGCAGGGCCTGAGCCGGGCCTGCCCTAGTCTACACCAGCATGTGGACAGCTGGTTGTTATTCCAGAGTATAATCCAGAATAAGGCCCAATTCGGAAGGGGGTCTATGGACATTTCTGCACTTACCCAATTTAGATTCAGATCAGTACTCCCATATTCACTGGACTTCATGATCAAGATCATGGAGAGGCATGAGCCAGATCAGCACCCTCTGCACTGACAGCGCTGATGTGGTCCAAGCCTCCCCAAACCTGCAGGGGTCACATGACTTTTGCAAATCTCCTCCCACCCGATAGGTAAGAGCAAAGGTTCCTAGCATTGGGGCTTGGGGGGGGGGGTTGTTCCTAGCCATCAGTGTGCCATAGCACACTGTGGAAAAACACACCCCAAGCCCTGAGGCTAGGAACTTTCACTCCTAGCCATGGGGGGTGGGGGTGAAGGGTGTATTTTGGTAACATGCTATGGCATGCTGCTAAATAGCAAGCACTGGTAGTTCTGGATCAAGGGGGCGTGTATTCTCCATACTGCTGTGATCTGGATTAAGACCCTTAGTCTGCTTGTAGGCCTGATTTATTGGGTCTACAGCATATCTAGACCTGCCCTGTTTTGTGCAGATGTAGCTGAACTAAGGGCAGCAGGGCCTCTTTGAACCGCATTAACATGTGAATGAAGAGGCTCAGGATCCAGACCAGATGCCCTTTGGTGTGGATCTACCTCTCAAAAAAGAAGGATCTTGCAAAAAGGAAGAATCTATTCTATGATTCTAGCCTCCTTTTCATATACCCTCAAAAATGACTGTAGCAATAAACTTCAATGGGCTAGCAAGAAAAATCTGCACTGTTTGGGAACTAATAGGATATTTAGGCAATCTGTTGGATGGAGTGTTTTGAGTTTGTATTCAACAGTCCATCTCCTAGACATTTATCTACTAGGTTAACATGCAGCCTTGGTCTAAGACTGCAGTGTCACACCTACTGAAATGGAAGTTATTTTGAAATAAGGATGCAAAGGACTCTGCTAAAAGATTGTTGAAGGACCGAGCCGTCACTGATGTAGTTGTCCTTGGAGATATTCATGGAGTCTCTAAAGAGTGTCGCGCTGTGGAGGTCATATTCCTAATTGAATGTAGAGGTGCCTTATTTTGGTTTTTATATCGGTGAACATGATTAAACTCCTGCTGTTGTGCTAAATTTCAGAGATTATAAAAAATCAGGAGAATTAAAAAGGTCACTGCAGTATTTCATTTCAATAGCAAACCAGTGAAGTGGTGCTGTACATGAGACTTGATAGCTTAGCTGAAGATCATGTTTGGGAGAAAAATTCATCCAATTCCATGCTAGTTGAGGAACTCCAATTTTTGTTATGTGCCTGGGGTCTCTGATACCACACACTGGCATGGGGGGGGGATCATATTTGTTTGTTTTGATAAATGCTAAGAGTTTCTTTCCACAAGAGAAGAAAGGGGAAAGGACACCTGTTACGCTCCTGCTTTTCTGTGTAAGTTACCCTTCAGAAGTTTTAGGCTTTCAGTTTCAGCTGCCTCTTTTCCTGTGGGTGTATGAATAATCACATGCCTAACCCTGAACTGAGAGATTTAAGATCTACATATAGCATTGGGTGTTAAGCATGGGTGTGTATGCATCCATCAACAGAAGAAAAAGGACGATTCTGCATTGGCTGCTAAACTGGACAGCAAGCATACAGTAATAGGATCCTCCTTTTTTCACACTGGTGCAGGGCCTCCCTTAGGGTTCCTCCAGACGTAAATGAAAAATGCAAAACTTACCTTTTCTGTAAAGAAGCTTTGCAGGGAGAACGTATCATCCCAGATCCTCAGATCCTTCAAAGCTGCAGGCAGGGCTCTTTTGACCCTGTGGTCAGCCCCTCCCTTTCTGAGAGGTCTACTGTATCCTGATGAAGGCAAAGTCTTGTGAGATCTCTGAGATTTCACCAAAACACCCAGGAAAATGGAAAAGGAGGGGAAACTGTGCAGGAAGGGCTGAGGTAAGTGGAAAGGTGGTGTTTTTGTTTTGTTTTGTTTCTTTGCTGTGCAGCATCAGGTTTTGGTGTGGAGGGACTGCAGAGCTTTCTAAAATCTGTTTGCCCTTTAGACAGCTCCTCCACAGCCCCTGCAAAGTCCTGTCTGGATGCACTCTTAGACCACGCCAGTATGCAGAAGGGAGGCTCTTAGTATGCTTCCTGGTCCAGTAAACCAGCGCATGCAGAATCAGTCAAAGACTGTCATGAATGAGAAACTGAGTGATCTGTTAACCTTCAACTACACAGTGCAGATGACAATAATATGCCCTCAGCATAAATGATGGCAGCTCATCCCTCAGTCCAATCAGTTACAAGAAGCATGGGCAGGGTGACACCATCTGAGCTCCTGTCTGAGAAGTCCGTTGCAAGTTCACAAAGGAATGCATAAAATAGACATCACAGTAATCATGAATACTTCCATTACCTCTCAGTTCTCATTCTCTAGGATTGCTATCTGAATGTGTACTCATGGCAATTCTGGAGATGAGAATGAAATTCTGGACTAACAACTCCACTCAGGCTTTAATCTTCTGGTGTCTTGGAGAAACTGAATTTAGAGTTATCAGCTTTCCCATATTCTACATGAGACACGGAAACAAGTAAAAATAAAGCTTCATTCATAAAAATTATTTTAATTAAAAAAACACACACCAAAAGCCACTATGAGGTTTAGTGGCAGTAGGCACTTGAGCAGTTTTGCACACCTCTACTCCACTGGGGACCACGAGAACGCCTGTCAACTTTAAAAGGCAGAAAATCAAGCCTTTATTTCTGATCGCCTTCCAGATCAGGGAAACGGGGTTTGCAAATGGAACAAAAATCAAGCCATTATGCAGCCTGCCTTGGCATTCTTGAAACGGGGTTGGAATTACCTCTGTAGAAATGGCAGAAAATTTAAAAACCAAGCCATTCTCCAGCCTGCAATTGCGATCGGCATTTTAAAAAGTCAGCAGCTGTGATCTTCAATGGACAGGGCAGGGACAGCAAACACACCCCACCTCCCAATGACGTGGGCACCAATCTCCTCCCTGTTAGCCTGCGATCATCCCCGTGTGCATTCCTGGCTTGCTGAGCAATGTGTGCTGATCCCCCAAACCATGCTTATTCAGGTATCAAATTTGGCACCCTTCTGGCATGGTTTGGGGGGATTTGGTACACTTTTTGCGGACCAAATCCAAAACACATGTGGAAGAACCTTGTTGATCCCACGCTCAGAACCACACTAAACTTGCATGGGGTCACAGCTACAGTCTTCATTGGGAATGGTCCTCGCAGCAGAATAGTTTATGGCAGAGGCTGCTTCTTAGATGACCAGAAACATGGCTTCAAGCTGACCATCATTGATGCTCTGATCAAGAAACTGTGCAAGTAAGTTGTTTACTTTTACTCATACACACACCAAGGGACGGTGATTTTCCCTTACATGTTCTTGAAGTCGTTACAAGATAATTGCCTCAGCTTACATCATTGGAGACCCTGGGGCAGAGTGGAGGTTGGTAGAAGATGAAAAGACTTTGGGGGCATTTTGATTAAGACTTAGGCCCTTCCAGCACTGGGCCTTATTCTGAATTATATCCCAGAATAGGGACTTGCCATCCATGTGCTGGTGCAGACTATGGCAGGTCTCACCCAGGGCCTGCTATAGTCTGCAGCCGCATGTGGATGGTAGGTTCCTATTGTGGGATATAATCCAGAATAACGCCTGGGCCTTGGAGGTAGAAGATAATTTAAAAATCATATAGTGAAATCTTCCATTTAATTCCTCAATCTATAATGTCCTTTAGCCCATCTGGGCTAGATGTCTGAAGTCCAAAGTGGTGGCCACCACTGAGAAGGGCCTATCCTGGGTATCTATCCCTTTAGCTACTGGAGGTGATGGTACAACCAGGAAGCCTTCCTATAGATCTTAAAGCACAGGAATACTCATGTGGCCGGCTTTCATATCTTGGATTTTATGCCAGTTAGCTCAGTACTTGCTTTATTACAGCTCTTCTGTCTTGCTCAAATGGATACCTGCATGCCATTAAATGACACAGGGGATGAGGAAGGATGTGAAGAAACAATAACTGTCATTAGAAATGTTGACAGAAATACCTGAAGTCTTATCTAAAGTTCATCATATTAGGGGATGTGTTTTATCTTGTACATTTCCTCTCAGAATATCAATCTAATAAGCACCAAATGAGGCTGAAGACAATGCTGTTATTTTTAAAAAGGGAGAAAAATGATTAAAATGTGATAATTATACTGACAGTTTATAGGCTCAATCTAATCAGCCAAGCTTCCAATTTGTCATAATGTACACTCACTCATACGTTATTGCTTAATTATAGCAACACTTCTATTTGGAGAAGATGTCAATCATGTGAATGCCCATCATTTTTCTTTATTTGCATTTCAAAGACATATTTTAACTCTAATCGAAAACCCATTATACAATACTGGGTTAACTCCTAGCCATCTTTCTTGCTTACTTAGACTTTATTCTTCTGTTTGTAAGGTCTATATCTTTCGACTATGAAGTCATATTCTCCTTTTCTAATTGTAGCCTTCATCTGTCTGGCTCTTTTAACCATTCATTTTTAAAAAGAAATCAACACATTAAAAAACAGGTGAAATCCAACTCTTGTCTACACAGAGGTGACTAGGATGCATGGATCACTGGCAAAGACAGAGAACAAAAACATGCACAGAGTGCAACAGTAGATAAACTCTAGGCTCAGTAGCCTGGCATTGCCCTGCCTGCTTAATGTATGTTATTAATGGAAGGATACAGGTGTTTGGTATTGATCCTTGCTTTGTTCCTTCTTGCTCTGGCTGTTGACTTCACACTGCCCCTCACTTTGTTTATCCTGGCCCTGGCATTTGACTCCAAACTGCTGACCTTGCTGCAATAAAGCCTGGGCTTGAAACCACATTTCGGCCCCTTGTCTCCCCTAGACAGAGAAAAATGGAGGGATGCTGTCTGTGTGGCACTGCTGAATGGTGTGGAAAATCAACTATTTAAAGAGATTCCTATATACACCTCTAGGACAGTCATGCAATTCCTGAGTCTGCTTTCCCCTCCAACAGCTCCCACCTGCTCATATATGCAGGTGACTAGAAAGGGTACAAATGATTTAGGGAATTTACTATCAATTGAGAAGACTGGGCTTGAATGCCTTTATACTACTACCACATCTACAAGTCTGAACTTCTAACTTATGGATTCCAAAATTTATGAACAAAAGGAAAATATAAAGAAGAGTCAGTAGAGCTCTGTAGGAAACTATCTTAGTGCCATCCAAGCACAATCTCAATGATTCTCAGAAGGTGGCAAAATAGTTGAAACCAGGAGATAAATAGTTGGAGGCTCCATTGATATTGCTGTCTTGTGAATCCAGATAAGTATTTGACTTAATACTAATGATCTTGATACTGGTACTGAACCATAACTAATGTTACAAATTTGCAAAAATTAAAAGAACATCACCTAAAATATCAATGAGTCCTAAGATCAAGGTCGTTGCAAATGATATGGATCTTGTCTAACTACTGGGATAATTTAAGTATAATTGAAGGATCTCTTTCCAGGCAGTACCAGTTTCTAATCCCAATTTTACTTAACGCTGGACCAAGACAGAGTAAATCTCATAGATATTGAGACATGGGCTTTAGTATTTTAACTAAAGGGATAGAAGGTAGCCTACAAGATTTAGCCTACTTCTTACTCCCAGAGAGATGAATATGACTTTTGCTCCTTCTAATGAACAGTTTGCTTATTTGCTTTGTATATTTCAGCCAATGAGTGAAGAGCCATTTCTGCTCTCCTACAATTTAACAGTTAATTATATTCTTCATTCTCTGGGATGGTAAAGTACTTGATCACGGTATCTACTTGGCTAGGTGGTCAGAACAGAACCAACATTAGCCCCAGACAATTTAATAAATTGGAAAGGGGAGTGGGAGTTGTATATAAGATTGGAAGGTCTACTATGAGGCCACCTTGACATAGACGATGATCATTCACTCATTCAAACTATAGGCATTTCTGCAATGACTCCAAGTGTGGTCCAGAAAGAGGTCCTAATGAGCTTGGTTTCTATATGCTACCAAGGTCCTCCTGGAATTCTCCATCTGCATGGAATGGGCCAGAGTGGCATAGAGCTACTGATAGACCTCAAAATCAAGGTCTACTAGCATGTTAGCTACCTGTCCTGGAACAGTGGGTCATGTGCATATCCCTGCTTCCAGGATATTGGGTTAGGGTGCAAGAGGTATGCCACTGAAATAGGCCTCCAGGAACTCCACATTTGCTCCTGGTTTCCTGAGTCTCCAGAGGCTCAGAGTCAACAGTGGGGGGGGGGGGGGGGTAGCCTAGCACAAACCATCACAATGTGAATGGTCATGTCTCACACCAGCAGCTGCTGAATGGGTTGTATACTGTGGGACAGGGAAGCCTGCCCTGTCCCAGGCTATGAAGAGGAAGTGCAGGAACAGCCTAAAAATGAGCACTCAGACATTGACTATGATCATTGGCATCATTCCTGAATTGACAGGCTTAAGGTAAGAGCACCAAATGAAAATAAGTAGTAATATATATATAAAATATCAAATGAATGTAGTCCATTAAAAGGTACGTGTCTTCTGCTTAAGACTGTGCTTTAGCAATGGTAACGTGGGGCTCTCATGCTCCATCCCACCTCTAATCTACCTTTTGTAGTTAGAATGTTCATGAAAGGGGGAAAGCAGACTGACATGTGGCTTAATCTACCTGCAGTCCACTTCTAAGCCATCTCTAAGCCACAACAGAGGTATTTTTTTAAACTGGCCACTGTTACACCTTACCATTTTAATCCGCGTCAGGAAGGCAGCTGTATCCAAGCTGTTTTCGGCCTGGAACAGCTTGGTTGCACCTTCTTGCTGCTGTAATCCTCAGCTGGTGATGGGGTGGAGGAAATGCTGTGCTTGGGCGGGAGGGAGGCATTCTGGGAGGGTAAAGGAGGCTGAGGTGACAGGTGGGGATGGGAGAAGGGAGATCCTCGTGATGGCAGCGGCGACAAGGAAAGGAAATCAAGGCAAGAGGGGGGCAGGAGAGAGTGATTGCGATGACAGGGCAGAGAAAGGACTTTCATGGGAAGGGGGGAGGTGGAAGAGAAAGACTCAGAGCAGAGGCTTGCCAAGATATCATTTTATGGGCAGCCAGGGAGAGCGAAAAGTGGACTCCAGGAAAGGGATTAAAACTTTAATGGTGTGTTGGCCCAAATAAAGGAAAGCCTGAATAGAGGGAAGAAAATCCAGAAAAATCTGGCTTGGCATTTAAAGATGTAACCAAATGGGCTGGAATTTGGGCTGAAGAAGAATTAAAGGAAAGGTGTAACCACGGCCTGTGCGTGAGCACAGCCTTACAGTGTCCTTGAACTCAGAATGCAAAACAGATGTAGTTGAACTTTAACCTCTATCACATTCGACAAGAAAGTACAGGAATTATGCCATTTCAATAAAAAATTGGAAAGCCATGCAGTTTCCATCTTAACATGAACACTAAAAATCAATGGAAGCACAGAATCCAAAGTTTTGCGATACTATTTATTTATAACTACCGCAAAGGAAAGATTGCTATAGCAATGCTGTTGATAATCCTTCCAACAATGAAACATGATTTATCTGAATGCTACAGATATGTCTTACTGTAAGGGTTTTTTAACTTACCATTTTATTACCTTTTTTTTTTTAGAAGTTCCGGTCAGCTAATATAACCCCAAAGCTTTCACATTCACATTTTGGATTTGAACAGGATGGACTTTCTTCTTTCTTTTTCCATTTCCATTTCCATTTTTATTTATATACCGCCTTTCCAAAAATAAATTTCTGCCCAAGGCGGTTTACAACAAATGGAAAAAACATATAATATGAATACAATTTTAAAAAAAAGGCAAATAAATATAGTTAGTCAAATAAATACATAAGTCAAAAATACATTG